>CAWUFW010000871.1:1232500-1705000 GCA_963921515.1 Calotriton arnoldi
TCACAGGGATGGAGAGATGGTGGCCTGCTGGGGTCAGCAGACCACCATGTCTGTGACTGCTTTTAAAATAAAGAATTTTTTTTTAAATGCAGCCCTTTTTCATTTAAGGAAAACGGGATGCATTTAAAAAAAGAAAAATGAAACTTTTCAGTTTCATTTTTTAAGGGCAGGCAGTGTCCCCTGGGACCACCTCCTGCTTTAAAAAAATATTTTCGCACACACTCACAAAAGGGAAGGGTTCCCCTGGGGACCCCTTACTGTTTGCGAGTGGTTTACCACATACTTGAAGTAGGTGGTAAACTGCGAGTGTTTTGCGACCGCAAATGCGGTCGCAAAACAATGGTACATGGCATTGAGACTCGCTATTAGGAAGGGACGCCCCTTCCTAATAGCGAGAGTCGCAAACGCTATTTTGCGAGTCAGTGACTCGCAAAATTGCGTTTGTACATGCCTGGACCCTTTTTTGCGGTCGCAAACGGGCCGATCTCCCGTTTGCGACCGCAAAAAAGGGTCGTACATCTGGCCCTCAGAGACTTAAAGGTATATGCTAAGCTATTGCATAAGTTCAATTACTATTGTTTATGTACTAGTAATTAGTCATACTATTTCTAATATATCTCATTTGACTGGCTGTGTGTCTGTCTCAGTGTGTGAGTGGGTGTCTAAGTGGCTGTATGGGTGTGTGAGTGGCTGTTGGGTGTGTGAGTAGCTGTATGGGTGAGTAAATGGGTGTGTGAGTAGCTGTATAGGTGAGTGACTGGGTGTGTAAGTGGCTATTTGAGTGGCTGTTTGGTTGTGTGAGTGGGTGTGTAAGTGGCTGTATAGGTGAGTGGCTGGGTGTGTAAGTGGCTGTATGGGTGAGCGAGTAGCTGTTTGAGTGTGTGTATAAGTAAGTGAGAGGATGTGTGAGTGGCTGTATTGGAGTGTGAGTGGCTGTGAGTGGCTGCTTGGGTGAGTGGGTTTGTGGGTGGTTGTATGGATGTCTGAATGGATATGTAAGTGGGGGTGTGAGTGGCTGCATGAGTGACTGTATGGGTGAGTGAGTGGCTGTATCAGTATCGTTATGGGGGAGTGAGGGGCTCTATGAGTGAGTGAGTGGGGCATTGCCCACTTTATTAGAATACTTCATATTAATGTTGGGGTCATTAGTCTTATATTATTATGTCCATTATTTCATATACTTCTAAATTGCTACAATTTAATATAACTGATTTTATTAGAGTGAGGCCTTTACTATTTTGGCTATCTATTTGGAATAACAAAAAGGCAGTACTTACAAGAGATAAAATAAATGACTGCCTCTCTTGTGATAATGGCCTCCGAATTCCTTGGTTGGCATACATTAAATCGGAACTAGGAAAAATTGGTATGCAGAGGGTCTTCACAGAGAAAGATTTATATCCTACTTTTAATAAAAAGGAAGTAGCCTTAGCTTTTTATGAACTAGCGCAGGAAAGTCGCCTCAAAAGCGCAGCAGGGAAACCGATGATTACCGCATATTTGTCTTTGAATGTCTCGATGATATCTCCCGTCTACTTAGAACAGCCTTGCGAGAGATGGGAGCGCTCTTTGCTATTTAGATTTTGAGCTGACACTGCCAAATACTTACTGTGCTTTCCTCTTGGGTACCAACCAAACCTTGCTGCTATTCCCTGCCCGTGTAATAGTAGGTAAGGCCAAACTATGCCACATTTTTTACTGTCTTGTAAATTTAATGAATTTTATACAAGGTTATTCTTGATCCCGCTTTTTAAAAGGAAATACAGTGATATCAGGCAGTGTATAGCTATGTTTTTATCTGTTATTCAATTGTCCGACAGCGAAACATGTTTACATGTAGGTTTATTCTTAAGATATGCTGTGAGGGCACGTGGAAATTTATTATTCTAACAATTTGCTGTTATCTGTAATTTTATTTTTTGATACATAGCATTGTCCATAGCTATGGCTTTTCTGCTACTTAACTGTCTGACAATGAAATAAGTTCATAAGTAGGTCAATTTTAGTTGTTGTGAAGGCACGAGGCACTTTACTTCCTTAATAATTTGCTGCTGTATGTAATTTCCCCTCTGATAATATTCACTTATGTTTTTAACTGGATGAAATGTCGACTGTTATATGCATGTTACTTTTATGGATGGAAAACCTTCCGAATAAAGTGCTGAACTGAACTGAGTGAGTGAGTGAGTGGCCCTGAAAATGTGGCTCAGAAAGTAGCTGCATGGTGAATGAGTGTTTGTGTGTATGGCTGTATGGGTAAGTGAGTGGCTGTGGAAGTGACTGTATGAGTGAGTGGCTGTATGGGTGATTGAGTGGCTGTGTGAGTGGCTGTAGGCGTGAGTGGGTGGGTATGTAAGTGGTTGTGTGGGTTGTGTGGTTGTGTCAGTGGGTGTATCAGGTTGTTTGGGGGTGTGAGTGGATGTGTGAATGGTTCTGTGGATGATGTCATCAGTGATGTCACTGACCATGTTATAAGTGATGTAATATGTGAGGTCATAAGCATTGCATTGTGGGGGCGTAAGTTATAGTTAGCTCAGATAACTATAACTGCTGAATTTCTATGGCTTTGTACGTGTGAAATATGAGCCTAACTATAACGTCCCTGTAACCTTTGTTTTTTTCAGTGAATTCCTAAGATTTTTTTAATTCTATTTCCTAACTTTAACATGCCTGGAACCTTTGTTTTTTCAGTGAATTTCTATGGTTATTTTTAATGTTATTTGCTAACTATAATGCTTCTGTAACCTTTGTTTTTTTGTGGGAATTTCTAAGTTTTTTTTAAATTTTATGTCTGAACTATAATGTCCCTGTAACTTTGAGAGAGAGAGTGTGTGTGTGTGAGTGGCTTTATGGGTCTGTGAATGAGTGGGTGAGTGGCTGTGTGGGTCTGTGAGTGGGTGTATAAGTATCTGTGGGTATGCGGGTGGATGCATGAGTGTCTGAGTGGATCTGTGAGTGGTTGCATGAGTGTCTGAGTGGGTCTGTGAGTAGATGCTTAAGTGTCTGAGTGGGTCTGTGAGTGGTTGCGTAACTGCCTCACTAGGACTGTGACTGGGTATATGAGTGTGTGATTGGTATGTGAGTGGGTCTGCCAGTGGCTTTGTTAGTGTGTGAGTGGTTCTTTGGGTGGGTGTGAGAGTGTCTGAGTGGGTGCATGAGTCAGTGCATGAGTGTCTTAGTGGGTCTGTGAGTGGGTGCGTGGGTGTCTGAGAGGGTCTGTGAGAGGGCATGTAAGTGGTTTAAGTGGGTCTGTGAATGAGTGTCTGAGTGGATCTGTGGGTGGGGGCTTGAGTCTCTGAGTAGGTCCGCCAATGGGTGTGTGAGTGTCTGAATGGGTCTACCAGTGGGTGTGAGAGAGTCTGAGTGGGAGCATGAGTGTGTGAGTGAGTGTATATATTTTTTTTATTTTTAAGCAGGATTTTTGAATCCACTGTGAAGTTACACCGGGCCGCGATGAGCGCCGCAACAGAGATGCCAGTCCTTGCACATGGAAAAAATAAATTTCTGAGCATTTTCTTGCCCATCAAGGGTCCCTCACAGACCCCTATATTGCACCCAGGTGGTCAGGGTACCTTTACCCTGCCCCCTTCCACTACATTTCATGTTTATTTTTGCTGCAGGGGACCGTTCCCCGATGTCTAAAATGAGGCTGCAAGTTTCTACTCAGGCTGTGGCCAGCCAATCACAGCAGTGCTGGTGGTGTGTTAATTCGCGAAGTGTTGCAAAGTGTCCGCGTCGCTACATATACAAATTTGTTTTTCCTTCAATATCTCAAAAACTCCTGAATGGATTTACAACAAATCACAAAAAGCATGCTTTCTGGAACAAGATCTAGCTTTCTGCCAGATTTGGTGTCATTTCATTCAGCGGTTTGGGCTGTAGTCTTGTCTAAAATCCCTATGGGAAATTGCATGGGGAAAATGAGTTTTGGGACCCGCTCTTTTTCTTGGCCCCTGCTTGACGAATAATCCTGAAACTTTCAAGACAGCAGCTGAAGTGAGCGGCAAACTAGTTTTGAAAATTTTGTGTTGATTCGTCGAACGGCATCTAAGTTATTAGCAAAACAAAAAACGCTTTTCCTATGGAGACTAGGTCCTAACTATAATTACCTAGTAGGCTAATATATATATATAACGGCCAGCTGTTCCAAGCAACTGGGCCAAATGAATCTCCTGTGCCCCTAGTAACTGAAGAGTACCCTGGTCACGACTCAGCACAGATTTTGCAAGCGTACCAGATGGGTGACACCTCCCCGTAATTGATGATTACAGCAAATACCCTGAAACTGCACTGAGGATTTCCAAAATTGGAGACATCATTACTGCACTAGTATATCTAAGACTATTACTAAGAAACTCTTGGGACAACTTCCTTCTTTTGCTACAATATACGTCTCGCATGTTACTTCATGCTACGCAGAAACAGTCTTTTCGAAGCCTTGAAAAGTCACATCAGTGACGAAACACGTGTCGGCTGTTCTCCTTCATCACCGAACATTGCTGCTTTGAATTGAACTGGAAGCAACAATTTGAAACAATTGTATCTTGTCCTTAACTGAACTGCAAGAAACTGTTAAAGAAATGCTTAACAAGAAACAGTTCTTTAATTCTGTGCAATATTTCTTTTTTTCTGTTGTTTTATACCTGTGTAAATAATTAAACATATCTTTATGAAGACCAATTGATGTGGATAACAGATATCATATGTAAATGTGGAGTGCCGGGGTATATCTCCCATAAATCTTTTTTATGCTGTTTGGGTGATGAGCGATCCGATTTCTTCACATCCTCCATGGGTTCCATCCATGCACTATCTTGAAGACTTCCAAGAATGTCATTGCATGAAGCATGGCATAGTGAGCCACTGAAGGCTGAAGAGTGACATTAAATCAGGTGATTATTTTCTTTTGCTATGCTGCAAGTTCAAGACCATGTTCAAGCGTAGTCCCTGGCCTTTGTTATCCAGAAAAGGGACTATGTTAACTGTAGAGCAAGATGGAAAAATTGTGAATTTAAAAAAAAAAAAGGGTCTCGCTTGAAGGAGCCTGTTGGGCCTATACCTGGTCAAATAGAATTGGCACATAATGATATTACCAGTCATTACTATTCCGAGGAACCATGGGCCCAGGCATCATTTTGGACGTTGATGTCTGTAAAACCAATAACACCATTCAGTCCCCCACTCATGGGTTTTCACAGGGCTCTGGGTACCTCAAAACTCCAAAATCTAGTATTTATTAAGACCAATTCTCTTTTGGCACAGAAACATTTTAACTTTGTGGTGAAGCCTGAGTGACAAAATGTTTGATACCCTTTTTGCTAGAACACTTTTTTTAATTGTATTTTTGAAAGGAGGCAATTGTTAAATGTATAGGCCACTGGAGGGCCTGTCTTGGAATAAAGGATTCAGCCCCAGTTTGTTAGAAGAGTGGTTTAATCCTAGTGAAGTCACCGATCAAATAAATTCAGCTCCTGTGCCCTGGACAGTCTGCATATTTGAGCATCCTCCAGAGTTGTGTGTGCTTATTATGTGTTCAGTTGTTGTTGTGTCTCACTTAGACCCAGAGTCATGTGACATCACTGTAAGAACTTGGGTTATTAGTTGAGGGGGGTAAATTCCCACCTCAAGTAATAATCACTGTCCTTGTCAGTGTGAGCCACTAAAGTCACAAAATAAACCTGAGCTAAATCCCCTGATGGATATGGCACAGAGCAGGCAGGCTTCACTTAGAGGCAATGTGTAAAGTATTTATGCAGAACTAAATCAGTAATAAACAAAAAACAATAAAAATCCCAAAATGAGTTTGAAAAATAGAGTGAATCCAGAGACATTAATTTCTAACGTTTTAGACAGAAATATCACTAAGAAGCCCAAAATGCCAATGATAGTCAAAGGTCATAGTAGAACAGGACCTAGGCACAATTTGACACTGACCGCCATAGCTCATATACACTAACAAGGTTTCTCCTGATCAAAGATTTTACCTTCTGACTTTAGTCCTTTAAGTCACAATCCACCACAGAAGTACAATTCTAAGGCCTCTTAGGACCTCAGTGGAGGTACCCAGAGACTCGCAGCCCCACCCCTGTGGTCACTCCAAACCACTTCTGGGGTAGCTTACCCTCCCACTGGCATTGGTGTCTGGCTGACTAGAAGGACAAAAGGGGAGGCAGGCCCAGGTGTGAGATACATCTGCCTGTAACAGGGGAGGTCCCTTTGCAGTGCACCAAATGTCTGGGCACAGCCCAACGGCCAGCCTGTCAAAGGGAGTACACCTCCACACACCAAGGCCTTTTGACCCTGTCAAGTGAGCAGTTTACACCTCACCTCAGGGGAGCCACCATGCTGCCAGGTGTCAGCTGAATACTTACACTATGGCCTCAAGAGGCTTTTGGCAGGCAAATAACAACTTTTCTAAAGTACCTTTTCTGTAATAGTCAAAATTAGACTTCACAATTAAATTAGATTTAGATTACCTATTATAATGAGTCATAAAAATATTTTTCTAGCTGCTATCAATCTGAAAATAGCATTGAAGATATCATTATGTAATCCAGTGTTTCCCTATGAAAGCAGCCAGCCGTGCTACAGCAAAAAAAACTTTGAGGTACTAGTCACAGTAAGGACATATTTCACATTAATCTTTACATGTCCTACTTTTAAATAACATGCACCTTGCAATAATGGGCAGTAAGGCTTACTTAGGGGTGACTTATAAATATTTAAAAGGAGGATTTTAGGGCTGTAAAAGGGGTTATTTTGACATGTCAAATTTTCAGTTAAAACCTGCAAAAGACAGGCTACTGGTGGCTGGACTTCTGTATCTAACTCCTTATGCAAGACAGATCATAAACTGAGACCCTGTAGCAGTTACCAGAACTATCAGAATACCATTTATTATGTATTTGTACAAACACCCGTGCCAACACTTTGGAAGTGGGCAACTTTGGTAAAAATATAAAAGGACCCATTTTAGACAAATGAATCACAATCACAACCTTAAGTTTCGGATAGTTCTACAACAAAATAAACTGACTCTGTCTGCCAAGGTCTATGATGAACAGGCAATGTTCTTCATAAGACAACAGGCTTAATGCAGTAGCTTTCAATCTGGGCACGAGTGGAACATGTTTGTACATTACTCTTTACAATAAACTTAACCACCAAAAATATCTTCTTCTGAGTACTGCTAAGGTCTAAGCTATTCCAGGAAGTCCAGCAACCTTAGAGTCATGAAGACAATTCGTAGCCCGCTGTCTTAACTAAACTTACAGCAAATATATTACTTTTCATTCATACAATAATCCATATTTTTTCATGATACAGTGATCCATCCTTTTCATTCATCTCATTTTGTTATTTTAGTCAATTCTGCTTATGAAAAGACTGAAATTTCTATCTGTACTTTTTTCAAAAATGGTCCTTTGCTAATCATAGCAATAGAATGATCATTCTGTAAACGTGTAAAACCATAGTTATTTTTATTAAGCGAGTCGCATGCCAGCCGCATAACATATAATGTAAGCACTGATGCAGGAATTTAAACACCTAGGTGGTATTGAGGTATAACTGGGACTATCAGACTTCACCTTCTCTATACTCTATCTCGTACCTTTTGTATTGACTTTTTCTATTCATCCTCCTTAGTTCAGTATGTCAAAATGAAGGCACTTAATATAATTGATATATGTTATTAATTAGAATGTTTATCTCAGTGTAATTTCCAACTAGTAATAATATAAAATTAACATACTGTAATTTGAAAGAGTAAAATGTTTCTTAGTGTATTTTTTGTTATTTTCAGGTAATTTTGTGGCAATTCCTGACAAAGGCGTACATTGCGCCGAAACGGCGTCGAAAACTTAAATTCTGCCACTTTTTGGTTTTTATCTGTAATTTAATGTCAATTATGTATTGTACAATTATTAAAACATTGTTTTTTATATGTCATAAAATTTGTGATTTTAAACAAGAACTGTTCTTATATCAATTTTTAATTTACTATTAAATATTTCCATTTTATTCTTGCATTTCGGTCTTTACACTGAGTTTATTATCATCACATATATAAATCAGACTGTTATATTTAATTAAGTTTAAATTGCCTAGGAATTTGTTTTCTACTGTTTCTAATGGGGAGTGTCAGATGCTTCACGTGTCATTCATTGGCTGTGTCCCCGCATCAGACCAGCCTCTGGTGACCAGACAAAATGGTTGAGTTGATATTCTTGCAGTCTCACAGCTGGGGATTCTCACGTTTCAAGTCATCGAAAATTTGCGTAATTTATTGGCTGAAACATTCTTGTTTATCTTGTGGCTTCATGTGTCGGGAATTCCAGCGTTGGTGTGGGACACTAGCGTCCCTCTGAGTCTTGTAAACTGTTCCGGTTTGCAGTTCATGACATATGACCCAAGGCCTCTCTCACTTGCATCCTTTCCACTCCAGGTGCAAGAGGCATCCTTTTACCCCTCTGCTGCCAGAAACAAGGTGGGTGCACATAGCTTCATCTATGGTTCTTCTGATTCTCTGCTGTCTTGTTCTATTCAAGGGAGTGACTTCAGTAGGCCCACCTTAATTCTTCTCTCATTGGCTGAGCCTCGGGCAGGCTGCAACTTGGAGTCACTCTGTGATTGGCTGAAACTGTGACAGCTGTAAATAGCTACCTCGGTGCACGAACTAGACTAGCCCCGGGGCACAGTCAGACTGGCGCTGGACAGATGATGGAACAAAGAGCATCCAGGACACTCCGGAAGGTAGTTGATAATTATCAGACCGTTTTCATATAATTATTTTGGTTTTTGTGACACATTGGCTATTCTCATAATGTGTTGCATGGCTAAACACTTATAAGGTCCCAAAGGCGAGACCTATTGGCTATGCCAATGCTTGTTGTCTGATATCCTCGGTTATAAGTTCTGAATGCTCTACCCGGTTTGACACGAGAGGTGTGAGCTGATTGGCTAAAGGGGGGTATATTTCTTTTCTATTGGGTTATTGGTCCGACCAATAGAAAGGCTTGGATTCATCCACCCCACCTTAATGTCACTTCGTCCTTAGTATGATGGATCAGGGAGTTTACATTGTTCAGCTATGGACTTTATGTGAAATAGGAAATTGTGACTCACTAATGATATATGTCTCAGCGACAATATTCAATATGGAATTACAGTAGGCCTTTCAGTAATTATATTCAAATTATATGTGTGAACAGGTCTCTGGACCATGTTGCAATCTAAGCCCATTACATTTCGTAATTAGTAACCTTTCGAATCCTGTTTCGTTACGAGGGAGGATAATGGACAGGAGTATGATGATTGGTCAAGAAGGGAAATACTGCATGTTTTTTGGTCATAGGAAATGACGAATGAAAGGCTGGCATTTGTGTTTGTTTACATCATAATAATCCTGACGATAGGTGATCGGTTCTTCAGCATGCCCCTATTTCGATTGTATTTGAATTTGATGTACAGCTCGGTCTATTTATCATGATGTGATTCTATCTCATTAATTATATATATATAACCTCCGTAACTTTGTCTATTTTCTATATCAGGGTAACAAATGGATGGGTATTTTATTATTGGTTAAGAAGGAAAATACTGCATTCTGATTGGTTACATGACAGAACGAATGACAGGCTGGCATTTACTTTTGTTTACATCGAAACCTCTATGATATGAGATCGGCATTTTAGCAGGCCCGCTTTTCTCGATCGTATTTGAATTTTTATGTACGGCTCGGTTCCTGCACCATGATGTTATTCAAATTCACTGTTTCTAGGAATAACCTCCGTAACTTTTTTCTATATTTGATACCAGGGTGGAAAAATGGACGGGTACGTTACTATTGGTTAAGAAGGAAAATACAGCATTTTGATTGGTTACGTGACATGATGAAGAAAAGGTTGGTAACTCTGGTGTAGTTACGTTAACACACCTAAGATACATGATCGGTATGAACTTCAGTAGGCCGCTTTATTGATAGTATTGGAATTATATACACTTACAACTTTTAGTCCTGATATTGTGGATTTGGGTAAACATGTTTGGAGGACATAGAAAGTTGACATTGATTCATAAGGAGTTAGGTTGAATCAGATTGGAGTCAATAGAAGACATACGATAGGTGGAGTAGCCAGGCAGACCTGAGTGAGAACTAGTTATCACTCGTAAACCTTTATGTATAACGGTGGCCTATTGGACATAATCCATCAGAGATTCCTATTGGTCATGAAATGGGTTTAAATAACGACCGTGGGTTTTGGGGTCATTAACATCCTGACTCTGGAAGATGGTGTTTTTCGTTCGGTGCACACTATGGAAATACAAGTAAGTGTCGTAGGCTTTTTTTTGTCTTACTTTAGCTAAGGAGGTAATTGGGTCATAGGAATAGTCCAGTGATGTTTTTTCATTTCTTGGAATGGTGATGGTGTTTACCGGCATACTTGGGTGTTTACTGGTTATTGGCCATTAGGCATATAAATAATTAGTACTTTGCATATAGGTCATTTCCAGTCTATATCTTTGTATGGGGATAGTTAGGACTAGCTTTTTTTTGGAGGTATACTGGCTATTGGCCAGAAGGGAGATAAACCAATCGTATTTCTATACAGGTCATGTTTTATTGTATACTTTTTCAGATCCTTGTAAAGAATTCTTAATCACTCTGGATGAAGGAGGGTTAGAGCACACATATTGGAACTGAACATATATTACAGGATGATTTATTTTCGATCTAAGTAGTCTAGCTATATGTATACATTGTTTTAGTATGTCCTAAGGAATACTGTAGGGACCTTTGGAAATTATGATCTATATTTTCCACAGACTACCATCAGAGATCTATTTATATACAATGCAGGACATTTCTACAGAAGACATATCAGGATTTTGGTGACAATTCACAAGTGAGTGTTGGAGATAATAGAGATACTTTGTGGACTAGGATATTAGAGGTGATTTATCCACCATAGACTGGGTTTGCCTGCACAAATTGTAATGTCTCATTCAAAGTTGAATTAAATAAATCCACTAAAGTCCCTATTTTGAATGCATAGACAATTGTTGAGGAGAAAAGATGACTTATCCGTATACTTTGGGCTTGTGTGTATCAATTAAACTTTAATCAAATGTAATAAATTCTTCCAAGTTTTTATTTTTGATATGCATTAATATCTTTAGGATCTGTATATTACAAGTATTTGTTCTTGTCCAAATGTATATAGGACTATGTTTTGTAGGTGGAGTCATGGTCTGTTTGTAATTATTTTTTCATAGTACGAATAAGAGGATTATGAATTTGCTTGTAAATATGTATATATTTAATAAGTATCATACCAATTTCTTTATATGTTTGAATTTTTAAAGCCCTGATGAAGTCCGCAAGGATGAAACGCGTTAGCTGGGCTAATTGTTTGTCTGTATCCAAAAAGAATAGTAATAAATCAAGAATTTTTCATTGAGACCACGTGACTCCTGTACATTACTATTGTTTACTCCCGTTGATCCAGGCTGGACTGATTATATACATTACGTATATAAGTGATTATGCTTTGATATTACCAATGTTGGAAATATTATGTAAGAAATTGATGAAGATTACTATGATATAGTATTGATTGCTAAGGATAATATATGTTCAGATAACAGACGCTCCTGCTTTATATGTGTTAACAAGTTTTGCTATGTACGAAGACCAATGGCTTTATCCATCTCCGCTGGCGATCGCGTATGTCGCATACATGTGCGCAGCGGTTTGAAAAAAGCTCACTTGCCTCCTAATACTGCAGCCATCAAGGCTGCCACCACTTTTGCTGCTGTTTATGACCTCTGGGCGCAATGATGCCAGGTCCAGCAGGTGACAGGGCTCCTGCCTTCTTGCCAGGGCAGCTGGAGTTGCTGGCAAAGGATGTCCTGTCCCTGTATAGCCAGCTCTATGGCTCACCAGAGGAACAGGTACATGTTTGTAATGTATATGTGAATCTGTCTGTTTTTTTCATTAACACAGGCTACAATGTCCCTTTGGGTTCCTGAGTGAAGAGTAGTGACTGATGTGAAGTGCCATATATTTTGTTCCTTACACAGGACAGTGATGTTGGGGATTTGTAAGCACTTTACTATTTTAAAAAAGAACACTGCTATGTGTTGTGTGTTTAAAGCCCTAGATACTATTTGGTGTGTGTAGAGGTATATCTATATATATGTGTTTGAATTAAAAGTGAAATGTAGAAATCTCACATCATGTAACTTAGAAAATACATTATATAGTCTTTACAACTGTAAATATGTTTTCTGTACAAACCAAATGAAAATAACGTTTACTATGAGTATCGTCCCACAAACCACTCAGCCTAGATAAGTGTCTCCAAACAGTTGACTGGTACCCTTCATTATTTATTTATAAGTTTTATATAGCACTAGCTAGACCCGTGGGTGCCAGAGTGCTTCACAAACATGAAAGAAATAGCATGGCGTAACATGATATAAGGATGCTTAACATTTTTAAGACAGAATACATTAAAGGGGTGATTGATAGCTTAGGTAGATGAAACAGTCAAATGACCACCAATCCTTGATCCTTAAGAGTTGAAGGAAGTGACCCGATTAGGGCCACCCGGGTCACTCTCGACCTCCTCTAGCCTTCCAAGAATGAAGAGTCGATGACGCAGTAGAGAATACAAGTATACTGGTTTATTCGTATAATACACTGCAGTGGAGTCCAATCTGACCAGCCGCCTATGATGGCTGACGAGGGACTGGCTTTAACAAGCATAAAGTTACATTATGTATGTTGCGGAGTCCACGAAGACCCGCCTACCATGGAAAAATACTGTAGATGTCGTAATACAATGGGGGTACAGAACATAAGTCTCGATTCCGCAGCCTGGTACAAGCTATCTACATTCCAAGGTCGTCTGGCCTATCCTCCCTTCTTGCCAGGTGGGAGAAGGCCTCGATCAAAAGAAAAGGCATGCACTAACGAGCTAACATGAGCATCGGAGAAACGAAACTTACCAAGGACTATTTCTCGTAAATGAGCAAACCACAGTTTCGAATATGCAAGTAACAGTTTCGATTGCAACAGAACATGGCGTCTTCTCCAACTAAAATGGTGGCACAGATGTCAACCCAATTATCATGACATCTGTATCAACTGATTACGTCTTATACACAATATGTAAATATAATGTACTAGCCATATAAATGCTAAAATAATACAGGATAAATCATAAATAAAATAGTAAAACTTCGTTTCAATTCTATCAGATCCTCCTTTTAGCATTTATATGCTAAATCATCTTTATTAGTGCTATCAGGTAAGGGTCTTTACAACTCTAATAACTAGGAGAAACATCGTCATATAGACCATAATCTATCAAATACGAATACATAGATGAATAGAGCTCACTGAAGGGAAATGTGATATTAGTCATTAGCAACACAAGTAACATCAGGGATAGAATCTGCCAAGGAAGTATCTGATCCAAAAACCCCTTCATCCAACTGCATGAGGGTATCAAGTTCTTGCTGAAGCATTATTTTCGCATTTGTATCATGAATCAAGCTTAATTTGTGTGTATGATAAGTGGCACAATATGAGCAGCATAAAGGGAGACACTGTATCAGGACACAACAGCAAATTAGAATAATAATGAAATATATCACCTTTTCTAAGATCCAACCCCACCCAACGAACAAGGACCAACTCCAATTGCCGCTCTCCATGCCTTTAACATTCTCTAAGATGTCTAAAATATGTTGGGTAATATTTTTTTTCCATATTCGTGATACCGACCACACACTGATCTCCTATACCAGCGCATGCTCCACCATTCTTAGCTAGGATAAAATCAACAGCATATCTTGTTTGTTCGGAGTATATGCGCATACTTTCTAATTGAGTGGTGATATCCTGTAAAGCTGCCACTGTCGAATTGGATAACATCTGTAATTTACACCCAAAATACTCTCTAGCACGTTCACCTTTGGCCATAGCAGTACCAACGAATGTGATAATGGAAGAAAGGATATACCCAAAAGTAATGCCACTGCTATAGTTATTAACTTCTAAATCGGTAACTTCCTCGCAGAATTCCTTAGTCCATGTTCTTTTTACCCATCTTATATTCGGTCTACTATGCCTACAAGGTACCCCTAGAGGTAACACCATTCCTAAAGCCACGTCCTCTGTACCATTGTACATATTGGAATACATGCCATTGGATAGAAAATAAAAACCTGGGTGTGCATAGAGTGGGCCTTGGTAATAGAATGGAGCATATCTAGTGCTCATTCCTTTCATACTGGGGTCATCCTTTTTTCCTAAACGTAGAACGTTTTTGTATATTATTTCTCCAGAACAGTTAAGATACAAATAAGTATCAGTACTATTTAGTTCAGGACAACACGTATATGTTCCTGCCTCTTGAGTGACAGTCAAATCTTGGTAATGCCAACCTGTCAAAGTAATATTTCTTTTGCTAAAGTATAGATCACCACAATACATTTCAGGCATACATCCCGGATATCCTGTGCCTCTTGGTTTTCAATAATATAGGCAAGGTCCAGGATATCCCAAGCCAAATTCGTCTTTTACCTCTACAAAGGTGGGAGGACGGACATATGTGTAATTGACCAGTGATAGTGGATAAGCTGACAATAGACTTGTGACAGAATCAGTGGGGTAACAAGCTGTGCTATCCCCAAAGAATTTCTGATGGGTATCCAAGAAAACATTACTGTGCATAGTTTGCTTTTGACGATCTGAGGGAACTGCTTGATACAATACACATGACGATGTAACCCCAGAGCACTCCATTATCCAGAACAGCCCTCCTCCCCCCAATAGAAACAGTAGCATAACTACAATCCAAAATATCTTCTTCCTGAGCAACCATTCAAAGCCAACCTGGCCTGGGTGTAGGGCAACAAAAACCTGTTCATCCGCTGCAAGAGGACGGCCAAAAAGATACATTTTTCTATTGTTATGTACACGAATCAAAGAAAAAACGACTTAAGATGGAGCCAATGATGGAAAAAAGGCACAAAAGCTACGAAAAAAGATAAAAGAAACATCAAAAAGGATCAAGAGTCAGGGTCCGTTCTAAGCCTCCCTGGCAGGCTTCTATTGTCCAATCCTCGGTGGTGCTATTGAGCACTTGCGCGTCGTGCCACGCTGTTGCAGCCCATCAGCAAATGTTCACTGTTCCCAGGATAGGGCACTCTCCCTCCTTGGAAGATACCCTCAACTTATCCTGTCCTGCGTCACAGGTAGTGCACCAATCGTCCAATCTCTAATCTAATGAGAAGAAGCAAGAAAAAACAAGGGACATTCTCACTTGTCTTATCCAATGAAGTCCATCCCTAACTACACTCACTTTTCTTTTGGCGCACCACCTTTCCGTCAAGGACGCAAATTATACCTGTCTTTTCCAGGCACTGTCTCATCTCGAAGTAGAATCTGAAATTCAGGGGGTGCCAGGGACTGGGACTCAAGTTCCTGTGAATCAGATGAAGTGGAACCCTGAGCAGCCCTTATTTCTGGGGGGACTGCTTCATTCAGAACAGCATCATTTTCTTCCTCTGTCTGCGTCCAAACCAGTTGGGCATCCGAGAACGGGAGGAATCTGGGGACCCTCTCGGTTTCGTGGTCTCCAATCCCCTCTCTCACCCAGGCGTCGTAGGGGAGAGGTAACGGCACCCTCTTGCAGTAAGAGGCGTGTATCCAGTTCTTCCGACCTTCACTGCCGTTCTCGTTACGATCAAGACCAAATAGGGGCCCTTCCATCTAGGCTCCAAGCCGTCCTTTCTCTGAAAACTTCGGATTAACATAGTCACCAGGCTGAATTGTATGCCCAGGCCCCTCAGGTGCTTGAGGCAGCGCCTCGTGTATCTGTTGGTGAATAGAACGCAAGCTTTTAGTAAGTTCATACAAATAATCGACCAACAAAGGATAAGCAATGTCGGAGAACTTTTTTGGTCTAGGGACACCCCACACATTCGCTCGACGACCGAAAATTACCTCGTAGGGAGATAATCCTGTCCTAGAATGGGCTGTCATTCTGGTAGGCAACAAGGCAAGGGGCAATGCATCTGGCCATTGTATCCCAGTACTTTCCTTCACTTTTGCCAACTTCAACTTGAGAGTACCATTGTACTTCTCAACTAAACCTGCTGACTGGGGGTGATTAGCTGCATGAAATTTTTGCTGAATATGCAAACCGTTCACATATCAGTTGGATCAATTTGGCGTTGAAGTGTCTTCCATTGTCACTCCAAATCAAACGGGGCAAGCCATAGCAGGGGAAAAACTCCTTAATAAGAGCCTTTGCCGTTGCCATGGTGGTGTTTTCTTTTGTGGGGGTAAGCCTCAATCCATTTGCTAAAAGCACAAACTGCCACTAACACGTATTTCAAATTATTAACTCGTGGTAATTCTATATAATCTATTTGGAGTACCTCAAAAGGGAAAGAAGGAGGTGCAAAATTACCAGAAGTTGTAGGGGTACCCTTCCCAGGATTGTGTCTAAGACAAATCATACAGTATTTCACCAAGTGAGTAGCAACCTTTGAAATATTGTCATTTCGCCACACAGGATCTAGCAATTTACAAATGCCTTTTGCACTAATATGAGCTGGACCATGTGCCATAGTAACTACTGGGAAGTACATATGCATCTGGTAACATCCATCTCTGTTTCTCGGACAGATCAGTCCAGCATCCCTCATCATCTATACGCCCTGTTTTCTCCTGCCACACTGCCAGCTCCTCTACTGTTGCTTCACTCTGGATCTCCTTGACATTTGCCAGTGTGTCCTCAAACATCCCATTCTCGGGCACCCACCTAGCTGGGCCCGCCACAAACATCTTTTTCATCTTAGATCTGGCTATCTCCTTAGCTGTCTGATCTGAAAATGCATTTCCTTTCCCCACATCATCAGTAATCGTTTTATGGGCACTGCATTTTACTATTGCTAGTCATTTGGGAAGAGTCAAAGCTGTCAAAAGCCTCTCTATCAACGGACCATGTTGAATTTTGGTCCAGTGCGATGTCAAGAATCCTCTCTCTGCCCAGAGGCGTCCAAAGTTATGGGCCACCCCGAAGGCATACTGGCTGTCTGTATAAATATTGACAGTCAGTCCTTTGCTTAACTCGCATGCTCGCAGAAGGGTTACCAGCTCCGCAGCCTGTGCTGATTGATAAGGAACACGTGACGTCTCAACTACAGTGCGCAGCGTGGTAATAGCATACGCCGCTGTAGTGGTGCCATCTGACAATTTAAAACAAGAGCCATCGACATATAGTTCCCCTTGTGGGTCAGATAAGGGAACATCAGTCAGGTCTACCCGTCCCTTCGTCTCTTCGTCAGTGCGAAACAGTCATGGACATCCGTGTCCTCTTCTTCCGAAGGGAGGGGTAGTAACGTGGCTGGATTCAGAACGGCACATCTTTTGATAGTAATATGAGGTGCAAACAATGTCAGTTCATATCCAGTCAGACGAGCACTGGTAAGGTGCTGTGTCTTTGTTCTATTCAAAAGTAAATCCACAGCATACGGTACCATTACTGTGAGATCATGATTGAGAACGAGCCGTGCCGATTGTCTAATAGAGACTGCCACAGCCTCCCCGGCACTTAAACAGCTCGGGAGGACTCTGGCGACCGGGTCAAGTGTAGCAGAAAAGTAAGCACACTGCCTCTGCTTACCTCCAAAGGCTTGTGTTAACACAGAGAGCGCACACCCAGCCGCTTCGTGTACGTACAGCACGAAGGGCTTCTTGTAATCAGGCGTGCCAAGCACAGGTGCAGAGCAAAGTGCAAGTTTTAGTTGTTCAAAAGCATGCTGACATTCATGCGTCCAGGGCAAGGGTTCATGCACATCTTTAGTTGTTAGGCAAAGCAAAGGCTGTATTAATAAAGAATAAGCAGGTATCCAGTGCCGACAATACGAGGTGATGCCTATGAAAGCACGCACATCCCTCTGTGTCACAGGGACAGGCATCTTAACAATGGCATCAACTCATTCAGGCGTTAGCCTCCGACCCTCCTTCGACAGCAGGTGACCTAAATAGGTGACCTGCTGTTGACAATATTGGAATTTGGAAAGGGACACCTTATGTCCATTTTTCGCCTAATGCATTAACAATTTTACCGTGGCATCCCGACAACCCTCTTCAGTGTCGGAGGCTATTAAAATGTCATCTACATATTGCAATAATACATTACCTGTGGGAAGAGAGAGAGAGTCCAATTGACTTTTCAAAGCTTGACTATAAATACTAGGACTTTCCGTATACCCTTGAGGAACTCTACAAATTTGGAAGCTCCTGCCAGCTAAAGCGAAGCCGAATAAATATCGGCTATCAGGATGGACAGGAATGCAAAAAAAAGCATTTTTTAAAATAAACCACGGAAAAATATTTGCTGAGGAAAGGATCATTGTGAGGAGGACGGTAATATCAGGAACCACCGGGAACTTGGGAATAACTATTTTATTTACTTCCAGCAAATTGATCACGAAACGGTAAACATCAGGGTGTGCATCTGGGGAATCCACAGGTGCCTTTTTAAGAATAGGAAGAATGGGGCTATTACACACATTCGCTACTGTCTCCTCCACGACCCCTAACTTGATCAAATTCTGTATAATCCGCATCAGAGCCTGTTCCTCAGCCTGCGATCTTTTGTATTGAGGAATACGAGGGAGCACAGCATTAACCTTGATCTTAATAGAAACGGGTGGTATCTGTAACAAGGAATACACACAAGGAGGGCTAGGAGGAGATTTAAGGACCTGCGTGGGCAACCTCCCCACTCGTAATAACTATCACAAAAAGAACCCACGGGTCCAGGGCAAGAGTCTGAGGTGCAAGTGGACTTCGTCAACCATGTGCTGGAGGGGGATCCCTTTTAAGGACGGTTCCCCTCACACACCAGTGCTTCATCATAGGGGTGCCTCCTCGCTTAAAGAACCTGGTCTAAACGCGGGCTCCAACCCCCTTGCTACGAGGGAGGAGCACAGGGATTTTTTTATGTTGGAAAAGAGGGTTAATCAACAAGTTTCGGCTTTGGACCCATGGGTTCTTTTTGTGATGGGTATCTGTAACAACCCAACATCCGTGTCCCCCGTCGCCCACACAGAAGATGGTACATCCCCAAATTCAACAGGAAGGGGAGCATCCTTTGCAAAACACTGTTTTGCACCGTCCACATTAAGTTCAAAAGTCATGTAAACACCAGCTGGGGAACAATAAATTGAAGCATACAATTTATTTAACAAATCCAATCCTAATAAATTTTCACCACAATTTGATGTCAGCAAAATCGGGGAATCCAAAGTAAAAGGACCAACAGTCAAAGCAAGAGGTTTGGAGATGGGGCTCGCAACCGGTACGCCTGAAAAACCTACCATTATTGCGGCCAGACAGGGCGGCCCGGGGACCAGTGAATGAGAAACAGAGCTATTCAGTGCACCTGTATCCACCAAAAATTTCTGTGTCGAACCATGTAGCTCTGCTGTGACATAAGGGCCACGCTGGCCTACAGGAATCTGGACTGGTCCCTCACCCTGTCCCTTGCTGTCCTAGCTACGGGACAACCCTGTAACTTCATCCATATCATAATCGTCATGATAATACTGTCTTCCTCGGGGATCATCAAAATAATTCTGATCAGACCGACCCCCTGAGGATGCATCCCCTTGAGCCTCATCTTGGTTTCCCTCACCACGGCCCCTTCCGTTCCAACCCCTTCCTCTCGGTGCTGCAACTTTCTGTAACAATTCTGGGCACTCACTTCGCCAATGCCCCTCCTTTTTACAATACGCACACTGCTTCAGCCCCAGTGGCACACCACCTCTACCGGCACCTCGAGACATCTGAGCCGGACTAGTACCCCGACCCCTTCCAGATCCCCTTGCTACTTGCTGCAACAACACCTTTGTCTTTAAATCCTTACTTTTATCCACCTTATCCTTCTCTTCATTTTCCCGATGTTCATAATATTGGGCCATGCTCAATATAACTGAAGGGGAGGAAGTGGTCCATGTACTCTCAGAGGCTTGCAACTGAGCTGCAATTTCAGGAAGTAGATTTGTAACAAACAAACTAACTCCACCTTCCACTGACAAATCTTGCCCACTAAAATCCCAAAACACCCCTTCAACCGAGTAAAAAAAATCAGACACACTCTCCTCTTTCTTTTGGCGACATGCCGTCAGCTTATCCCATTCCACTCATCTAGGTGGAATAAGAGAATGCATTTAGGTAATAATACGATTTGGTAAAGCCAAAATCTCAGCCCTAGGTTTGTCGCCAGGCTTCCGTTCCTTATCCCATACCTTAATCTCATCCCATGTGCCACCCAATTCCACTCTGTGATCCTGTGTATGCACCTGCCTCCATATATCGACCGGCACTAACAGCCCAAAAAACATTCCAATATCTGCTAAGGTCATAACTGACGAGGAGGCAGCCTCTGTTAATTCTTTATAATATGCAGTAGGATTTTTCCTGGGGTCTGGTAACTTACTCTTATGGGCAAGGACCTCGCTTCTCTTCCACGGGGCATAGACACACTGCTCCTGAAAATGAGCCTCTACCCGTTGCTGAGTAACAACATTTAATGCATTACACTGCTCTGGAATCTCAGGGTGGTAAATGGGATGCACTTCCCTCATCGGAAACTGAGATACTGGAATCTGAGTACTATGATATAATTTCGCCCGATAACTAAGTAATGTCCCAACATTACTATGGACTTCTGCAGGGGCCATACCAGCAGAATATACACGATCTCGAATATCATAAATGATTTGAGGAGCTTTACCTCCAATACACTGTTCCCACAGACCAATCAATGTAGTTGACATATGCTGAAGGGCATGTTGTTGCACAAACGGATCAAAATCCTTCATCGCACTCCATATATCCTCCAAACTATAAATCACACTCCGAGCCCACTGTGCTGCCTGGATTGCAACCATTCTTTTCTCTTCCTCACCCACATCAGATCGAGTCATTGCCCGCTCTAATCGCTCCCGTGCCGCTGCCCAATTTCCTCCATCCGACCCTCGCACCGGTGTCCCAACACTACTCAATACTGTGGGTGACACATCTAGGGGGAACGCAAAAGGTGCAGACGCAGGTGACAGTGTCAACAATGGCTGTGTAGTAGGTGTAAGAGGAGGAGAAACAGAAACAGTTGACACTGCAGGGGTGCCTGCAGTCACTGTACCCGTAAATTGCGAAACCGGAGGCGAGATGGATACGGCTGGAGCCGAAGCTGTTGAGGCTGCAGAAAAACCAAGGGAAGGCGAGGGAACAACGGAGGACGGAGGCGACGGGACAGCAGGATATATTCTTTGCGGGGCATAGGGAGGTGGGGGGCGAGTTTCCAACAAATCCTCCACAAAAGGATCCTCTTCCTCTCAAACAACATAAGACCTATCACATTGTAATCGAAACTTCCTATCTGCACACTCAATACCCTTCTCTGTCCTTTCTTTATCATAAGCTACCGCTTTCTGAACCACCGTTTGCATTGCCTTCTTCCTGGACTCTTTCTCAGCACGTATACGTCTCTGCTTAGCTTCCTTCTGCCATACCTGCAAAGTATCAAACATCGACTGCCTACTTCTTCTAGCAAACAATTTATCCTGTAAATAATTCAATTTTTGTTCATCAAAGGTACCATCCTGTGGCCACTGAAGCTCAGTATTGTCCCTCGTATACTTGTGCCACAATGTACGAAACATAATAGGGCCAATACCGTGCTTCACATACATATCAAAATTCGGAGTGCCTTCCGGAGGCGCAGGCTGCCGCTCCTCCAGGCGATGTTCCACAGAGCAGCATCGGCACCCCCAAACACCACACTTTACTCCAACAAGTCATCCTAGCATCAGATTCACTCAATCAACACGCGCACACACAATAAAACGCACATAAACAAAGAGCTCTGAAAAACAGTCCGTAGACTGTGTCAAAACAAGTCCGTCCTCAGACTGCACCAAGACAAGATAGGCTCTAGCCCCAGGCCTTTTCAAGAATAAGCCGAATTCAACAATTGGCCCGGCAGAACGTTCAAAAACGCTCTGTATCACAAGGGTCCGCGGACCTACCAAATTAACCAAGACGGCACCGCACTTACCAAGAATTCAAGATGAACTCACCCGGTGCACACAGGTCAAACAAGATTATTCTCCACTGCCGACACTCCGGACCAAACGGTCAGATCCAAGGGTTTCGCCTTTTCAGGACCCCAGCCAAGGTGACCGTTAGACGAGGAGCCGCCCGAGCAGACAGGCGGGGCAGCTGCGAGAACCAGGCTCGATCATGTGGGGATCCCCGATCCGCCCATCCGACCACACAACCCCGACCTCTACAACCCGACTACAGGCAAGATGGGTCACCTGGTGGGGTCCCTGTTCGGGCGCCAACTGAAGGAAGTGACCATATTAGGGCCACCCAGGTCACTCTCGACCTCCTCTAGCCTTCCAAGAATGAAGAGTCGATGACGCAGTAGAGAATACAAGTAAACTGGTTTATTCATATAATACACTGCAGTGGAGTCCAATCTGACCAGCCGCCTATGATGGCTGACGAGGGACTGACTTTAACAAGCATAAAGTTACATTATGTATGTTGCGGAGTCCACGAAGACCCGCCTACCATGGAAAAATACTATAGATGTCGTAATACAATGGGGGTACAGATCATAAGTCTCGATTCGGCAGCCTGGTACAAGCTATCTACATTCCAAGGTCGTCTGGCCTATCCTCCCCTCTAGCCAGGTGGGAGAAGGCCTCGATCAAAAGAAAAGTCATGCACTAACGAGCTAACATGAGCATCGGAGAAACAAAACTTACCAAGGACTATTTCTTGTAAATGAGCAAACAGTTTCGAATATGCAAGTAACAGTTTCGATTGCAACAGAACATGGCGTTTTCTCCAACTAAAATGGTGGCACAGATGTCAACCCAATTATCGTGACATCTGTATCAACTGATTACGTCTTTTACACAATATGTAAATATAATATACTAGCCATGTAAATGCTAACATAATACAGGATAAATCATAAATAAAATAGTAAAACTTTATTTCAATTCTATCAGAGTAGCACACAGCCTTGAGGTCAGTTATTAGATGGGCACAAGATAATTTTTTCATATAAAAGTTAAGGGAAGGCTGTGTTGAATTGACATCATTATCATCAGGCTGCAGATAGCAGGGCCTGACAATGAGCAGTGCTCAGTCAGAATCATGGGCCAGGCTGGGGCTGAGTCACAGGGACAAACAACTGAAGCACTGAGGTATATCTGTCATAAAAATATTTCCTTATCAACTCAAATTTGGAGGTGTGCGCAAAAATATGCCCCTGAATGCTTTTAAATGGATGATAATTGAAATGGAGAGTTACATAACTTCTTGAGCTAACACTTCATTTCACTTTACTCCCATTTCAAAGTGTTTCCAAACTGCAGGCCCCTTGCTCCCAGTGGTCAGTATTCACCGTGCCATAAGTATTTATGCAAGATACAGTCCTTTTTTACATGTGAGAATTTCAAAGTGCAGAAAAATGTTCCATGATATGAAGTGTTTGGCAGAATATTTCTCTGCACTTTAAAATCCCCTCAGTTCAAAAGGACATTCAATTGTATGTTTGTGTCATCCATGTAACGGTGCCACATATGGTAAAAGTTGTGTCCTGTGCTACAGGTACATACCACACAGACTGTATCACATGTACAATTAGACCCCATTCATACATACACATGTTCATACATCCCCAAAGAGCACGCTCCCACTGACACACATGGCAGCCCTTTCATAGTGTCCTTAGTCATAGTATGTAGTTCAAACCATAGTGTCTGGCTCTATGGACTTTAGGCATCAAGTCAATGAAGCTGGCCGTGAGGGTGTCTGGTAACAATGCGCAAGTTGTTTAGCCTTCAGTAGTTCACAAGGTTTTCCATTGATCTAAAGTAGCTCATATCACAGAAAATGTAGGAGCCCCCTGGGCTAGAAGATGTCACTAGCCTGGATTAGTGAGTTCAGGCCATAACAAGAGATGAGGGTAGTCAACTGGTCAATACAGACGTCTGTATTAATATATTTGTTTTGGTCAGCATGTGAAAATACATACACATATTGTATGGTAACTTATGAGTCATGCTTGTGATAGATGTAGTAAAATTGTGTTACATCAATATAGACAAACAAAAAGTCACAAAACCAGCAGTTTTTTTCTTTCATTTCTGGTATCCATACAAGTCAACGCCCATAAGAAGCGGGATATCTAGAAGGCCATCGACAGGAAGGTGTGGACCTTGAGGTCTACAAGTGGCGCAGCCTCCATTGCAGGAAGGGGTGGGAGGACCTACGACGCTCGACCAGAAAGTCATCCAAAGTCCAGCTTGGGCAGTCCTCCCAACATGGGAAGCGCGTGCACCGCACCCTGACCCCCCCCCCCCCCTATGGCACGCATTCTTGCAGTGGCCTATCCCCAGCTTGATGGGCAGTTGAGAGCCCAACAGCAGCAACAAGGGGGTAAGTTCTTATTTGAGTTTCACATGTTACATGACTACTTTTCTGTTACAGCCAGGATTTTTCCCATCAACATTAAGGGTGACCCATATCCAATGCACAAGAAGAGTTCTTGAAGGTGTAAGTTTTGCACAATATGTATGATGGTGTGCTTTGTCTAATAATTTGTTGGAAAGGATCCCACCTGATTCCTGTTCACTACCAAAGGACTGTTCTGATCAGACACATTACTGCCTAAACTACACATAAACATCAGGTTGTTTGATGTTATAAGGGACAGTTGTACCAAATAGGCCACTAGTCTTTATTGTATCAGGTGTGATGCTCCTTCACTATTGTGGATGATGTAATGGTAGGCCTAGTATATGTGACAGAGCATAATATGCACTTATGATACAGTGGATGTACCACCCAAACGTGCACAATATACACGAGACCCACAGGCACCTGCACCCTCAACAGACACATGCACATCAGACACTGCCCCTCCCTCTACCTCCCAACCCAACTCCCTGTTGAACATCCCAGTTTTTTCATAGAAGATGTATTTTTTCCCCTTACCCCTTCCAACCCACCCCTACCAAACGCAAAGCTATCCCTTCCACACCCCAACCCACCCCTTTCACATCCCAAACCACCCCTCCCAAAACAGAGACCACCCCTACTAAAACCAAAAGTCCCCCCACAACCCCCCCCCCCCCCAGTAAGATCTTTGAGAAGCCTGCTTTGCCCACTAGATACCCCTTTCTGAGGAGGTGTCCCTTGGCAGTGAATTAAGAGGCAAGGTTTGTGGCACCGCCCAACAGTGCATAGGACTTTGTGGGAACTATATGGACTGCCGTTTTGCTTTTAAGTTATATTGAGAGACTAATCCCATTGTTTGGAATAAATCCATATTTTTGATTTCACCGACTTAGTCCTGGCATTCATTTTCCTTTGCAATTGTTTCATTCCTAGCAATGTTTCTGACTAAAATGTGAAGTACTTATTTTTCTTTATCATGATGACCGGTAATACAACAGGGGGCATATTCTCAAGGAACTATCGCCGAGTTAACGGCACTTTATCTCAGCCAAAGTCGCAATAAAATTATCGCCCCATTCCCAAGCTGGTGCTAACAGCCCATAACACCAGTTTACCTGCGATAGCAGTCGCAAAAAACATCGCCACAGATGACCCCGGCAACTAACGCTAATGATATGCAGAGTAGGCGTTCCCGTGCAAAAAGCCGCGACAACACCACTCCACAACATTCTCAACGACCAGCCAGATCGGCGATAAGACCACAAAACATGCGCTAAGGTGCGTTAGCAGCAGGAAACTAACACCTGCTCCTACCTGGTATAAAGTTGTACGACAACCAGCACCAGACAAGGGAGCACAGCCCATAGCCACACATGAAGAACAACAGATGCCCTGGAGCTACCGATCATGCAGCCCGGAGCCCCAAAAGGTCAACAACACCCACCGCCACCACCCCCAGGACCCCTCCTCCCCCCCGGGGCCCTACCCCGGGCACCCCCCCCTTTGGACAAAGATATTGCACCTCAACTCCACGAAATCATGAACCAAACAAATCGCCTGAAGTCGCACAATCACAACACCCAACATACATGTGTGGTCAGAAAAAGGGAAATCATACACCCATATCATAATATCCAAACAATACGTTTATTACAGAAGAAACCAAAAAAAAACAAATCTGAAGAGGCATGGCGGGTCATCTCAGGACATTCTGTAAGTCACAGCCTGTAAAACAGAAATCTGGATCAGAAGGTGTGCCATGCGCCCATCAAAGTACAGAGAGAGAGAGCGAAAGAGAGGGAGAGAGAAAGAGAGGGAGAGAGAAAGAGAGGGAGGGAGGGAGAGAGGGAGAGAGAAAGAGCGGGTGAGAGAGTGCCAACACTGCGGACCTAGGCCTCACTGCTCACCTGCTGCCACCGGTGTGTCTCCAACCACGTGCCGGTATTCACAGCAGTCCCCCAGGTCCCTCATCTGAAACAGTTTCCAGAGACATGAATGGCAGATTCCATACAGTTGCACACGCCATCATCGCTTGCCCGCCTCTGCGCACACAGGCTGCTGCACCCCAGCCCCTCCCGCCGCCCAGCGGTTATTGCCCACCCCTGCGCAACCAGGCCTCACTGCTCACCTTCCGCCACCGGCGTGTCTCCAAGAGGGCCCACCACGTTCTGGAGGGATCTCCAAGCCTGGTGCCCGCGACCATGGCACCCTCCACATCATGCAGCCCGCACCGCGGGCCACCAGGTCACACACATGATTCTGGGTCTTGATTTCGCAATGGCAGAGACCACATCAGTGCACACGGCATCATCGCAGGCTGCACACCCGCACAGCACTTGAGGTGCCACTAACTCTGTGCACCGCGAGGCAACGCCACGTGGCGGGAGGCCCGCCCTGCCTGCTGGCTCAGGCCTACACTGCGGTCCAGCAGGGCTCACACTAATCCTTTGCAGTCCGGACCGCCAGGACGGCGCATCATCGCAGGCTGCACACCCGCTCAGCACTTTAGGTGCCCCTATCTCACTGCACCGCAAGACACCGTCCCGTGTCGGTGTGCCTGCCGCAGTGTATCCAGTACCACCAAGTCTGTGCACGCTAGCCATGGACCCTTAATGATTGAGTCCCGTGGTGCGGCCGCCATCATGTGACCCCCGGCACTGGGCAATGTGAGGTGGCAGGGCCCTAGGCCCTCATGCATACATGAGAACTACACGGAGACACCCAGTCAGAGAGTGGAAATGGCGTCCAGCACGTGCACCAGGCCCTTTTTATTGGCAGGGTCACATGTCCTGTGACGCCTGTGCTGGATGGGTGTGGTGTGGGTGTACACCAGCCGTGAGGGAGTGGCTGTGGCATGCTGACAACTAGACCTGTGAGCAGCAGATCCCTACAGTGAAGACCTGGGACATGTAGCGTTTTGTCCCCCCCCCTGTGTGCGTAATTGGAGTGGGCTGTCCTGGCGTATGCCAGTCCAGCGTAAGGGTGTGAACAATGACCCGGGGGCTCTGGGCGTGGTTCCTTCCTGGGCTGGACAAGGAAGTGACTACTGGATGTGTCTCTGTTGTAGTGTCAGCACCAACCGGACCGCAATCTGCAATGTGTCACCCTGTGACTAAAGTCCCACAACATGGGCAACATGGACGTAAAGGGGAATCACTGACCCTACATTCATCCATACTTCCACACTTGAAAGATCATAGACATGACACATCTGTGTGAATAAGAATGTTTATTGCACATTCAAGGGAGTGTTGCAGCTGGAGCAGTACAGCGCCATGCCAACCCCACTTCACATTGTCGGCCCGTGGAGGGCCAGCCAGAGTCCTTCAGGGAATGACAGGTACATCAGGAGAGGAGGACTTCAGTCCGCAGTCTGATAGCTGTGTCATTGGTGACCAAACAGGATATGGCAGTCCATGTCGAGGTCCAAGGTGAGTGTCGCAGAGTGCATCGGGGGACAGTGGAAGGTGATGATGCAGAGGGCAGCACCAAGCAGAAACAGGCCACATGGCGGAGATGAATGCTACTGCATCCTCCTGACCACAATGGCAGAATCATCCGCATCTTCGTCCTCTGCTGTTGCATGTGCCTCACATGTGGCTGGTGGTGTTCTGTCTCCAGCACTGTGTGGCACTGACACATCAGGGGCCGGAGATGTGGATGGGGTGGTAGCGGCAGCATGCATCAGCGCCAGGCCTTGTTTGGAGGGTCTTCAGGGCATTGAGGGACCCAGCTACCTCTCGCTGGTGTGCAGCCGTGGCAGCCGCTCTTTCCGCTTGCGTCCGCTCCATGATCCTCTGCATGTGTCCCAACTCCCTGGCGAGATCGCTGGAGGCACTCTGACTAGACAGTCATTCTTGTTGCAGAGTCAGGACTCTAGCGATGTCAGCCATGGTCCGTTGGAGAGCATGGAGCGGACTGTGGGTGTCCGTTAGGGACTGTGAGTGGTCCCTGATGGGACTTAGACATCCACGTATGGCGTCTAGTTTGGCTGCCATGCGGTCGAACCCCACCTGCACCTGTTCGACCAGCTTCTCCTGGCACCCCAACACACGGTGTTGGAAGGCCATGTGTTCATCGTGGGGGTCCTGGGAGGCAGCCTTGGTGGTGGGTGCTGCCTGCTGTGTGTGCTGTGCAGGGGGTGGGTTCTCCTCGTGGCAGCTGGGCTGCCCTGATCCTGGAAGTGGGCTGCGGAGGCTCTCCACGAGCTGTTGGAGGGCGTCGGAGTCGAAGGTGTGGTGGTCCTCTTCGTCATCAGAGAAGAGAGGTTCGGACTGCTCTGCAGGAGGTGTTGGATTTCCCCTGCAACGTGAAGGGGAGATGCAGTTTAACATCGTGTTCACATGTATGTTGACGCATTGTACATGTTTACATTCAGACTGCATGACAGTGTACATTGTGACTGTTTGGGGGAGCTGCCTATTTGATGCGGGACAGTGGACATTCCGACTACATCACGGATGTGTGTTTGTACTTGTACATTGTCAACTCACGTTTCCTGCAGTGCCAAATGTGATTGGCCAGTTTCTACGCACATGCGGCACCAGTTGTGTCCTCTGTTCTGTTGTGGACGTGTTGCGGTTTGTACCACATCGTTGTCAATGTTGATGTGCTCTGCATGTAATGTGTGTGTGCCGCATTTTGGGAGAGTCGCCCCTGCAGCTCTGATTTAGCTGCCCTTATCCCTTTCATGCGGTGTGCCTCTGGGTTCTGTGCTTATGCAGTGCTGAGATGTTGCATACCTGTGTGCATTGGTCTCTTGGTGGGAGTTGTGGGTCTGGGGCATGGTTTGTCCGCAGATGTGCTATGCTTAATTGTGCATGTGTGCCCTTGTGCCCATCTCCCCCAGTCCCTGGTGGTTACTCACCCTGTTGCTGTTGTGTCCGGTCATGTTGAGCAGTGTCCGGTCCCCCAACTCCTGCCACCGTCTCCCCACTGATGACTGTGGACACCATTTCCTCCATCTCGTCCAGCTCCTCCTGTGGCGCTGGACTCCCACCTCCAGTCTGCATTGCTGCCTTCCGGTTGTTTGTGAGTTTCAGCTTGGTTTTGCGCTTCACATCATTCCAGCGCCTCTTGACCTCGTCCATTGTCCTCTTCAGCACTCCGACTGCATTCACCTTGTCCACGATGGTCTGGCATATTCCATTTTTAGTTGCCAGTGACACAGTGGAGGTGACGAACAGTGTTTGATGGTGTTCTATCACCTCCGTTATCAGGATCCTGTTTTCCTGCGGACTGAACCGCTTCTTCCTACTCTTCTTGTCCTTGCCCTTCCCTGACCCCGAGGTCCCTGGCTGTTTCTCCGGGGGGCTTGTGGGGTTCTGGTTGTCCTCTGTACTTGCTCCGGATGCCTCCATTGTGCTTCACTGTTGTTTGGCTTTTGTTGGTATGTTTTTTTTTTTCTACTTTTATAGTGTATTTTTCCCGCATGACGCGTGGGAATTGCAGGCCTGTGGCTGGTTTTCGTAGATTTTTGTTTCGTGATTGGCGTCATCGCTACTATTTTCGCGTTGGGGTTTCGCGTCTTTGCGGCGTCGCGTTGTTTTTAACGCGTTCATTTGACGCGTTGTCGTGTGACTATCGCATGGTACCGCCGTGTTGTGAATACCACGTTGACACTGAGTTGTTTTCCCGCGATAGACTGCGATGTGAAGGGTTGCGTTAAGCTTCACTTGCGGTGGTTATCGCACGTTCTTGAGAATATGCCCCCAGATTTTTTTAAATGTCTACTTTAAGTGCATACACTGGTAAACATAGTATGTGAAGGTCATTTGAATTTAGGTGCAGGCACTCATCATAGTAATTGCCACTTGATGTTTGATATTTTTTTTGGGGTGTTTTACTACAGGTGTGTTTTTTCACCTTGATTACTGATCAGTATGAGCACATATGCATTACACTTTATAAAATATTCTGACTATTGAAATTGGGTACAGTACAAGACTTGCACTCGACAAAGGGAAATGTTAAACGGATGTATATGTTGAATAATTCACATTTGGGACTGACATTGACTTTACTGGTAATTTATAAGGTAAAGGTTACACCATGTCTAGTGCAATTTCTACACCATGTTACATTGAAGTTATCCCAATGATATGTGTTGCATATGTTTTTAATATAACAATTTTCAAAATGTATTTAAACACACCTGTATGGTGACTTTTTGATTTTTGAATCGATATCCTTTATTGTGCAAGTACCCTTTTTTTTTTTTTTTTTTTTTTTTAAGGCAGCTTGCACCACATCTATACATACAATGTGATCATACAGGTGTGTTTCTTTAAATTTCTTAAACGTCAATGTTACAGACATATCCATTGCACAGTGGTATGCTATTGCTTGGAAGAGATTTAGAAATGCATGAGTTCAGTGCAAATGTTAAAAGACAAGTCAAAAGATAACAGGTAAAAGTGGAGCTTACCGTCGATTGTGTCCTCTACAGGCTTGATTTTGTTCGTCATCAAGCAGCAGCGGTAGGACTTGGAAGATCGGGTCCATGGCGGAAAAGGAAGAGTGGAAGTGAGAAGAAGTGAGTTTCTACCTTATATCCCTTCCAATCCACCAACTCAGGTGTGGAGGTTTTACAGCCACAGTCACGTTGACAGGAAGGCACATCGTGATTGGCCCAGCAGACAAACTGGCAGTCTTCCCTCTGACAGCCGCTTTTGCCTATTGCGCAGTCAACACAGGCGAACATACCTGGCGGAGTCATTGGCACTCTGATGGTCTTTTATCTGTTGAACCGCCAGCATCTAAATATAGCAGGTGGACCACCTACTAGGCAGGCAGAGAAACCATTGAAAAAGCGGTGGCGGGACCAGGTAGTTTTGTGAACTTTTTGGAGGCCAATAGCTTTCAGGAAGTACTTAAGCAGGAATACTAGCTGGCCGACACCGAGGCCTAGCGATATTTTCTACAGGAAAATTGTATACAACGGTTGGAAATGGCCCTTTTTTCTGGGTTAACCCAAACATTTTGCCTTCCTCCTCTTTTTGCTGAATTCTTTTTGTTGGCTTTAGGACTATGAGCACTTTACCACTGATAACCAGTGCTAAAGTGCATGCGCTTCTCCCCTAAAACCAGCTGAAATTGGTATATACCTAATTGGCACATTTAGTTTACCTGTAAATCCCTTACAAAGTGGTATACCATATACCCAGGACCTTTCATCTCAATGCTCCTAGTGGGCCTGCAGCACTGATTGTGCCACCCACGGAGTAGCCTCTCAAACCTGTCTCAGGCCTACCATTGCAAGGCCTGTGTGTGCAGTGTACTGCCACTTCGACTGAAACTCCCCTTTTATTACACCTAAGTCACCCCTAAGGTAGGCCCTAAGTGACCCTAATGGCAGGGTGCTGTGTAACTAAAAGGCAGGCTATCTACTTTAAAAGATGTAATGTCCTGGGAGTGACAAGCAGCTAAATTTGTTTTCCATAGCTGTGAGGCCTACTCCTCTCTTAGGCTAGCATTCAGGATTTCTTAAAACACTCATAAGCTGTAATTCCTGATTAGAGAGGAGTAGCTACTTTATGTTTAATATCTTTGGAATGGTTATGATAAATCCTCTTTAGTGGTAAAGTTGGATTTGACATTACCATTTTAGAAATGCCACTTTTAGAAAGTGGACATTTCTCTGCTCTTAACTTTTCTCTGTGTGCCTGCAGCCTGTCTCTAATACACGTCTGGACTGGGTGACAGCTACACTTTGTGCATTCCCTCTAGACCGCCACAAACACAGGAAGGACTGGGTGTGACAGAGAACTTGTCTGCATTCATCTGCATTCTGATAGCCTTCCTGGGAAGGAAGGGGGAGAGGTGCCTCACACTTACATTTGAATAGGTTGTGTCCTGTCCTCAAACAAAGGGCTGATTAGTCCACACAAATAGCCTGGCAGACAGGGTTGGGTTGAAAGGGATCCTTGTGCACTTCACAGAGTTCCTTTGAAGTCACCCCCTACATCAAAGGTACTTTTGGGTATAGGTACTAGGGCTCTGATCCTACCAAAGCAGCACACTACTGAACCTGAGAAGAACTCTGCTGGAGTAAAATCTGCTGTGACTGACTGTTCTGAGGAACTGCTTCTCTGCTTTGCTGAGCTGCCCTGCTGCCTGCTGATCACTGCCTTGCTGAAGACAAGGACAGGACCCATCTCACTTGAACCCATAGTGACTCCAAGGGCTTGCCTCCTGTTTTCTGAGGTCTCAGGGACCCAAAGGACTTCTGCAATCCTGCTGGTGCTGCTGGACTCTGCCATCTGTGAGTCCTACCCTTGCCTGAAGTGCCCCCTCCAGTCCTGGGCCTCAGAAGTGGGCTCTGCAGCTGATTTCTGCAAAAACCAATGCATTGCCTTGACTCTGTGAGAATTTCTGCTGCATCGTCCTTTGACGTCGACGCAGAGGCTGCTCAACGATGAATGAGCCACAGCCTGCATGGCTCGACAACGATGCTCTGCGTGGCTCGACAATGATGCATTGCATTCACTACAACAGAGCTCGACGATGATGCGGGACCTCCTTTGCGCAGCTCGACGATGACGCAATAGGCTCTCAACGTCAACAAAAGCTCCATCCAAGGTATTTCTTCAGCGGGCCCTGTCTGTGATTTGTAACCAGCCTGCCCTCCATCGTGGTAGGCCTGAACTTTGAATTTGCACTGGTCCCTCACGACCTCAAGTACCCTTTTGACCGCTAGTGACTTCTAAGCACCGTTTTCACATTTAATATTTACAAATTTATATCTCAACTTCTACTTATTGCATTTTGTCTCAGATACATATTCTTTATTTCCAGAGTGAGCAAAGGTTAATTTAGGGTGTGTATCTGACTTACCCTGACTAAAGTGGCGGTCCCTATGTGGATGGGATGCAAATCTCTGCCATCTAGAGACACCATTTCTAACAACAACTCCCCACGTATATTAGCAAAATTAAACGCTGACTGGGAAGCAGATTTTGGACTAATTGAGGAATAAGATTGGGAGGAAGCGTTGATAGCACCCAAGAAGAAGGACAACTACACATCCTTCACAAGTCATACTACACCAAAATAGCACTCTGAAGAATGGAGACAGTGGTGACAGACAACTACAATAGGGCATGCATTGAAGCGGGGAACTTTATGAGCACCCTGTGGTCTTGTATAGAAGTAAAACAGTATTGGGATAAGGTAATGGAATATCTCAAAACAGTAAAAGGGGTGTAGATAGAAGATACAGCTAATATACTCATACTAAATATTTAGGGAGAGAGAGGCCCACTAAAATACATCAAAGTGTTTGTAGTTTTTTAGGATTGATAGTAGCAAAACAGAATATAGCAAGAAGATGGGGGGTAAGCAACCCATCAGACAAGTATTTGTGAAAGAACGACATGGACTGGTGCATGCTAGCTGAGAAACAAGTATATGAGGAAATAGGATGTCCTAGGAAAATGGTGGAAAATCTGATAATCCTGGGAACAATGCAGGGCATTACAGATTGAAGCATAAATGCAGTATTTGATTTGTGGTGCCAAAGAGCAAAGGAGGAAGGTAGAGAATTGTTGTAAATAATTCATGTTTAATCCAGAAGCTAAGGTTTACTAGTTGCTGGCCAAACTGGAAAAACTGCAGAACAGTAAGCGCCTGTATTGAGGTGACTAATCCTTTGTACTTTATATTGTAAAATCAATAAAATATCTTAAAAAAAAGAATATATTCTCACCTGTCCTATTTGTGCCCCACATAAATTCTAAGCCCTTTTGTTTGTATATTTGTATTACATTTACATTACATTTCCTTGTTATCAGAGATATTAGACATAGCACTATTAGGCTGTGGAATTCACTTCCGTTCGCTCTCAGGAGGATTTCCTCCCTACTTGAGTTCAGAAAAAAATCTTAAAACATGGCTTTTTAAATATTAGTCACCCTCTTACAGTATGCAGTCCGCAGCGCCTAGACACCCAAGGGTATTAGAGCGCTATAGAAATTGTTATAACATAACATAAAGATGCAAATACGAAAGATACAAAGCGCACAGGTAACAGGTAACACCATGTCAGCAATGAGCAGTGTTCGCCAAAGGAAAGCACATGTCTGGGTGCCCAGGTGGGGCTGGGCATCCCCACTAAGGGGAAAAGCCCAAAACCAAAAGATGTTGTGGGGTAGAACCCCTATGCAACCAAAAGTAAAGCTGTGGCGGGAACCACCTAATTGTTATTCACTGTTCTGGGAGGGAGCATATAGGAAAGTAGGATCTGCTTATATGGTTACCCCACTTTCTGCTTGATGTAATGCTGTTTCTGACTAGTCTGACTGGGATCCTGCTAATCAGGACCCCAGTCACTGTGCTTTCTCCCCTAAATTGGTTTGGTAAGTACTTAGGTACATCCCAGATTGGACACTGGCGCAACCTTAGCAGTCCCTAATATATGGTGCTAAGGTACCCAGGGCATAGGTACACCAGGGGTCCCCCATGGGCTGAAGCATGTATTATGCCACCCAAGGAAGACCACTCAATTTGTAACTAAGGGCCTGCCATTGCAGCCTGTGTAAGCTGGTGCTAGCACCACTTGCGAAAGATAGGTTTCCCTATATCTAAGGTCACTGCACTTAACACCTATAAGTCAGGCCTTTGCAATCCTGAAGGCAGGGGGCTTGGTTCTAAGTGTGAGGGTGCCCCTGCATGAGCCAGACACCCCTATGACCTATGGAGTCCATTCTCCCGGGTTGTAAGTGAGGCAGCCATATGACATATAGAGGGGCACCGCGTCATTATGCGGTGACCATCTCGAAACTGGCTGCTACTAATCCTATCATGTTTGGTATCAAACATGTTGGAATCATACCTCCCACACCGTAAACGGTGTGGGAGGTATGATTCCAAGCACTGGAAAGGCCCTCCGTTAGGCCCTCAGTACTCCCGGTACCAGTCTTTCAGACCCGGACAGCAAGCCAGGGCTGCTGCCGGCCAGAGACACGTTTCTACCCTCCTGATGCAGAGCCAAGCTGGGGCAGGGGAAGGCAGAACAATAGGTATCCTGTCACAGGGAGGTGTGACCACCTCCCAGACAGGATCTAGTGTATTGTGGCAGGGTGGGAGCGCTCGCCGGCGCCATATAGTCTGCGTGCAGGGCAGACTTGGTGCCCTCCATGCATAGTCCAGTTCAGGGAGCCGTTGGCTCCTGCTCTGGTGCCAAACTGGACAAAGGACAGGGGAGTATCATCCCCCTTGTCCAGCCCCTCCTTTGGGAGGAACCCTTGAATCATCCCAACCCTTTCCTTAGGGTATTTAAGGGCTTACCTGTGGGTGGGTCCCTAGATTCATCGTGTGACAAGATTAATTTCCGACACCACTTCTGGGCGGGTGCCGTAGGCAAGAGGAACCCTGATTAGCGTAGTGCCGTCTGCCTACAGTGGAAGCGGCACTTCGCTCGAGTAAGGTCTTATCTGCTAGATTCTATCTTTTACTGGGCTTATTCTATTTTAAATTGTTGTTTCATTATTTTTAATCTTGTATTTACCTGCTCTCTTCGCTTATTTCACTCTACTGCTTCCCTGGTCTGCAACGGCATTTCCGTTTGCACAGAGGGTAGCAGTCCCTTCCCCCTTGAATAGGACACTTTACCCCGCATTTTTTTACTCCGCATGCCATTACCCCGCATTTTTTACTCCGCATTAACTTTTACAATGCAGGGCTTTACAACGCAATCCATTACAACACATTCCCCATATCAACGCTATTACTATACAAACTCCAGGGGGGCGTTACTTTGGGGAATGCGTTGTGAAAGTTTTGCGGTGTAAAGCCCTGCGTTGTAAAAGTTAATGCGGAGTAAAAAATGTGGGGTAATGGCATGCGGAGTAAAGCATGCGGGGTAAAGGATGTTTCCCCTCCCCCTTGCCTGACTTTCGGCGGGGGTTACAGGTGTCAGGTCAGCGTCCGGCCAGCTACAAAATCTCATGCTGGGCCGGACGCGCAGCGGGTGCAGTAGGCAAGAGGAACCCTGAGTAGTGTACTGCCTTCTGCCTACAGTGGAAGCGACACGTCGCTCGAGTAAAGTCTTATCTGCTAGATTCTATCTTTTACTGGGCTTATTCTATTTTAAATTGTTATTTCATTATTTTTAATCTTGGTTTTACCTGCTCTCTTCGCTTATTTTGCTCTACTGCTTCCCCGGTCCGCCGCGGCATTGCCGTTTGCGCGGAGGGTTGCAGTCCCTCCCCCTTGCCTGAATTCCGGCGGGAGTTACAGGTCACAGGTCAGCGCCCGGCCAGCTACAAAATCTCATGCTGGGCCGGATGCGCACAGCGGGCGCGCTAAAGGCAAGCCCGTCTGCGCTCGTCCGTGTCCGGATCGCGCCGAGCGCCGGAAATGCTGCCCGTTTTTCCCCAGCTAAGGAGACCAGGGTTATGTGGTCAGGTAAAGCCCTTCAATCCTTTAATAAAACTGATCACTGCTGCCCTCGAGTTGATCTCAGTCAAGATCTCTCTAGATCTAGGTGTCATAATTGCGGTTTTCATTTCACCAACCTTGAGCTGTTGTCTAACATCAAACAGGCTCGCTTTAAATACACTCAGCATCTCTCCTTCCCTAAATTTCACCTTGCTCTGATTAATGCACGGTCCCTAGCAAAACATGCCCATGAGCTCGCTGAATTCATTGAGAGTCATCAACTGGATGTACTTTTTATTACAGAAACATAGGCTAATAACCATTCCAGCCCGACCTTTTAATAGCAACCCGACAAGGCTATTCAGTGACAAGAGTAGACAGAGTGGAAAAAAGAGGTGGAGGTTTAGGAATAATTTAAAAAGTCATTTTAAATGTAAAACCGACTCCACGCCCAATTCAGAATGCAAATTGCTCTCCTATAGCCTGGAATTAACTAACACCTACTCTTTCAAAGGCCTGCTTATCTACCGTCCCCCAGGCCCAAGACGTGATTTTCTTCAATCTATCCATACGCTTGTCGAGGGGGGGGGGGGGGGGCCTGCAAGAGCGATTTCACTGTACTTGGGGATTTCAACTTTCATTTAGACTGCATAGAGGATAAAGATACGGAGGCTATTCTGGATATTATGAATGCCTTCAACCTTCCCCAATTAGTACACCAGCCTACCCATTATGTTGGTCACACTCTAGATGCTATTTTTTCTAATAACCAGTTTATTTCCGTCAAAGAGTTTCTTCCGCTTACATGGTCTGACCATAAAGCAGTTATCTTTGAACTGACTGTCTCCCTCCCTACTCAAAGCAGGAATGTAGATCCCAACCACTTGCCATTCTATCTCTGGTCTAAAACTAATTTCGACATTCTGGGACAACACCTGTCTCAGGTTAACCCTGCCCAGCTGCTCGATTTGAATCAGGCCACAGCTGATTACACCAATTGGCTTAACTCAGCCATTTCTAAAGCTGTTCCAAAAAAATGCGGTAGCAAACACAAACTTAAACAATCTGCACCTTGGTTCACAGACACTCTGCCTTGAAAAACAAAAGTGCAGAAAGCTTGAAAGAAAATGGAGATCTAACTACAACTCCTCTGACAAACTCATTTATAAACGCTCCCTGGCCAATTATAAGGCGGCCATTACCAAGGAAAAGTCTACCTATTTTACGCAGCAAATAGAAGCATCCAAGAACTCTGCTAGAGAACTTTTTCAGTTAATAAACAAACTTACTAAAGCCCTAGAGATTAAAGGCACCAACAGTAGTCTATCCTTCTGTGAGGAAATAGCCTCTCATTTTCATAATAAAGTTGAACAAATCTACAATTAGTTCTCTTCCTCCAGAGCCATCAACCTCAGCGTTAGCTCCACGACAGCTCAAGCCTCCACTAATTTAAGTCTTTCATCCAAGTTTAGCCAATTTTCATCTATCACTACTGCAGATGTTCTCAATTTGCTCAACTCTACAAAATCAGAGTCACCTTATGATCCCTGCCCCCCTTCCATACTGAAACAGATTCCGGTTCCAATTGCTTCATATCTATCTAACATCTTTAACGGGATGTTTAGCACCGGGACCTTTCCTGATCTGTGGAAAAAGGCTTCTATATTGCCACTTCTTAAGAAACCTAACCTAGACTCTGATAATCTAGTTAACCATCATCCTATCTCTAGGTTACCATTCCCAGCTAAAATGGTGAAAAAATGTATTAATACACAACTGACACAGTTCATTCAGTAAAATCAACTGCTAGATCCCTCCCAATTCGGCTTTAGGGCCGAACATAGCACAGAGACGGCCTTAATAAAGACCTCGTATGAACTAAGAACTATCTTGGCTAAAGGAGGCTCTGCAGCACAAATTCTCCTTGATCTGTTGGCGGCTTTCGACATGGTTGATCATGTCACTCTCGTTAGTCGCCTCAGAAAACTTGGCATTGCTGACAAAGCTCTTGCCCTACTTCAATCGTTCCTAATGGACAGAAGTCATTCAGTCATGTTGGAGAAATTCTCATCTGAGTCTTTCTCTCTTCCGTGGGGGGTCCCTCAGGGTTCTTCCCTTAGCCCCCTGCTCTTCAATGTTTATGTTACAGAACTGGCTTCCCTGATTAGATCCTTTGGGTTCTCCCCCACATCATATGCGGACGATACGCAAATCGTAGTGTCGGCCTCTAACAATACGGAAGTCACCATCTCTCAGTTTCAAACTGTATGAGAGCTCTCAGTGACTGGATGGGTATGCACTGCCTCAAACTAAACTCGGAGAAAACGGAGGTGATACTCTTCGGTACTAATCCACAGTTTTGGAGCCCAGCATGCTGGCCAACAGAGTTAGGGACTGCCCCATCCCAGTCCAAAAAGCAAACAATTTAGGTATAACTATGGATGACAAACTGAACTTTAATAAGCATATTAGCTCTGTTGTCTCTTCCAGTTTCAATACTTTGAGAATTATCAGGAAGATCCTTCCTTTCATTCCTCCCACTTCCAGAAAAACAGTCATCTCCTTATTAATACTCACAAAGCTGGACTACTGTAATGGACTTTCCGTTAAGCTCCAAAAACAATATTTGAAAAAACTCCAAAGCGTGCAGAATGCGGCTGCTAGGCTTATTTTGATCTTACCAAGTTCCATCCGGTTTCAGCCTCCATTAAGGGACTCCACTGGCTTTCAGTGGGTAACCGCATTAAATTCAAGGCGCTATGCCTTACCTGTAAGCCCGTGCATGATCTAGGTCCTGGTTACCTCAAACAGTCCCTCTCCTGGTATATACCCAGCAGAGACCTACGATCTAAATACTCCCTGACGGTCTCCCGCCCCAGTTTTAAGAGACTCAAATTGGGGGGAGCAGTTGCTTCTCCTCTGAAGCTCCGGCTCTCTGGAACAGACTGCCTATAAATATCAAAGCAGCTCCCACATTACTGAGTTTTAGGAAACTAATAAAAACTTGGCTTTTTAACCTCTAGTCTTCGTCTGCTCTCGCCTATACTGCTATTCCCGATCGGTGCCAAGACACCCATTAGAAATATTTTAACATAACTTCTTCTTCGACCGTCTGGGCACTCTGGACTTCGCTCTGAGCATCAAGGCTGCATCCAGGAAAACTCCTACTGCTCCTAATTTCGTTCCCTGCTTGTCTGCTGCAACGTCCATGCCTGTGCACCATACAGGAACCTTCCAAGGCCTGTGGGCATCCAAGACACCTGAAGGAATCTCCCTTGACGTGAGCCAGTCACTTCCCTGCATCTGCAGGCACCGCAACTAAGCTGACCGGTCTACTGATCCTGAGCTCCCACGGACTCCGACGGCTCAGCAACACAGGTCGTGGTTCTTCACATCCCTCTAGCCTGCCCTGTCCTCTCACCAAGTTTGAGGCCAGTATCCCTCGTCGGAGTCCCAGGAACCGAACCCCTGGGTACCGCTTCGACTTGCAGTTGCAAATGCTCTTTGGCTTCCTTCCATTAAGATCTTCGGGCTCCAAGTAACCCCAACCTCAACCATCTCCAGTGACCAAGATCTTCATCCTTACTGCATCTCTTGCATCGTGGGCTTGCATCTTTGGTGAGCTGCTGGAGGTCCTCTTGCGACTCCAGTACCTCCGGCCTGTGGGTCCTCTTGATTGCTCGGGGCATGCCCTGACTCCCCTGCTTGTGGTGAGTCTCCTGGACCTTGCTGGTCCCGACATTGCACCTTTCTCTACTTCCACGTTGGTTGCAGTTGCCAAAGCTTGTTGGTGCTCCCGCCGGACACCGACCCCCTCAGCTCTCGACATCTGATGTGAGACAGCTCGTGTACATCTCCTGGTCTTCCACAGCGTCGCCTGGTCTACACAGCTGCAGTTCTAAGGTCACCGTCAGCTCCTCTGCAGCACCCGACATCGGTGGGCATTCGTCTACCATGCCTCCTGGTCACTCCTGAGTGGCATAGACTCTGTCCCCTCTGCTTGCAGGTTCTTCACAGCTTGAATCCACCTTTGGGTTCCACCGACACTTTCCCCTTCTCCAGCAGCAGCATCTTTTTGAAGTCCTCCATTGGAATCAATGGCGGTTTCCTACGCCACTTCACACCTGTACACCCGGCTTCCCTGGGGCAGGTATCCTGGTTCCTAAGGTATCCACAGGTGGGGTGGCTCTCTAACCTTCTGTCTTCCACGGGGTTTCTTCAGGGTCTACTGGGAAGGGTCCTTCTTTAAAATTGCAACTGCGACTTACCCATTAACATGTATTGATCACGCTGTCGTGTTCCCACTTCGCACACAACTTCTGTGGGGCTCCTAGTTACTAACCTCGGGTGGCTCCTTGGGTCCCTGACTATTCTATGTCTTCTGTGTACAGTCTTGACTCGAGTCGTGGTTCGCATTCCGCTAATTTAGTATATGGTTGGTCCCCCCCGGTGACTACTGTGTATTACATGCTACTTACCTGTTTCTATTAAAATGTATTGTGTGTATCTCCGGCTAGGCGATACCTGTATGTGTTAGTGAGTGTTATATAATAATACATATTTTTATAAATACACTGTGTGGTTCTTTTTTACTTAATCTATATCAATAAGATTATGTTCTGGTAAAACAAGCTGCTTTACACTCCTTCTGGACTAACCATGAAGGCTGCTCTCCACAGCTACCACTTAGAGTGCTTTCTAAGGGTGTCTAAGACCACTAAATTCACCATAAGGGTTGTCTGGATTGGTGCAGGGTGCCCACTTACATAAGTGTGCATCATATACCAAGCCAGCTTCTCACAGAGCACCTGATAATGCCCTGCGGGGCTTGCATTTTCCCAAAGTTTTGCTTTATGTGGTTGTGCCAGGATGGCAGGGGCACCACCAACAATGAAAAGAAGCTTCCGGAATTGTGAGACCTACTTGTTTGAAATTGTACTACTCCTTCGACCAATGGTGCCCTATTATACTTTGTACTGATGATGAATATGAAGATGTATTAAGCAACTGTTTAATAAAAAGAATTTTAAAAAAAACAATGAAAAGAAGCATTGTGGGGGCGCACGAGTGTAGCAGCCCCCCCCCAAAAAATAATTTTAAAATGACCCAACTTTACAGTGGGGCAAAGGAATTATGTCACTCTGGCTTTTCAGCCTAAGTTAATCACTCCCATGGGTGGAACTTTTGTTCTACAGCCTGGGAGTGCATCGACCTCTATTGGTTGGTTATATGGCTGCAGGTTTTGTAGGCTAATGTTGGTTAAAGAAAGACACAGACAAATGTAATATTGTTTTAGAAAGCATTATTCAAATATGCTTTATTATTTCTAATGACTGCAGATGGAATATGGTTACTGAAGTCAGTGATAAAGTGATGCGTTATAATAACATGTAGTACTTAGTCTTTAAATGTGGTAACCCTAAGAATGCCAATAGACCTGCTTGATTTAAAGTGACACCCCCCTGTAAGACAATGTGCTATATGGTATGGGAGGAGGGTACTGTGATTTTGGTGTCATGACCCTTTAGGGGTCAAATGTAATGTCATCCAAGGCAGTGGTTCTTAACTTTTTGACTTCTGTGGACCTGCCCCCAACTTAATGATTACTCAAGTCTGAGGACCCCCACTGAATAATTATTGGAATCAGGGGACCCCCACTGAGTCATTACTGGAAACCGGGGACCACAGCCTAAGGAGTTTTGATGATTTGAACCAGAAAACAATACGATTAAATATTTTATTTAATTCACAAATATAAAAAAACACAATATTAATTTTAATGAGAAGGTTGATGCTTTTCTAAATTTAATGAAGGCAGCTGTTTGAAATACATTTCAAAGTCAAATTTCGACTTGCATACTGTGTTAGAGAATCACTTTAGAATGCATTTAAAACCGTGCTAAAATAATTCTACATAAATAAATAACACGTAGAGAAAATGTGCTTGCTTTAAACGTTTAAGAATCACTTCAGAATGCATTTAAAACTCTGCTAACGAATTTCATAAGTAAATCACACGAAGGGAAAATGTCTTGCTTAAACGCAGTAAGAAAAATAACATGAAGAAAAATGTTGTAGGCTATCATTTTCAATGTGCCTCTGTAACTAGGCCCAAACCATTTTTCTTTCGACTCTTGCTCACAGATAAATAGACTTTATTTACAACATTTTGGCTAGCACCAGCATCCTACTAAACAATGTGCTGACTTCAAGCTTGTTATTTTGCTTTACCATACCATATTACCTCACCCTGATTTAACAATAAACTTTGCTGGGATTCATAATGAATCGACTTTTACAATAAAGAATAATTTAGATATATTTTATGTATGCCTAACCAGGACATTGTCAACAGATTTGTTTCATTGCATTTGACTAGCCCTTTGTTTCACAACGGGACATTGAAAGCAGCTAACAGCTTAGGTAAGAATTTTCTCATGAGAACTTTCCTTCATGGAACAAACTTTGATACATTAGAAGAGCTATGTACCAACGTGAATGTTTACAGTAGGAATCAGGAAGAGAAGCAACGGATGTCGACGGCACCATCGGACAAGTGGTTTCCATTGGCTGAAAGCAATGTACACCTACTCATTTTTGTTACATTATCATGCATTTTTACATTATAATTGAGTGTTCCTAGCTAGACAAGACAGATGACAGGAGATTGCAGAACAGGAGAGACGGCTTCACTTACTTGCTCCTCGTAGCTGAAAGCTACTGCTGACGGTGACTTTACCCTCTTTTACTCTGGCTCTGTAGATCAATGCTACTGCTGCGATCATTCCTCTATCACTGATTTACTTTAACGGTTGCTACTTCAGCTGTGGGAAACTCGACTCGTTATGGGGAGTTCAAGACTTGATCTAAGCTCTTTTCTAGAAGGGACTCTTCATGAGTTCTCTATAGGGTAGGTTAGGCTCTTTAGTTCATTTTGTGACAAATTCCTTTAAGGAACACTCTGTTTTATGCTGTCACTAATCAACCTCTTTCTCAATAATGCTGTAGTTTGAACTAAATTGAATAAAGATGACAAAACCATACTAATTCTTGAAAGATAAAATAAAGGTTTTGGAAACTTCTTCAACTTCTTGTCATTGACTGAAAATCAAGAACCTGACAGTTGAGGGAAGAGGTGTGGCGCAGCGGCCAGGGCAACTGACTCCGGGAACCCGGGGGCTCGCGGTTCGATCCCTGGCGCCGGTGGCAGATCAGCCCAGCACCATGTGACTCTGGGCAATAGCTCACTTAATCTTCCCGATGGCCCCCAGCGCCTTGACACCCTCGGGTAATTGTTCGCACTTTACAAATACTGGACATTTGATGATATACATGACCACTATTTCTGTTTTAGCTCCATTCGAAACATGGTGGCAAAGGTCCATCCGACCTGTCAGACGCCCCAGGATTTCGAGGGTCCACGCTGTAAGTTTGAGTTGAATGGTTTAGGGACAGATTTTTCCAGATTTGGGGAGCTAACACAGCCCGCCATCCACATTATATTCTGTTTGATGCACTTGCACCGTTCCACAAATCAATCTGAGGATACAAACTTAATTTTTAGCCTCCAATTTCAAACTAGTTCACAATAACAGAACATTTTAAAATTGTTAATTTTAATTCTTTATTTATATACACCTAATTAATCTGTTAATATTATTTAATTTTCTAAGCATTCGCGGACCCCCTGAGTAGGCTTTGCGGACCCCCAGGGGGCCCCCGGACCACAGGTTAAGAACCACTGATCCAAGGTATTTGCACCAGCCGTATGTATATTTGTAAATTACTGCATAGTATTTAGTACTGTGATTGTAATAAATGTAATTTTCCTTCTCTGAAGAAAAAGCACAGACTGGACAGTCATTTATTGAGTGCAATTCTTGTGTGCCAGCAAAGTGATTACCAGCCCACACCACCTCCCCTGAGAAGGCCTTTCACTGCTTTGCTACCCTGAGAGAGTCATGCATCACAATGGGGTGCTTGGTTTCCATTGAGGGGGTAATTGTGGGCCTATTACTTGTGCAGGCCACACATCCTGCACAATTAATAGCCCAGTTTTCTTTCAAGCCGTAATAAAGTATGGAGTGGCAAAAGGAAAAGGGGAAGGGGGAGACGAGTAAATATTAGCTTAGTAACATGGCAGTCCCTGTAAAGGTGTTTATCTTTCGTCCATCTCATTCCAAAACAGGCAAGCATACAAATTCCCTATAGGAAGAGCAGGAGTACGGGCATATAAACAGTCGATGAACCCTGTATCCCAGCCCAGTATGAATATATCCTACGGGCTGGACTCAGAGAGCCGAGTGTTCTAATAACAATCAGGTAATTCAAATACATAGGCTTTCAGAAAGATTCTTGCTTTTCTATGAAAACCATATGCCAGTGCACGTTGAAGTGCAAATGTTTATGATATGCAACTAAGAAAAGGACTCCACATGGTCTTGAATTCTGGTAGTTGGTCAGTGATTTTAGCAATTAATGTTTCAAAGGCAGCCAGGGTCATTATAGCCTTGGATCATTCTGAGATTGATGGTGAGGTAGTTTTCCATTTTCTCAGAACACAGATCTTAACCATTGCCAGTCAAGAAGAAACAGGCCTCCTACTTTGTGGAGACAAATCATCTATATTCTCAAAGTTATGTAGCTTTGACAAGTCTAGAGTTGGTTGCATGCTCACCAATTGGACCCGGGGCATGGTGCTCCAGATATCAGACCAGACGGCTTCAAGAAAGGGACAAGACCATAGGATATGGACAATGTCGTAGTCAGGCTGATCACATTGCCATCAGCATGATGTGGGGTAGAGTTTTACTTGGTAAAATTTGAGTGGAGACCGGAGCCAATCATTGAGTATTTTGAAATAAAATTTAAGGGTGCCTTCTCTGAAGCCATTGTAAGTTGACAGAATCGCTGTCCACACTTCATCAAATTCTTTCTGGCATTCTTTGGACCATAGGAACTGCAGGCGTTTCTTAGCTCGCCTGGACTATGACATTTATAATGGTAGTGTACAGGTAAAATATTCATTTTCTATATGCGCTCTACTTAGTGAGATAGGTATGGATGACAGATGATGTGGGCATTGTCGGTTGTTTCCCCATTTTTCCAGAGATGCTGCTTTTAAAATGTATGTAATACCCGCTTTGGGTGTCATCAAGGAAATATTCAGATCTGGGAAACTTCATTGTGTCCGTTCTGAGCAGGTGTCCGACCTCAAGGATACCCTTTGAGGCCTAGGCATTCCAATGAAGTGGTATATCTCCTATCTTGATACCATCATTGTGCCAGATGGGGAACTCAAGATGAAAAAAATGTATCCTGTTTCTGCTGGTTGTGCATGCATCTTCCACATCTGTACTGAGTGTAACGAGCGGATTAGAAGGATCTGTAGAGTTTGTGACGGGCTTGTACTGAACTTGTGCACCCTGTGCCATGTTCTGCAGGGATCTTTCAATGAAGACCATGTCCGGGGCTTCCAATTCAGCCTGGAAGTGGTAGGCAAGTTGTGAGATGTGGTGGGCTGCATAATAATGCTCTAACTTAGAGAACCGGGAGCAGTACTGGCATACAGTCTGGGCTTCATGTCATTCCATACGTAGGCTTTTATCTGTCAATCTGTCGAAAGCAAGGTGGTACGTAGAATGGGTAATGGGAGCATACCAAACACACAGTTCCAATGTGGGGCGAGAGTCATCTTGACAGTTTGAACTCATCCCCAAAGGGGCAGTATTAGGCTCTTCCATTTGAGTAATTCTCTTTGCATTTGGTTAATAAATATTGCAACATTGCCTTCTACCATCTGCTGAAAGTCTCTGCTCACCAGGATGCCCAGGTATTTTATTGTGGATGGAATCTATTTGAAAGGGAGTCCTGCCAGTAAGTGTATTGTTGTTTTGGTCATGGAGATGGCCTCGCTCTTTGACCAAATAGCTCAGGGATGGATTCCTCAGTGGAAGAAGCAGTAATCAGCATGTTATCTGCACATATCCCCTTTATGGCTGGGTTATGGCGATTGGCAATCTCCAAGGGTTCCAAAGCAGTCAGGAAGATTCGATAGTCCTTCTGCCAATTAGGATATGGTTTGAAAGGAATCCACTGTTGCTGATTTGTGCAGAGGGGTCGGTATACAATAGTTTGACCATTGTAATGAACATGGTCCTGAATCCCATGCGGTTATCATCCTGAACAGATGGCCCCAGTCCACTCGATTGAACACATTCTCCACATCGAGTGACCGGGTAACTTTCTCTGATGTGTTGCTCCATATCTGCCAAAGGAGGTGCAGCAGCATTGTTAGATGGTTTCCTCAAAGACCTTCCAGGCACAAAGCCAACATGGTGGGTATGGATAAGTAATGTGATCACTTTTTTCAAACGGTTAGCAAGCACCCTTGCCAGGATTTTTGTGTCACAATTCAGGATTGAGATTGGTCTATAGCTTGTGACTTGCACAGGGTTTCTATCCAGCTTGGGAAGCAAAGAAATACAGGCTTTGTTGAATTCTGGGAGTATCATGCCAGTTTTTCTGGCTTCCTTGAAGACCTTAGTAAGCAGGGGTACAGTAGTCTTGGATGTAAGTTTGTGAAATTCCAAATTCTAAGCCCTTTTAATATTTACAATCGTTATTAGTGGATCCTGGACCTTGGCATAGGATTTCAACAGATTTTATAATGTATCCTCTGCCTTCAGAAGGATATCATGTAATATTGGCTCCTGTAGACACTTTTTCAGAGATCAACCATTTTTCTCCTTTTTCCAAGTTACCAACAACTGAAGAAATGGCACAATGTTTTTGTCTGATATTTTTCATCTTCAGTGATTCCTTTATACTATCATTTCTGAGAGAGATACTCAATATGTTTAATGTTACTGAAGAGCTCTGTGTGGGGCACTGTGAGTTGTACAAGCTATTCTGGTTGTCATCCCAAGTCAAATGGTCAAATAGAGTGAACTAATCAAAGTCTGGAGAAATATCTACAATGCTGGTGTAAAGCAACTCAAAATAAACGGCCTTCCTATTTATTAATTGCTGAATTTTCCTACATTAATGCAACTAATAGTGCCAACAAGGTTTCACCTTTCTTTTGACTGCAAATATTTCACCCAAGTTTTTCCTTCTTCTCATCATGATGATCCTTTGGTTCCAGCAGCTACTGATTATTTGAATCACTTACAGAAGGATATGAAACTTGTTTCTAAAGGTTAACACGATTCTAAAGTCAAGATGATAGAACACAAAGATCAAGATATTCTCTACCTAACTTCCTTTTGTTCACGGAGAGAAAGTTTGGTAGTCTTCTTGTTTTCTTCCCGTTCATACACTGCCAATTAAATTCCGAACATGATTTTTTTTAGCAAATTTGTTCTAACGCATAAAATCAACTCTGCGTCTTTTGGTTAAAGTTGACTGATACTTCAAAGATGTACTCTATGGTGCATTCATCCCTACTGAAGCCATATGTTCCAGATCAGTGTTATAGGCCTGTCTGAACTACCACCAGTTGTGGTACGAGCGTGTGAGTATGTGGGTGTATTATATGATATGGCTGTGGGGCCTTATCGTGGAATACACTTGCAAAACCTTTAATTGGGTCCGGTCAGACTTGTTTGAACAACCTTAAGCTCAACCCTGGGTAGCTATGGCTTTCGAGCAGCAAGGCTTGAACAAAGGAACTTACTGTTGTACCAAACAACAAAATAAGAAAGCCATAAAACATGAAAGAAACGCAACACAAATTTATAAACATAGAGTGTAATCTTATGAGTTTTTAGAGTGCAAAATGAGCAAAATTGACAGTAGGGTTCCGGAGATATGATTTTTCAAAGGTTTTATCACTTTTAAATACAACCGCAAACAAGCATTGGTCAACAAAAAGTTTGCAAACTTTTCAAAAGTTTGTAAAAGTTAGTTTAACTACTACAGCCCAGCTTGGGTCCAAATCTGACAGGATGGAGGTCTAGGGGTCCAATGAGGTAGGTTTGGACAGTTACCTGGCCACTAGATCATTTTGCAGTCCACTTCAAGTCTTTACAGCACGACCCCTATAGACAATAATGGAGTGGTCCTAATGCTGGGGATGCAGGATTAAAAGATGCTTATGGATGTTATGCTTTTGTGATGCGGTCGACGGGGTGCTTTTGTGTTGGCTCCTCAGTCCACGGGTGATGTGGAGCGACCTTGGTCACAGAGGTCGGTGTTCCACTAAGTCCTCTTTCTGGCAGTAGGACAGTGGTGGTTGGGCTTCTGGTCTCCTGATACAACGATTGGTGCAAAATCCTTTAGTGGGGGCTATTGTCCCTCTGGAGTGACCAAACTGAACTTTGATGACACTCTCGGGTCCAGATGACTTGGGTGCACCTTTTGGCCATTGAAGATCAGTGTCTCGAGATTCCCACTGGCAGCAAATCCTCTCCAGTGGCTAGCACTTTGCCGATTTGAACTATTGCAATTCTTTTGTCCCTGGAGCTGGTTCAAGGAGATCACAGTCTGATTCTTCGAGTTACTGCTTTGGTCTGGGGATCAACTTTTCCCAGAACTTGAAGGCTCTGTGCAGACTTTGCAACTTCAGAAAACTGTCTTTGGAATTTACAGAACTAGGCACTCATGAATCTTTTCACTCACTTGTCAACTTGGCAGGTTCTAGCTAACTTTTCATTGGTTAGTTCGACTACTCTGGCCTGACTTGGGTGACCAAATACGACAGGATTGAGGTCTAGAGGGGCAATGGGGTAGGTTTGGACAGTTACCTGGCCACTAGAGCATTTTTCAGTCCAGTTCCAGCCTTTACAGTACTACCGCCATAGACGATAATAGAGTGGTCTGGAAGCTGGGGATGCAGGATGAAAAGATGCTTAAGGATGCTCCGGTTGTGATGCGGTCGATGGGGGTGCCTTTATGATGGTTACTCGGTCCATGGGTGATAGGGGTGACTTTGGCCACAGAGGTTGGGGTCCCACAAAGTCCTCTTTCTGGTGGTAAAAGGACAGCAGTGGCTAGGCTTCTGGTCTCCGGATACAATTGGTGCAAAATCCTTTAGTGGGTGCTAGTGTCCCTTTGGAGTTACCAATCCGGACTTTGATGACACTACCGAGTCCAGCAGACTTGTGCAACTTTTGGCCATCGAAGATCGGTCTCTCGAGGTTCCCAGCGGCAGCTAGCAGCAAATCTTCTCCAGTGGCTAGCATTTTGTCTGTTTGGGCTACTTCAGCTCTTTTGTTCCTCGAACTTGTTCCAGGAGATCAGCAAACTGCTTAAATCTGTTGAGTGACCAATACACAGCAAGTGATTCCCTCTCAATAACGAAATAGTTACATTCCGATTATTTTAAAGTGCGAGAAACACAAGCTATCAGATTTTATTTACCAGCTTTTGTTTGAAAGAGAAGAGCTCTTAGACCCTTCGCACTAGCATCACACACAACCTTGGTATCATACATAGGATTATATGCTTGTAATGAAGGAGCATCACACAATTCATTCTTTACCCTTGTAAATTCATCTGCACACTCCTTATCCCACATAAATTCCACTCTCTTCTTTAATAACTTCCTCATGTTAAATGTCGCACCAGCAAAATCTTTGATAAATTTGTTATAATATTCCACCATGCCGAGGAAGGATGACAACTCTTCCATACTCTTCGGCTCTTCCATGAACTTTATGGTTTCGACCAGCTCTGAGCATGGCTTAATCCCAGACTCAGAAACTTTATAACCTAAGTAGCTGACTTCACTGACTCCTAATTTACATTTTTCAGCTTTGAGAGTGAGACCCGCTTCCTGTAACCTGCGTAATACGTCCCTCACTCTGTGATCATGCTCTACATTCGTAGGTCCAAAAATGATAATGCCATCTTGATGGCACTTCACTCCAGGTACTCCTTTCAAGATGTTCATCATGACTCTCTGAAACACTGCAGCAGGCAAAGTCAATCCAAAAGGCATTCTCTTGAAACGATATACACCAAATGGTGTTATAAAAGCTGTAAAATCCTGAGAGGCCTCGTCAAGTTCCACCTGGTGGTATGCAGAGACTAAATCTGGAGTAGTGAAGACCTTTGCTCCAGAGAAAGTTGTAACCATTTGTTCAATATTGGGCAAAGGGAATTTATCAACCATCACCTCCCTGCTGAGAGCCTGCAAGTCTACACATAGACGCAGATCCCCATTGCCTTTACATGCCACGACTATGGGGGCCAACCATTCTGTCGCCTCAACTGGTTCAATCACTCCATTCCTACATAGTCTTTCCAATTCTTTCTCCACAGCAGATTGCATATTAATGGGAATCCTTCTGACCTTGGCTACATTCACATTCTCTCTCAACTTTATCCTGTGTTTATATCCATGCAATTTACCCAGTTTGTCTAAAAACAACTCTTCAAATTCCTTGACAAATTTACTATTTTTAAATTCAACTTCATCAATCTGAACTTGAGGTATTTTGTCAGGATGTAGACTCACACCCAATTCCTTTTGGTAAGCCCAGCCCAACAAATCATTTCCTTTACATGACACACATATCTTTCCCCTGATGCATCTCCTACCAATCCCAATATCCGCCTGAATGAACCCAACATCTCAATAATCATACCACCATAACCACCCGGTTTTACATCCATATCCGATAAAATCTTTCCTTCTGGAAACTTGTTCATGAAGGTTTGTTTGGATATTATGGAAATTCGTGAACACAAATCAAGTTTCATGGGTACTTGTGCATTATCAATGGTTATTACCTCTCAGGGAAACAATTTACCCTCCTCCTTAATTTGTAAGACAATTTCTTGAAATGCCTCCTGACTTCTGTTCTCTTTGCTCTTAAATGTTTTTCTTCCCTTGTTCCTACAACACTTGCTGAAATGACCCTTAATGCCACAGTAATTGCACGTCTGTGACCAGGCTGGACAAGACCTATCGTTAGCCCTGTGCCCATCAAATCCACACCTAAAATATGTGCCCTTGAAATCTAATTCAGACTTTTTGTGACCTTTCACCTCCGTCTCAACCTTCTTTGGAAAGTTCTTTAGTGTTTTCACTGTGCATACCTCTGACACACATTCCTTCTCTGAGCTCTTCACTCCTTTTTAGGTCGAGCCTCGAGTAGCGCGCAAGCGTTGCTCTGCGAGACTTATAGTTAGGGAGTTTGAAAAGCTGACCAGACGCTCGTGCGTCATGGCCTTTTCCCTGCGGTTACGCGCGCGGCAGACATGTGTTTCCAATTATCGTGCCCAGCCGCGGGAGCGATAATTGGAAACACATGCTGGCCGTGCGGGGAAAAAGGCCATGACGCACGAGCGTCTGGTCAGCTTTCAAAAGCCCAGGCTGCCGCGCTTGTTTTATCTGCATCTGAGCATTCCTCTGTATATGGTCTTAGCATTGCTGTAAGTAAATGAATCTGCAATAGGAATGCTGTCACGTAGAATTCATTTTCCATAGTTACAATGGGTTGCTGATATATGTGGTGATGGATCCCAGACCGCAACACGAGATCCTTGCTCGGACCGCCTTTAATCATCGAAACACGGGGAAAAGCTTCCATCACTCTGCCACGTTTTAGTATCGTCGGTTCGCTGTGCATTCCAGTGAAAGCAGGTTACAAGAAATGCACATCCCCTACAACTAGTAACCCATAAGGTCGTTACCAACACCGATGAACGACCCTTCCTAAACGAACTACTTGAAGGACGGGCGTTCAGCACCACATAAACTAGCGAGTCATTGTAGCCTTAATAAAGCCTTGATATTACGCCAGGCCGGACAGTCAAGGGGCAAAGCACATTGACGGTGCCACCTGTAAGCTGTTCTCACGATGGAGATAGATGCAATCTAAAGCACCAGCAGTAGATGGTTTTTATACATAATCAGTGGGAAATGTATCTGTGCAAATAATTTAGGTAGTGATTTCAAGTAGAACATAAATGCAGAAATGTAATTCACGGTGAAAGCGTTCCTATTCATAGACATTTGAATAGTAGAGTCCACTCACTTCCGTGAATGCACCCTTTCACCACGTTATTACTTGCTCTCAGTAGTAGAATGATCCTTCCTCGTGACACCGAGTTTGCAGGGCCTTAATTGTGCGATTTGCATTGTTGTGAATATTTCTGAAATGCAGCTTGCTAAAAGCTGTCCTTTTTTTTTTTTTAAATAACCTCTAAAATCGAAACTAAAGTCTTTTGGATGCATAGATCCATTCAGCGAATACGAAGAATGTTTTGGCAAATAACAGTTTTTGTGAAATGCTCATTTAATTTGAGCCATCTCAAAGATATTACAAACGTGCCAACAGTTTGGCGCAGCAGCGTTCCTTTTGGTTACATATTGATACAATCTGTCGCGTTGGGTCATTTTGACCGGCATTTACTTTATTCGAAAAGATGGTGATCCCCTTTCATTAATTTTTTTTTGGGGGTTTCTTTAGTTATCTGGTTTTCCTTAACTATTTCTTCGACACAAATGGGGTGTTCTGCACTCAGTAGCAAGAGGAGGAAAAAACAGTACAAAAATATAGATGCCAGATTCAATGCATCAGTAAATATTAAAAGCACTGCATTTAATTGACAACGTTAGCAAACTGCAGTTCCAAAATATGTAAACACTTTTGTACTGAAATTGCGTTTAGCTACTGTTGACTACATCATCTGAAAACTATATTATTTAGTCTGGGCTAGAATCGAACGTAAGGAAATACTCATCTAATCAAAATGCCAGTGCCAGCTGGTAATTTTCGAGCAGGGGGAGGGGCACATGCACACCAACACCCATGCACACACATACTCTTCACGTCTGGAACAAGCATTGGCATAGCCAATAGGTCTCGCCTTTGGGACCTTATAAGTGGTTAGCCATGCTAAACTTGATGTTGTTGCACCAAGGATATTGTGCTGCATAACTAAATACTTATAAGGTCCCAAAAGCGAGACCTATTGGCTATGCCAATGCTTGTTCTACCTTGAGTTCACCCACACATTTCAACATATGTTCCACGCGTTTAGCAACAATTAAGACCTCCTCTAGTGGTAGCTCATCTTTCATCCAAAACTCCTCACGTATCTTGTTGCTATTACATCGTAAGACAAATTGGTCCCTGATCCTCTCCTAAACTGAGCCTCCAAACTTACAAGGTGCGGCTAGCTTCCCCAAACTCGTGACAAATTCCTCAACAGACTCCTCCAATCCTTGACTCCTCAACCCAAAATGGTACCTCTCAAGAATAGTACTGACTCGTGGCAAATAATGGCGGTCCAACCTAGTCATAGCTATCTCAAATTCATTCAAATCACGCATCTCAGTTTGACCCAATTCAGGCAAGTTTTCCAACACATCCTGTCCTTCTGCCCCCAGACAATGCAACAAGAGTGCATTCTTCCTTTCTGCCCTTAAATTCGTGCCACACATATGTGCATAGTTGCTGAATACTTTTTTCGATTTGGACCATATGATTAAAGGTTCCCCAGGCGAAGGCAAGAAAAAAGGAGGAGCTGTGACATTCTGCATGCTTGCCTCTAATACACCACCTGCTAACTACTTATCAAACACTAGAGTTTATCCTCACCCCAATTATACCAAACTAATGTAAGACCAATATGTAATAAAATATGCGCCTCACCTAACAATATAACTTAATGTTGCTAGAAAACACACTTTAACAACGTGTATGCACAAATACATTTGCGGGTGTGCATATCACTGTTGCCACACAACTAAATATCAGCCAAATCAGATGTGCACTTCATTGTTATACAACAAATGTATGCACGAACGATCACTAAAAAAGATGTGCATATCATCGTTTCATTGCTGTGAGAAATCCGATCCTCTAGTTCCAATATGTCCGCCATTCTTGTATAAATCAGGACTTCCCTTGATGAGTCCTACACTCAACTTCACCAGGAACTTCAGGCTCTGCCCACATGCACACCGTGGGTTTGCTACTGCCCAAGTTGCTCCTGCCAACCTTTTCAAATATTGTAAAAAATGCTGGAATACAGGCTCCGCCTCCGACGTCTGATGCCGATCCTGCAGAGAGTCAACCAAGCGCTGGCACATGCAGCAAAGATGTGCGCTACATTCAGCCTCTTCGCCCTGCTCAATGACGGCGAGTAGGCTAGAACGGCAGGTGAGTGCGTGACTAACCAAACACGAGCTCCGCCAACCGTATGATGAAGTCCATGGCTGCACAAAACGTGCTAGGATTGTAAATTTTATTCACCCCTCTGCACTTCCGAGCGTAGACTCTCAATGTAGTACTCCCCACGACATCAGACAGAACAAACCCCACATGAAAATGGTGGAAGGACCGTGAGGAACAGTGATGTGACAAAGTTTTGCCTTGTTGAGGTGCCCAGCTGTAATCGAAATTCGAATCCCAATCCCGTCGCCAGTAAATGTGGTGTCCTTTAATTGAAGACACAACCAGTTGTCAGGTACAGTTGGGTTGAGCTTTATTTGATGCACCTCATTCAACCACATTCTCTAGTCAACTGCCTTTCTTCCTGCTCCGTTAATTCCATGTCAGACCTCCTAACATTCCAAGATTCCAAGTGTCCTATGTCACAAGTTGCCCTTAATTTGCCTCCAGGGGGGAAGAAAACCACTAGATACCAGGGATTTAAGAATGGTGCCAAACAAAAGGATGGGGGTAGCACAATCTGGCACCAGGCCATATCCCCACCTCAATAGGGACAGTAGAATCTTTCTGCCTCCTAAGGAGCAGCTAGAAGGTTTGCATAATTGGGAGTTTTCCTGTAATCTACCACCCAGGCCTAAAAATGCCACTAGACACCAAGAATTGTACATTTGGGCAAAGAAAGTAGTGGGGGCATCCTACTCAGGCTTTGAGCCATTCCCCCACCCCAAAAGGGGCAACCCAGTCTTTCTGCCCCACTAAGGGGCAGAGAGAAGATATGTCCTAATTTTCCCTGCAAGGGTGGGGTAGGGTCCGGCCCAATCTGTCATCCGACCCCACCACACCCTTAAGCCTAAGCAGCATTTCTGCTCCTCGGGGGGGGGGGGCTGCTAAGTCATCCCCACCACTATGGGAAGCATGAGAACATTTGGATTTCTTTTATGCGTAGATTTTACATATGGGCCAGCAGAGTGGGGGTAAATCCTAATTTCGCCCACTTGCTGAATGGCTGCGCTATTTGGATCCTGCCATCAACCTCCCAAATCCGGACATTTCTGAAAAATAGACACCCAGGGGAGTCTACGTTGGTGTGACCTGCATGGTTCCCACAGTTTCTTACCCACAATGGCATGCACATCTCAAACTTCCTCACATTTCTGTGACCTAAACTTCCGGAACCTGCAAGGATTCACAAAATTCCTACTATGCAGCGTTCCCACACTTCTCCTGATAAAACTAGTACCCCACTTGTGTGACTCAGGCTAGTACCCGCAACACAGAAGGCCCCAAATGTAACACAGAAACACGGGCAATAGGAGTATCTGCTGTATTTTTGCCTGGGTTTGGCCACCACTCAGGGAATCCTATCATCCACAGGCATTTAATAAATCTAGACACCCATGGAAGTCCAGGGTGGTGTCTTGCATGGATCCTACATTGTTTTCTGATCCTCAATGCCCTGCAAACCTAAAACATTGCCTAAATAACGCATTTTCCTCACATTTCTATGACAGAAACTTCCAGAAGCTGCAAGGATCCACAAACTTTCTACCACCCAGCGTTTCCACAGTTGTCCCGATAAAAACGCTACCTCGCTTGTGTGGCTGGACCTTGTGTCTGCGACAGCAATGAATCAAAACAGGGACAATGGGAGTCCTGGCGAACAGCTCGCTAGTGGGGTAGTGTTTTTATAAGGGCATGTGGGGGAATGCTGGGTGGTGGGAATTTTGTGGATCCCTGCAGATTCCATAACACTCCATCACAGAAATGTGAAGAAAATGTGGATTTTTTTGCAAAGTTTGAGGTGTGCATGGTAATGTGGGTCAGAAGGCTTCATGGGATCCATACAAGGCACACCAGGACTCTCTAGGGTGTCTAGTGTTCACAAATTCTGGGTTTGGTACGTTTCCCTGGGTGCCGGATGACCCTTAACCCAAAAACGGCAGCTACTCTTACTGCCAAACCAGATGATTTTTTTTTTTACAGGAAATGTTCATGTCTCTATATTGTGTTTTAGAATCTGTTATGTAGTGGCCCACCCACATAAGTGGGGTAATGTTTTTATTGGGAGAAGTGTGGGAACGCTGGGTGGTTGGAATTTTGAGGAAGCCCGCTGATTCCAGTACTTTTTCTCATTGAAATATGAGAAAAATACATGTTTTTTGCTAAAGTTGGAGGTCTGAAAAGATTGTGGGTAGGAAAAGGTTGGAGGATGAAGGCAAGTCAAATGTCTGAGATTGGTAGGTTTCTTGAAAAAAAACAATGAAACTAATTTAAAATAAAACAATTTGTGACAATGTTCTCATCTGTAATTTTTGTCACAATGGCCGATTTACAAAAACAATATACCGTTATGACTATCAGACTCTTTCCGTCACAAGCATATATGAAATTTGTAGACTTTCAAAAATACACCATACCCAGGGCCAAAAACTCAGCTGCAGCCTATAAGGATATTTCATCATGTACCGATCACGCAGCAATTCATATGGTAAAATCGAATGAATAAAAAATGGATGTGAAAGAACCCTACATATTTCTGAAATGTGCATAGGATACTGAATTTAGGAACAGTGGTTATTTGTACACATCTCAATTCGGGGCTACCCATACTATCATGTGAATCACAGAGCATTTTGAAATTGTATGCTTTCTTCCACACTGGCTTACATTTGGAAGACAAAAATGCAGTAAATCCTAAGTGTAATCACAAATGTTGTACTATTCTGTGTTCCCACATGTCTCAGGATAAAAACGTTTCCACACTTGTATGGATGGGCCTAGCGGATGCAACACAATACACCCCGAAATTCGACCTGAAGAAATCACATTTCACCCAGCAAGATCAACCCTTTTTTTTTTTTTTACAGTGTGGGTATCTGCGGAATTTGGGTCCCAGCTTATCTGCCTTGCAGAAAAACAATTTGTTTCTTTGGAAAAATATTCAGGGATCTACACAAATGCCCCCCTGATGAGCTCAGAATGTCGTCTTCTTTTCAGAAATGTATAGCTTTCTGGTATCACCTATGGATTCCACGTCTGTTTCTACTACTACCTGTATGTATGTTAATACCACAAAAATAGGGAAAAATTAACCTCTTAGAAAAATGCAAAAACTGTGGTACAACATTTTTATTTTGATACAACTCTGCTTGATCCTGAAGGCCAGGAAGATGCTGATCCTAGTCAAGCAAACCGTTTTGAAAACAATAGCATACGCTTTCTTACACTGCACTTTTTCCTATTTTCCTAAACAATAAAATGTTACTATAGTTTGGCTATTGTCTGGGTTCTTTACCTGGGAATCTACAAACCCTGGATACCTTAAGAATCCCCAGAAACATAGGAAAAAAGGATGCAAAATTGGCATGGTTACTTTTTGTGGGAAAAAAGTTATGAATGTTTAAACACAAACTACCCCAAACATCTAAAAAGGATTTGTACGGGATTGAAGCCCTAGCAGTCAAGTGGTTAAATAAAGAAAAGTTTTTTTAAATGAAGCCCTTTTTCCTCAAAAGAAATAGAATAATGTTTAAAAAAGTATTCTTTTTCAAAAGTTTCACTGAGAGTTGGCAGGGATCCCATGGAACCCTGCCTTCTCTCATTGGAACCTTATTTACATTCACAATAGGGAAGGGGTTATGAGAGGACTCCTTCTCTTTTATGAATGGGTCTCCACCCCGACTTGGGGGTCAGTAACTTTTCAATGTTTTACAACCAGATTATGGCTGAAATACACTGATACATTGCATACCAGTTCGGTATTTAGAAGAAACACCCACATTTCCTTTCCAAATACCCAATCATTATGAGGTTGCAATTTCATTTCAAGAGTTTGTGGGAGTATATTTGCCCTTACTGTTTAGGTCTTGGCTACACTAAGCTTTTAGCTGTTTGTTATCAAAGACCTAATATGTAGAATACCAATACTGAAAGTGGGATTTGGGTCGGCCCCTTGAATTATTACTTGTTGGCCCAGTGGGATATGCTAGCTCAGGCATCACAGCTGGGGAATAGTAAGTCATTGTGGGCTTCTGTGACTGCCCTAAAGATTATTAATATACAATCTAGTACCATTTCCTGTCATATTGTTAGTAGCACCTGGGAGGAATACTTTAGTACAATTTATGCTCCAGCTTTACCGTCTGTCCCATTTATCATTGATTACTGTCTAGTATCTCGATCAACGATACACTTATGGCAGCCACGAATGCCCTCAACTGGTAGTCACACAAATTAGAGGTCCAAATGGACACAATGCAAACCATAGCCTTGGCCATTGCTAACATAAGCCTCAAGCTGGAAATGCTAGAAAAACGAGCGAACATTAAGGACTGCCACTGTAGAGCCATCGTGGAAAAACTTTCAACGCTCCCGGAAGTCCTGACAACACTGATCAAGGACTTGAAAAAATTGAACTTAAACAATGGATGCAACATCAATTTAGAGACAAAGGCCGAAACTATGGCCATGGCTGAAAGTGCGGAGGTTTATGGGAAACAATCTAGCTAAATAACCTCGAGGAAAGAAGCTAGTCCAGAGGTGGTTCAAGCAATAGCCAACCTCCAACAGAGTCCGTGCAAGGCAACAACGAACAGGGCAAACAGAATTAGCAGTTCCAACATCTCCATCACTGCCAACTCGAACTCCAAGAATACTCATAATTTGCTACAACTGAGTACTAACACCCAGATTCAACGGGTGGTTATAACGGAAGAGGCCCCCAGGACCGGGCCCACCGACAGCATAAGGTCCACTAGCCCTACTATTAAGGATAGCAAGCCTCTGTCCAGACGCAAGAAAAAAAGACTAAAGAAAAGACAACAAACGATTAGGCAAACTCAAGCACAAAGGATCTGGGAGCAACCCCGCACGATAGGGCAGACAACCGCTAATAACGAAATATCTCCCAGCAGGAAGCTCTTTCCGATTATTGAAAAACAGAGAAGACCCACGACACGGAACACACAAATCCATGATCCAACATCATCTGAGGATGACGGAGTATGTAGGTATCCAACCCCTAACCAAACTTGTGATAGAACAGAGCCAGGGCCAACTCAAGAGGCAGTTATGAGTAGATCGAAACCCGTTTACACGTCCACGCAAGCGGCAATCAAAGGGAGCCCGAGAGAAACAAGACTTCAGGGTATAGACGCTGCCTGTCAGGCGTCGCAGGAAGAGCAGATGGAACGAAAGGAAATGACCGCAGGGGAAGTAGGGTCGAACAGAAACGGAACATCAACTGAGCAAACCCTAGTTCATTCAATAGAAAACAGGGCCTCAGGAGCACAGACAAACATTGAAGAGGACCCCAGGGCTCATACATTGACGTCCCAGAAAGTCATGTTTTGCCCCCAGTACATGTCACGTGGAAGGACAGACACCCTCAATAGGGGAAATGTTTTGAAATTGCTTCATCACATCCCCTCGTTAGCACAAATAACGAGCAAAGACCTCTTCAGTATACAATTTGAGGTGAACATGCAGCAGCACACCACGGAAAATACGATATCAACATGGAAGTCAACTACCCAAGCTGACATGGTTCTACGAGAAAAGACCAGTTTCGGAAAATGGGGCATAGTGGTCTGGGAGTTAGAAGATGAAAAATACCCACATGTGCTAGACATTCAGGAGAGTGGCCTGACTGAACAACAAAGAAACGGTTCAAATACACTAAGCTCACAAAGCTTCCTAAAAGGGACGCATCCTGCAGACACGCCATCTAGCTTTCATAACTTCATAATTGAAATTAGTGAAAAAAAGGGTCGCAGTGAGAGGAAAGTAATTGAAAGAAACACAGCAGACGAAGGCTGGCACAGGCTCCCGACAAGAAAGGCATCCAGCAAAGCCACCACATGGCATGGAGGTCACACTAAGAGGTATTCCTAGCCTTAAAGCGCAAAATAAGGCAAAAGTCGCAATTCCATTAAAAAAAATGTGTGGGATCGGCAAATTGAGCTCACAAGACAAGTCTGAGGCTCATAACATGGCATGTAGCAGAAATTTTACGCACAAGAAATAGTGTATCAGCAATGGAAAAGATCCAGGAGGGGGACATTCTCTGCCTACAGAAAACGTGGGACACAGAGGATGTCCACTTACAAGGCTTTGCCGGTATCCACGTGCCAGCCAGGAAACTACACGCTTATGGAAGGCCCTCGGGTGGTCTCTCAATCTACGTTAAACATGCAGTAGAGGTCTCAATTGAAGAGATTGGGAAACCAATGGACATTGGCACAGTGTATTGTGATAAACGGTCTAAGGGATGGTCAATCCAGAAAAGAGCTCCTAATCATCAATGTATATCTTAATCATAACGGAGCTCCGAAATGGCAAACACCAAACGGGTTATTGCAATTTTAGAGGAAGTACTCTGTGAATGCACCCATCTGGACCTGATCATTACTGGGTACTTTAGTCTTCACCACCTGAGTCCGGACAATGGTCAAGGCATACCGGAGGAAAGGGAATTCAATAGCTTTCTAAGGTCGTTTGGTCTGATTTCAGCTCAGGCCTGGACTGAGCAACATAGCCCCAAGAATTCAAATTTCTTGACATTCAACAATCAAACTACAATTGACTATACCTTCGTCAGGAAAAGTATGTGGAATAGAATTCTGGACTTCCAGATACATCAACATGATACAAGTGACCACGCAATGCTTATCGCAGAATTTACTCCAGTGTGAATGCCGTGAAGAATTGGTGCCCATAAGCAAAACACGAAGGTGGGAGGAGTACAAACTAATGAAGAGGATTAGATGGAACCACTTCACGGTCTCAAAGTGGGAGTCTTGGAAGCTGGGATTAGCACACAAGGGACATAGTAGCCTTCTCTCCCCAGCTCTCCCGAACTGGGCCACCTGGATCGAAGAACTGCGGGCGGCCCAACTGAAAGGGGCGAGGAATACATACCCCAAAACTGTGGGGTATCAAGAACGAACCTGGAAATAAAATAAAAGGCTGAAGAACAGCACCCACACCCTCAGACAGGCCAGACGGGCATACCAAAAAAGTGGCTCCCCGTGGGCAGAGATAGCTTACAAAGAAGCCCATCGGAACCACAATCACTTAACATGGAAACAAAAATGCCAGATGATGGAGAAGGAATGGATCAAGTTATTTGACTTATGCAAACCAAACAAACAGAAGCAATTCTGGGAGTATATAGCCAAGATGGAAAGCACAAAAACGGACAGGCGGAACGCAGTTACAGCAGAAGCCTGGCTGGATCATACGGCAGAAATTTGCACAATTAAACCCGGAGGAGAAAACATCAGAAGGTCCCCCAGGTCAGAAGGGGCTGAAGTGGAGGAATAAGACCAGACACACGAGGTGGGCCAAGCCCAGGACCCGAAAGAAATCATAAAGGTCATAAAAAGGGATGGAGCCCCAGGTCCTAATGACCTATCTGGCGGACTGTTTAAGCAGGACCCCATGGGGTGGGCGGAGTTGCTATCACCTCCTCTGTACATGGAATGTAGAGCCTTGGGAGATGAGCCGGATGCATGGCGCGGCTCGCTACTGCAGCCAATATCTAAAAAGGGAGCAAAAACTGACCCAAAAAACTATAGACTCATTGCCTTGTTAGACATCGAATGCAAAGCATATGCTAGTACTTTGCTACAGGAACTAACAGCCTGGATCGAGGACAATGAAATACTACCTTTTTATCAAACTGGATTCCAAAAAGGCTATTCTACTATAGATAACATAATGGCTCTCTCGTTCCTGGCACTACAGGCAAATTCCAGTAAAACTCTGCCAGTATTTGCATGCTTTGTAGACTATTCGGCAGCCTTCGACGGGGTAAACCGAAGAAAGCTATGGCACAAACTGTCCAAGCTGGAAGATCCCCGGTAAACTACTGAAGGCAATCACGTCATTGTACATCAACACTTGGGTGAGAATCAAACTGGCGGGGGATACGGTCACACACAAGCTGTCAACTGACCGAGGCCTAAAGCAGGGTTGCGTTTTAGCACCAACACTCTTCAACCTTTACACTGCAGACTTGGGGAAAGCCCTACAAGGAGCAAGTTTGGCAACCCCGAAAATCGGACAGCAACGACTACACGTGCTCCAGTATGTCGATGATCTGGTGATTCTTGATCACACCAGAGTAGGTTTGCAAAGAGGTTTGAATGCATTAAACATCTACAACCAGGAAAACGAACTTGTGGCTAACCCCAGCAAAACGAAAGCTGTGGTGTTTGGTAAATATTTGAAGAAAACAGGCTTAAAATGGAGACTGGGCAGTAACAACATAGCCACAGAAAGAGCATAAGACTACCTAGGAGCGTGGTTGAACGATAAAGGCAAGGCAACCTTGCACCAGGCTAAGAAACAAGCCAAAATACAAGCCACCATCTATGCACTGTGCAAACTACAAGGTAAATTACATAGCCCTACCACGAAACCTATTATGAGAGTAACAAAATCCAAACTGCTTGCTGTTGCTGGGTACGCATCTCTCGCATTCACAGGAAAAGATGATGGAAAAAGCCCAGTGCCAGTACTATAAAAGGCTTTTCAGGCTCCCTAAACACACACGAAATGCCCTGATTCGGCTCGAGTTTGGCCTGGTACAACAAAAATATGAATGCAGGAGCACGTTGGTAAAATTCTGGTTTAAGACAGTAAAAGCCCAGAAAGGATCCATTAAGAAGGTATTGAGAACCATATTTGAGGGGGCACCGAACCCATGGCAGAATTACTGTCTGGAGACAGTGGATGAGTTGGGCTTAACCACAGCGCCCTGGTCCCAAGAGGAACTAAACTATCAAGCAATAAAGAGGGCGCTAAATAAACAAACCACCCTGATATCAAGGAATGAAGATATAGCTAGACTCAAGGACATCAGAGGGTTGGTCGGCCTAACTAAAGCATATGAGTCGCATAAAATTCAGCCATATATGAACAACCCCCTAGGAAAGAAGTGCTTGAAAGATATTCAATGGGCGCGCGTAGTCCCACTGCCAATAAAGGAACTGAACCCGGGCTGGAAATCGTTGAGCAATATAACCAGATGCAGGCTGTGCAACTATAGTGCAGAATCGTTGGTACACCTAATATGTTGCTGCCCTGCCTGACTGCAACATTGACGCAAATTGTTAAAACCAATGTTTTTAACGCATGGGCTCAGACAATGCGTTGACGCAGTGGCCCTGCTCCAGTCCTGCACAGAGCCCTCGGATCTGGCCAAATTTGGCAAATTCATGAATATGACACGAAAGGTCCAAATTGAAAAAGGCACAGAAGAAAATAGCGCGGTTGCAATTGTTGAGACTCCTGTAGTAACAGAAGGAGACGAACGGTGAGGATCCCCTCCAGAAAAGGACCGCATGGTCCCCACAAAACTGCAATGAATTAAGTGACTTTTTCTTTTTCAAGAACATATAAGGAACAAGGACCTTTCCAAACGTAATTTTAAACCAATGTATTTTAGGGTAAATCCCACTTTTTACAAATGGCCTGCGACCGGTGTTCAAATTATATTTTTTATTTTTATATATGATTTGATATATGTATTAATGGTGTGAGATAAGTATTTATACAAAAATGTTTATCGTACTGCAACTTTGCAATGATTTATAGTAATTATGCAAATAAAATAATTCATTCATTCTGTCTAGTATCTCGGTACGGACAACCCTAGAGGAAGTTGAGGATGCTGTTAGTGATAGCGTGAGCAGAAAAGCACCTGGTCCTGATGAGGTTTCCATTGATCTTATTAAAAGCAACATTGCTTTATGGCCCCATTGATTACTAATGTTTTTAATAGCCACACTCATTGCCCTCTTCCCGACACTGGGGGCACTTATATAACAGTCCCCATTTTTTTAAAAAAGGGGATTGTTCACTCCTGGGCTGCTACCGGCCAATTTCTCTTATTGATAATACTGCTAAGATTCTAGGCAGAATCATATACAACAGAATTATGGCTTGAATGACAGAGGGGTCTGCCCTTCACCCTTGTCAATACAGGTTTAGACGTAAAGTAGGAACCATAGAGCAGTGTCTTAATTTAAATTTGGTATTAAGACAATATACGATTGCAAAACGGTTTCCACTTTTCTTAGCCTTTATGGACCTCTCATCAGCATTTGATTGCGTGAATCGAGCCAAATTGTGGCATCTGCTTGCTGCTAGAGGGCTGGACGTAGTTTTGGTACATTTTCTTGCGTATCTGCACAGAGATATGAGGGCCAGGGTTCGTATCCGCACACAGGATGAGGTATCCATTAATATTGGTATTCATTGTGGAGTCAGACAGGGCTCCGTTTTGGCGCCTCTTTTATTCATTCTTTATATTAACGAACTACATTTTCATTTAACATAAGCCACCCCTGATGTATCTATTATAAATAGCAGCCCACTCCCCTCGCTTCTTTATGCGGATGACGCAGTGCTCATGGCTCGTAGTCCCAGGGCACTGCGTCTACTTGTGCATGCATTTGTTGATTTTATGTCCTACCTCGATCTTCAGACCAACTTTCTAAAATCTCACATCATGTCTTGTGGCCCAAAGTGTGGCACTCTTTCGAATATGTTGTTAGGCACCCAATGTCTGAGCAGTGTTAACAATTTCCCTTATCTGGGGGTGACTTTTTCCACCCAAGGATCTTGGTCGCCTAACATTGCTCTCCGTACCACTAAGTTTTCACAGGCTCATGGGTCATTGTTTAGTCTCCCACAACCAAAAGGGGGGATCTCTTGCCCCCACATTTCAAATCTATACATCGCAATGCGTATCTATTGCTATGTATGGGGCAGAGGTATGGGGGACTTCTAATTATATGGTCATCCAGCGAGAAGAAAACAGGTTCCTAAGAACACTTCTGTCTGTTCCCATCTCAGCCTCGCACTTCATCTGTCATAAGGAACTTGGGATTCCCTACATAGCAGATTTGATTAGGGCTAGGCCAGTCTTGCTATGGCTTTCTATTTGTCGAAATCCTGAGGCTGCTTTAACCAAGGAAATAATAATGGATTGTCTCTCCCTAAATAAGGGAGCATCAATTCCGTGGCTTGTATTTGTAAAAGCTGAACTCAGCAAAATTGGGATGCATCCTATTTTTAGCGACCCATCAACATGTGAAGGTGTTAAAAAGAAGGTTGTCGCTAATGCAATTTATGACCATGAGGAAGCGAGGCGTCTGAGGGATATGGAGGACAAGACTACGGTAGCCCAATATCTCTGTTTGTGTGAATCTGACTGCACTACTGATTACATTATGTTGGCTCGCACCCGCTGGTAAAGCTCACTGCTGTTTCATCTCAGATCGGGAACTATGAAATATTTGCTTTCTTTTCCCGTGGGTTATGTTCAAAATCTTGAATTCTAGTCCTGACCCTGCGATGAACAATCTGGCCAATCTTTGCTTCATTTAATGTTTTTTTGTACATTTTATGCTAAGTATACTAGGCTGTTTTTTATCCCATTTTAAAAGAAATATTGTTTTAATGCTGTTCAATGTACACCTGCTTTTAGATTTTTACTGTTGCTCACAAATGAGGAAGCTGTTCTGTATGTTGGTTCTTTTTTAAAACATGCTGTTCATGTATGCAGGACCTTGCTGATCTAAAACTATGCGTATTAATGTTTTAATATGTAATGGTGCTTGTTGCTTTTAACTGTTTAGTGCTGCTATATTATGTATATTTTTATGGATGTCTGAATGCATCCAATTAAAGTTTTATTTAATGTAATTGAATACGTGTACTTTGTCAGCCTCATTTGTATGCTTCGTCTTCTTGTGTTTTTCCATCTCATGGAGCATCGCTTCTTTACCATCCTGTGTTTTGGATGACTTCTGTCCTTCCATGGCTTACGTCGGGGAACAACTTTTTTATTTTACTCTGAGCACTCCATGGGAGTGCATGTGTTTTCCTCCTCTCTACCTCATGTGCAGCTTTCACATTACATTCCTACCCATATACTCTCTGTGTTGCTCTCCAGCCCTCCCACCTCATCCGTATAAGCACAACAACGGGTATATTTTTGCCAGGCTTGGCTAAAGTACAGACTTTATCTTGTTGGTTTTCTTATAGCTCCTTTCTTACCATTTTGCACGAAAGCCCACGCCATGGCACACAAAGGTGGCATTTATGAGGCTGGATGAGGGGCAGTTTGCCGCACTGAGTCAGCGTTAAAGGCAGAAAAGTGACTGGAAAGATGTCTTTTCTCCCATAGGCTCATAAATCTGCTTACCAGGCAACTGTAAAGCACCAAGTGGCTAGCGATTGTTCCAGTTCCTAGTTCTGTGAAAAGTAAATGGCAAATGTTTTCCTTTTCAAATTCTGACACTTTGAACAGCTGTAATGTTCTTTTATGCATCTGCAACTAGTATTTTGTTATTTTAAGCTGGATCACGGTCCTTGGGCTTTTTATATATTGTTTAGCGTTTCCTGCGTGGAATATGACAAACTATACCACTTATAAAGACTGCAAATGTTGAATTCAATGTGCAGCTTTGAGATTACCGAAAATGTTCACTTTACAAGCAACCATTTGCAAAGCCAATAAATGGCTTCGTGCTCGCTCGTTATAATGAGCAACCTATATGCTTCGATAAGGTTTGTTTTATAGCCTATAGAGTTAACATTTGCAGCACTGTAGTTTTGCGCTCCTGGTAACTGACAATTACGATCGTAGGTCAATATAATCCACGTTGGTAAGTGTACAGTTGCTGCGAGCAGTCGGATAGCCCTGCGCACCTTATTCTGATAAAAGTGGTGCCTGATCTTAATATGGCCGCGGACGAGGCCCTGCCCCTCGCGCTGGTTGACTTGCGCAGATCGGGGTGGTCAATGTGGGTTCTGCCGAACGTGTCCTTTTTCAGTTTCTCGCCCCGGTTTCCGCTGCTGTTGGCGGGGAGGTGTCGTCGTCTTTGGCTCCGGAAGTCGTTGCCGTGCTCCAGGCTCCCCCGTTCTGAGTTTGTTTCGTTCGGTGTGTGGTTAAGCGACGAAGAAAGGAGACCCGACCGTCGCCATGAGCTTCCTGTTGTGAGTGCTGCACCTTCTCGCTATTATTGTGAAGGGACGTGACCCCCCACTCCGCGGGTGCATGGTCACCTGCACCAGTGCTGTGTTAGAAACTCAGTGTGTGAACACCTTGGCGTGCTGTTTTGTGGGCCCTATGTTAGCTCTTTTTATGACAACCTTGGACAGCAGGGATAGGGATGTAGGAGGGGGTGGGAGCCAAATTGTGGCATTTGGGGGCTTTGGGCATCTAGTGCCTACACTGGCAATTACTCTTACCAGTCCATTTTTATTAGGTTCTTGTTTCTATCTTATCTTGTCCTGTTTATGTCTTGAGGTGAATCATGAATGATTTACGACAGTATTATTTTTTGTGTTGGGTTTTAGTATCTAAACTATACTTACTGCCTTTGGTCACGATGACCCGCCTAAGGATCTTTACGTGGCATCGTTCTAGAATTTTAAAGACTTGAAGTTTGTAACTAGAAGCTTGTTATGGATTCGTTCGTATATGTTATTGCTGTCTGTGATTAGTTTGAAACTATTGTTCCAGCAACGGATCCTGTCCTAAGAATGGTTCGCACAAAGTGCACATTTGTTTATTAGCCTATTCAGTCTGACAGCACTTTTAATAAAACATGCTGAAACTAGGCCTCGGGAAATCCTCTGAGAGGCAGACGCAAATGCAACAACTTTTTATCGTCCCACTACATGACAAAGACACACACGTTACAGATCACTAAGAGGCCTGAAAATAATGACTCGCGCAGGACTAACCTACTGGGAATGCATCCAGTAAATTCCAGGACTGAAATTACATTCCACTTTCTCTGACTCCGGACGTATGTACAGTGAGGCAATTTTTTGAAAAGTAAACATCCTCGGAGTGAAATCAGTTCAGAACAGTGCCTGGGGCAGTCCTTGGGAAGACGCTGGCCTGCGGTGTCCCCTTGTGTATTTATCTGTCACGGCTGGGTAGGCGACCAGGTGGAACTATTAGGCGTCAGAACGACAGCTCAAATGAGTGCTCCAATTCAGACATAGTTAAATGTTGACATTTGCGAAGGGCAGAAAAATATGGCTGGGGTCGTGAAAAATTGGAAGCCACCCTAACCTCTCTGGACGACTGTCAGTACCACGACCCTAAAACGCCCCAAAAAACAACGCTGTGAGTGGCGCTCTTTTAAATAACGTACTTACTGAGCAAGGAGGTAGCCAGTGTCAGCTGCCCTACAAATGAGGAAGGAACACAAGTAAGGCCCTTTCTCCCTACCAAACGTCAAGGCCCTTCTTGGCTTCGCAGTGCGTGCAGAACTATCGCTGCTTTGCTGTAGTCATGAGTTTTCACGTTGGTTCCCTTTTTTTTTCTTTCCGAAATGATTCTGAATAGTCGTTTGTGACAGGGGGTGGGGGAGTTAAAAAAAAAAAAAAAAGTGAGGCTTCGCATTTCGGAGCCACATACTTGACCTTAAAGCATCACTCTTCGACTGCAGCTTCTTTCCGCGGCGCAAGTGGCGTGGAAGGACAAGTTGATCTGTCATTCTACTCAGCCTTCGCCTGCCTGCATTAGCTCAGTGTGTGTGAACCCCGTGCTGCCCGCCCTACCCATTTTTCATAGAGGTCCGTCAGGAGGAGAACCTTGTGGGTGTGGTAGGGGAGCACATTTGTCTCCGCAGTGGGACATGATGTGACCTGCATAGCAAAGCTCTAATTGAAAGGCCAAGCTTAGCTCGCTACTGGTGTTGAGATTCTTGCAGCCGTACACTAGCCCCATGTCATTCTCGGAACCCTTCCGACTTTCTTTCTGACAGTTTAAATTTATTAATATTTTTTTGTAGAAGGAGCGGCCCAGTGCTGAATGCCGCGCTATTGGAAAAAAACCCTCAGAAATAAACATGTTTGCACTGTTTGTTTCAAATATACTCTTTTAATATTAAAGGATCGTTTTTTATGGGGTTCTCGAATTAAAATGTGCACCTATAAGACGAGTGTTGTTTGTAATACATTTAAATTTGCTCATGAAACTACGCAGTATTTAAAGACGCAATTTGACAGCACACGAGTTCCCCCAAGAAGCATTCCCTGTAGACTTTTTCTGTCGTTCCCCATTACTTCTAGTTTTGCTCTTGCTTACCCATTACTGTTGTGCCACTGTGTTTGTCACATTCCTTTTTGCATGAATGTACTTTGTTTCTTACACTATTTACCCCGGCTTCTCGTTCCAGCTATACAAAAGGCTCCCTGAGATACCTTTGAACATAGAGTTGACACAGACCATATGATACACTGCCTCTTAATTTGTACCCACTCGTCAAAATTGTATCAAACGTGCATTTGAAATGGAAGTTTTTTCAAATCTGTGACTATGCTGTAGAGAACGTGTTGACGTTTTGTCTATTTTCATCAACAGATGATTATCAGAGTCCCTACCAGTAGATTTATAATTGGGCAAACATTATGGCTGTCATTACAAGTTAAGCAGAAGAGGTTGAGGTATATACAGCAGCTGATAAATAAGGTTATTTATGCGTTGAAGTATTCACCACGTTTGGTAAACGCCTTCAATTCAAGTTTTTAACTTGCAAATGAGACTTAGCATGCAAAAACACACTGAATTCCGCATGGCTTGCGTTTTTATTTCTTCTTTTTAACAGGCCTTTTCGTAATTCATATCCCTGTGCAAACAATGTTCACACAGGATTCGGAATTTAGCCTTGAAGGTTTGATAAGGACATATGAGGATACATGAAATTTGGTGTTAGCGGCTTGAACAGTGTAACCCAGTGGCATTGTGGATGGTCAGCAAAGGGATGCTAACTTGAGTAGGTCAGTAGCAATGTTGACCGAAAAAGTGATCAATAATTTAAAGCACGGTTGGCTACTCTCAAAGGGTGGTTGTTTGGATGATGATGGCTCAACCCTTTTATACGGCTGATCCTAATTAAAGTCAGGTTAACTTGTCTAGTATCAGCATTTTTTTACCACATCTTGCGTTATTGACCAAACACTGTGTCAATGACTTAATAGAAAGAGAAATGTCAGGATGAATGTGAAAGCTATAACTACAGTAAACAGTTTAGTTTACATCCAGGCAAATCACTAGCTATTCTCCAAACATAGTGTAAACTAAATTTTTTGAGGCCTCAACTCTGTAAAGATAGTTTGAAAATAATTCAGCGATTGGCTTCCAATATGTGAATTAAGATGAAACCGATTTAACAAAGAGAGTTGAGCAGCTCCAAATATATTTGAAATGGAATCTCAGTAATTGGTAATTACTGTGTGCTGCAATCCCATCTATCGTTTTTTCTTTTTGCCCATCATGCCAACTCGGACAGGAACCAGCCATATTAAAATCATCATTGGTCCTGCTCCTATACGAACATTCAAGGTCCACTATGAATGGGAACGCATGCAACCTCAGACTGGTTTTGCCTTATTTCAGCCTCTTTGTTGGGTGCAGCTCTAGTCCCATGGCACAATGAGCATGGGACCCACGCCTGGTCATACCCATTGCACTTAAGGCGTCGAACTGATGAAAACAAAAAAGTCATGTGTCGTCCTTGAATTAATCTCAGCTACTTTACGTTCCCATTAGGAGGGAACCTGGCCTTACAGTTCGGGCTGGATTATTCCAATTAGAGCAAGACCAGGGCCTACTTGCAAACAAGCATCTGCAATGCAACGGGTCTCTAATTTACTCGAGTTTGAGCGATTGGCATTGTAAATGACAATGCCTTTTATTTGTTTTGGTTTTTAAAACATAAATAAAAGGCATTGTCATTTACCATGCCAATAGCTTAAACTCTCGCAAATGCGAGACCTATTGCATTCCAGACGCTTGAAGGCATCGGTGAGTTGCCCCCTTCTGTCTCCCATGGCCCCTGAAGAGCTCCCCGTTTGCTACGAGTTAAGTAAACAAGCTGGTGGTCACAACTGCGCACGAGACCCCCATGCAGTAAGAGAAACTCATTAAAGAAAATAGTGCTCACAGAATAAATAAGATGCACCGTGTAACAACCGAAGTAAAAGGGCCAGTCCTCATGGGAGGTTACAAATAAAGACAAGGCGTTACTAAGGAGGGACTGACAAGCCTAATAAACCAGAAGGCAGCATTTAAGAAGGACAATGACAGAAGCCAATGACAAATATGGGTGGAGAGTGGACGGGGCTTCAAGTACATACTCCAATATAGCATGGCTCGCAGAGCAGCACATTCGCTGCCCAGGCTCAACCTAAAAGGCTGGTTCCTGTCTCAGGTGGCCTGGTGGGCAAAAAAAGTATGGACTGGATTGCGTCCCTGAGTAATTACCAGTGGTTGAGATTAATTCAAGCTGTCAACCCATCACTTTTGTTTTGCTTTCCTCCAAAAAAATTTAGGATTGTTTAGCAAAACATCCTTAATTACTTACCAAGATTATGTATCACATGCGATTTGCTCAAGAAAGGGCTACCCGTTGATGAGGATATACTGAAAAGCCCTGAATGCAATAGGAGCCGCTTCTAGACACTTAGTGATACATCCGTCTCACCACAGAGATTATTTACTTTTCATCTCATTTACATGTTGACGTCGTGGAGTGAGTAGGTGTAAGGATGAATGCTGAAATGTTATTTGCACTCTCTCGAGAAAAGGGAGCTGTTTGGAGGCAATTACTTATTTAATGGATTTTGCTATCATACAAGAATGTTTTATTTGTCGCTTTACATCAGGTGGTTGCAAACGTATGACTTAAGAAAGCTAGCAAAAAATAATGCTGTAACCTTGGCAAGTGGCATAGTGCCACTTGTCTAATATAAAAATAGATCTCACTGTTGCTACAATATCTTTGGAAATTAATGTTATGTTAATTTGTATAACGCACTAATCACCCGAGATGGTAGCGCGTGGTGACAGTTAATCTTTTCATGAGCGCTTTCTCCGATCGATTCGCTCTTCAACTTTCGTGACTTTTCAGAGGACCAAGCAACGAGCGATCTCACTCATGCTGCGCAATGTGTGCTGTCCTTTGTGCAGCGTCTTAACAGCCCATGGGCCATTTCCGCGTAGAGGAAAACTGTATATGTAACTAAAAAACATGTAATTTAGTAATCCTGTCAGCATTGCTGTCGGTCCCTTACAAAGAGAAATGGAAAGTGGCGGGAGAGATATGGTAGTCTAGTGTTGAACAGGACCGTCAGTATTCTGGGCAATATGTGAGTTTGCTTACTCTTGTTTTCTTAAAACGTGGACCTAAACAATAGAAATTGTCTTAGTTGCACTAATTTCCACATTTTTGTGCGTGCTAATGCCTGTTTATGTGGTGTCGCAATACTTTAGAAATAAATTAAGACCACGAGCCTAGAACATAATATAAAGGGTGCGAATAAAGAGACTAGCATGAAATACAAATGAGTCCACAAATATTGGGCCAAGATGTTTACATTTGATTTTCACAACTAAATGCTTTATTATGAAGCCCATGCATCCATGACTGGTTGTTATCCACAGTTTCTGGTGATAAAACTGGTTCTGCGCACCGCTTGGTTCAGGCCAAGTTAATATTTATAAGCACCAAGGGACAGCTGTAAATATGACATGGAATGTGCCAGCCTTTGCAAAAGGTGGGCGTTTGTGCTTCATGTGATGATTGACTACCAGTTTGTTACACGTGCTGCATAACAATCTAACTCACCTTGTCAAAGCCAGTCTGCCTGGGTTTCCGGTAGTATGTTAGAACGAGACACACAGTAGGGCGCCAGCGGAAGTGACAGACGGTTACAATTGTAAAATTGTTCCTCATGCAGATCAATGCAAGCATTGGAGTGGGGCTATAGGGATACATCCAACAAACAGTAGCAAAAGGTGGGGGATGAATACTCTACTGGGTTGATCCAAGATGTGATTGACAACGTTTGAAGTCAATGGCTGAAAAGACTGGTCAAAGAAAGCCAGAGTTGAAAGGGGCCTACCCAAAGCCCACTGTATGTATATTGTACTTGTAGATCTGTTTGACATCTGAGCTGTCAAAGCTCAGACCTAAAAATCAGCCTTGTTTAAACTGTTTCTCACACCTTCAAGTTGCATTCACTAGCCAGTTCTGAAACCAAAAATACAGGAGGGTAAGAGGGCACTTGCCAGTCAACCCACCGAATGTCCGTAAGAATATAGGAAGGTTTCAGGGAGAGGAAAGCTTTTTATAGCTTTAAGATGGCCAAAGATGAGGTGAGCCTAGGTTGGCAATGCACACGCATAATCATCTTTTTAATCCTGGTCTGAGGCCTAACACTGGCCTATGATCACACGCTTGCTCGGGGTTAGCATGTGTGCTAGTTGGATTATTTAGGAATCTTTTGCGGGTGTATGCTAGTGGTCTCTTCGGATCTGCTGGCTGCTTGCTGAGAATGGAAAGGAGTGAGCCTGGCTCTTCAGGACGTGAGGCTGTGAAGGAGGAGAAGCCCAGCATGTTTGTGTCTCGAACACCCAGAAAAAGTGGACCCTATCAGATAGTGAAGGCAGGAGTGACCCGCATTGTGAGGGGATCTACTGTTCTCTGTGATTCTTACCGAAGAACTTCCCCAAAGACTGTATCAACCAGGTGTGACTGTATTAGCTGCCCACTGCAGCTATGACTCTGTGCAGCTGTAACTGCACCTGTCAAATGAGAGCCTGATTGGCCCAGGAGGCCGTACTTCTACAATGGCGCTGTGAACCTAATCGGCTGAAGAGGCTGCCTTCACTGTCAAGGGGTGGCCACGACTCCCAGATCCAAACTGCATCCACTTAATGACCTCGACATCAGGTAGCAGCTAACACAAGAGCTGGCTGTGCCAGTCTTGCTGCCCGACCTGCGATGACAGGCTTGCATGCAATGATTAGGCTTCTCTTTCCCCCCCCCCGCCCCCACCCCCCCAAACTACTGGAGTACAAGGGCTGAGATGAGCGCATGTACTTGGGACGTACTACATGAAGTAAACCAAGGGTATGATCATGTGATCGAGGTGTGCTTTTAGCCCCATGGAGTTAGCTGTGATATTCTGCACCTGTATCTACTTTGTACCTCTGTCATTAAATACTTGGCATTATAATGCATAAAAATCACGTTGTGGGTGAGGGGAGGGTGAGTCTTTCCACCTGAACAATGCAGAGTTTCACCCCTGTATTCTTGAGCGTATTGTATTGTGTAATATTTTGTTTAGTTATGTACTTAAAGTACCTGCTTTTACTATAAGACAAACACTGGGCTAAACATAGAAGTTAATGTGTCAATATGTTCGTCGTTGAGTTCTGAGCTCTTACCCCCCCCCCCTACACACACACACTGCCTCTGGGAAGACTTGGACTGCTCACCCTTGCTATGTGAAGTTAAGTTTAGAAAGGGAAACACTTGGCCCAGTTTGCAGAGCGCCATAGTAGGAAGGACCCTAGGGCACCATTGGTAAAATGAGCACAACTGTTGGGGCCCAGTAGCCCCTTAGTGCACTGTGCCCCTCACCCTGAACAATGTGATTAAAAGGCTTCTGTCTTCTCAACAGCCACACCATGTCTTTCCTGGTCATTTGTCTATTGCAGGGCAGCTCTTGTTTACCCAGTAACACTACCTCAATGTTTACCATTTCTCAGAACTGGCCTAATGGACATTTTATCTTGGTTAGACATCAAGTATCCCCTTTCCTATTCTGGCGATCCTTCAGTCTGTAAATATCTTTATCTATGTCTTCTAGTTGGGTGTGTGTCTTTTAGATTGCCTGGCACTTTGCCATAGCTCTTCCCCTAACATTAGCTTTAAATGGTTCCCACAACATGGCACATTTAAGGAACCATCCTTATTAAGTTTAAAGAATTCAACAAAGACTGAGGGTATCTCACAGTGAAATATAGAATCTTTTGAGACATCAGCTGGAAATCTTTAACTCCCACTCAGTGTCACCTTTGGGGCATAGTCTTCATTTAGTTTGTGTTGAGTGATACGAAAGTGTATGCTAGAAGTATGAGATGTCGTCCACGTGGTAACATCCTGTGAAACAATCCACTAATCTATGTACAATATGTAATCATTGACAGAGAAATAGAATGAAAATTCACGTTTTCATGTCTGAGCTGTTATGTCTGCCAGATCTAGCAGATCCCTTGCTTCTGATCCTACCTGCCTGCTTTGTGTGCCCAGCTCCTGGTCTGTATCTCACACTGGACCTAACACCAGCTTAATCTTTTTCCCCTACATCCCCTCCAGAATATGGTTCCTTCCTCCATCACAAGGAATATTGTAAGTACCTTGTCAAAGAAGTTTGGCGAGTTTACTTTGGGGCCGTTTGTGTTGAGAAGAATTTGACTTTTCAGTATAGTCCCCACCACAGTGTCGTCTAACCTCTGGATTCTCGAATATATCTCTGAGCTTGAAGTCCAGTAACTTACAGACTAGTTGGCATACTATTCTAGAGCACACGCAAAAAGGCAAAGGAGGCAAGAAACCTGTTTTATTTACATTTCCTCTTCAAAAGTCTGTCGCTCGCGTTTAATTGGCTGTCCTGGAGCACGGCCAGGTTCACCCATGCCTGTCCAGTTGAACCAACTGAAGTCAGTGGCCAACAAGGGTGTTATTCATAAAAAACAGTGAATTTATTCTAGATGTTTAGGAGTCTATGATCTGACACACAGAATCCAATAATGAAAATTGAACACGATCAAGTGTTAAACCATATTAAAGCAAATACACAAATCAATTGATTGGGATAAACAAATCCTCAATGATAACATGAATAAAAAACAGGTGTTAAAAAATTAAGATATTCCATTCACTTTTTGTGTGTTACAAAATAACGTGTTAGTAGGGGCACAAAGAAGAACACAATTTGACACACTTGTCCAGTGTGTAATATGTCCATATTGTTACAATAACCACATGTGAGACAAATGAATGTCAACTCCACTCAACCAAAAAATAAGAACATTTAGGAGCTGTAGAATTCGTTCTCATGGTAAGCAATTTAAAGTAGAGTAGTTGAACTGTGTCAATGTTTCGGTCTCCATGGTGTGAAGTACATGAGACCATCCTGAGGAATAAATGCATTTGTGAAATCTGAGGCCCTCTCAGAAGTTTCCAAATGAGAAGAAAACCCAGAGTTAAAGGTACGCCTCTATTTATAGGTGACTAATGTTAAGATGGTGAGCACTGCAAACGTGAAGATACGTGTCTCACTGCATTTGTATGGTGTAAGCAGGACCATAGGGATAAAAAAGTCGGCTAACTGATAGAAAAGTACTCACTAATTACTAGTAAAATATGCCTAATAATGGCAAATTCCTTAGTTTTATTTTGGCCAGGCAACAGCTATGGAGCAAAAAGTGAAAAACTATTAAAATAGTGGCACCACCGTCTGTGAGCTCTGTATCAGAATGGAGGGTACTCTGCACTGCACTCCCTCTAGTCTGGTGTGGAAGACCATGCGCCAGTGGTTAACGAAGCTCGCCATCACTACCTTCCTAAGAGTTGGTGAAGGGAAAGAGCATCAGCCTAGCGTTTATTAATAAAGCGCCCGCACTGGTTGCAAATGGGACACAACTGGAATGTGGCTGAGCATGGCGGCCTTGATTGGCTGGGTTCCGATAAATAAAAACATGGGTTTTCAATCAGAAGTCGCACCACTACTATGAGCAAAATGATCTAATTGGGGAGAGAAAAAAATTATACAGTTCTCGGAATAAGACTTAAGAGGGAGTTTTTCATTTATAGTTTCATTCATAATTTAATTTGTTTATGCCATTCAATTGATTTGTTCATTTGCTTTAATACAGTTAAACAGTTTATGGTGTTATATTTATTCAGTGTATCATAGGCACCTAAACATCTAGAATAAGTATATTCTATTTTACGAGCGATCCCCTTGTTGGCCATCGGCTTCAGCTGATTGTTACTCAAGCTTTCAGGAGGTTGTTGGGTTGCCCTTTTTTATTTTTTATTTAAATGTCCATTTGGACCAGCATCTGCCTTAGCTTTTGAAGTTTAAGGCTTTCCAGTTGAATTTGTGATCACTGTACCCATGTACTCACTTGAATTGGTTCTTGAATTTCATTCTCATATAATTCAGCCAAGAGCAGTGGCGGCCTTCGACTTTGCACGCATCCATAGACTTCCTCAGCCTTTTCTAGCCTGGAGAAGGGGGCCAAGTCACATCCTTCCATGTTGCTGGCACGTGCAGTAGTCGTTGCCAAGTCTGTACCCTCATTCTGCATGTTTGAGGGACTTAAACATTATTTTCACTCGAACCAGTTTCTTGACAAACGTGGCAGCATCTTTAGCTTTGTGAAAAGGCAGGACTTTCCTGCGGCTCCATTTTAAGTTTGGCCGCTTACGACATGGCGTTGCTCACCTCCCAGGCTCTGAGCTGTTTGTTCAAGTCTGTAAATTTCCACCTGGCTTCCTGTCCCACTAGGGTGAAGGCTGAATACATGGGGAGCCTTGATACTGCAGGGGCTTTTCTCCGTGGCCAGTGTCAAGACACTGTGTCACAATATTTGAGTACCCAGGCTATTATGGGCACTGGTGGGTCACTTGGTGGTGGACTCTGTGTAGGCTTTCCTGTTTTCAGTTTCTATTTTTGGTAAATTCTGGTGTTTTTTTTTCAGTGTTTTCAAGTGATTTCAATACCTCAAAAAAACAGTGGTTGCACATTTTCGCGCCATTAAAAACAACAGAAACAGTGTTTTTCCGGTGTTTATGGAACATTTTGCTTTTATTATTGCTTGCTTTCTGCACTGATAGTGCATGGTATATAGACAGTGTACGTATAGTGTATATGAGGTCCAAATAGATTTGTGCAAATTAAACTCATTGTAGTACACCATACAATACGTCTTCTGAGAGTCTTTGGTCATGGGCGCTCGCTCTTTACTGCTCATGTAAACTTCTGTGAAAAGGCCCTCTCAACATTGGCACTTGAGACAGGCAACGCCAAAACAGCCAGTACACAATTTGTTAACTCTGGCTACTGACATAGCTTTCCATGCCAATACTGGTGCACTTGAAGATTGCGATTCTCAGGGCGGGTTCTGCAACAATTGCGTTGAGCTGGGCGCTTATGCCCTCAGAGTTATTGAAGCGGTCAAAAATGAAGCGGCACTTTTGAAACTACGGAGGAAATTCCCCTTTACGGAAGGGATCTAGAACTTGTACAGAGTACCACAGTGAGGTTTCATTGACTTCAAATGCCATTGGTGGTGAAGGGACATTTCTATGCATCATTGCAAGCCATTTCTCATTCATTGTAAAATAAAAGTTCCTGAATTGCTCTTCAACATTGCTTTGCTTACCAAGTGGCAAGCACTCTAACATGGAACATGTTGCAGTGCCAAAGTCACTAAAGGTGTCGCCCAGTCTACTCTCAAGGAGATGTTTCACATCTACACCAATTATGCTGAACACTTGACAGACCAGGGTGTTTTCAGACTCTAGTTTTTTTTATTATGTCCTCTACAGCAGTTATGTTTTCCTGTAAAAATCTAAGAATGCAGGAGAGTGTACTTGTTTTCACATCACTATCAATATGCGACCAAAGATCCTCACACTTCTTGCCTTTGGCATCATCACTCAGCAAACATTCTGTAAATGGTTGCCACATGGATAATATAGCATTCATAGCCCGGTGCTGAGAACCATCAGCTAAGGGACACAGTTGGGATGACTCTTTTTTTGATGCCACACAAAGCATGAAATGATAAATATTTGCGTTTTAGTTCCTGTGCATAAGAAAACAGTGCACCAGAATGGACTAAAAGGTAAATAGCATTCCTCATTAACTCTGAAGATTATAAAGATGCTTTCAGCATACCATCTAACAAGTGGCAAGGATCTCTTACAGGGAAGCACTCAAGCTCAGGTATCAATTTTGACAGGTTATCACACAACTTTTTCATATATATAGCTGAATCACTGCAAATGCGAACATAACACTCCAATCTTTGCTGAACTTGGAAAGAACCTTTTTTGCAGAGCATTCCAAGTGACACTGCGTTCCATGTTTTCCAAAAGTCTGGTGTCCTGTTTTCACCACTATCCGAGATGCTTGGTGATAGCGCTCTTTTCACATATACTTGTCACTATACCTTGCATTGAATGTTTAAAGCCTGAGGTGTTGGCAATTCACCTACTATCAATACTGACTCACTAGAAACTGGGGGCTGATGTATTAAGGGTTTTTACCCATTCTCTGTGGGTAAATGTGATGACACATATTAGGAAAGATTCTTATGAAACCAGCCATTTTACCTATCAGTGAAAGAATCAAACACAGCCAAAATATCAAATATGATTTTGATATTTCCTAATTCTCTACAGTTTATAAAATAATTAAACGAGACCTAAAACATGCTTCTAAACCCTGCATCTTTAGACCAAAGACCACAAAACTGAAAAAAGCAAAAGGAAGAAGAAACAATATTTTAGTGGCATCCCTAAACAACAAAACTCAAGCAGAATGTTAGCCCAGACTTTCTTACTGCTAGCTTGTATAACAAAGTTACATTGTATTGGCCCCTTCAGGAAGAAAAAAATGACTTTCACTCTCTTTTTCCTTTCTTTGAATGGCATTTAGTTTGTGGTTGTGCAGGTGTTTTTTCAGTGTTTTATGTTTTCACTGGTGAGGGCTATTTCTCTTTCAGTGGGGTTTTATCAGTTATTATAGGTTTAAACCTAAAACCGGACAGTCTAACTCTGTGTCAAGGAGCAATGCGTTCTTTAAATGAGTAACATATCTGTGAAGCTAAGCCACTCAATTCCACCAGCATTTTCTCGATGTATAGCTCTGGTCTTCCCATGCTAGTGGATTCATGTATGCCCACAATTCTGACATTATTGCGACTCAGTCAGGTTTTCAAGTCATCTTCTTAGTTGTATCTTCCCCAGCCCTTTCTCTATTCCGAGTAGTTTCCCATTGGATTTCAGTCATGCTATGGATATGAGATTCTCTGTTCTGCACCAAATATTCTAGCATTTTGCCTCTTAATCCTTTCTGTCAGCTGATCCTGTCTGGCTGTGACAGTCACATTTTAGTCTGTTGACTTCAGGCATGCTTTCAAATCCTTTAGGTTAGCCTTCGTGTCCACTGCGTCACCACTAGAGCTTTTATTTCTATCCTTGTGCCCCTTACTCATAGTCAGGTTACATATGTCTGGAACCCTTATGCAGATGAAACCACTTGCTTTGCCTCTAGCCCCTCAGCATTCTAGCCAGTGTGGTCTTGCACCTACTCCACTAGTATTTTGTCTGTCTACAAGCTAGGCCTGTGGGGTGCATTTACTGTCCTACTGATTGGGAGCCTATATATTTCGTTCTTTAGTTCTTGGGGCCCCGGAGAGCCCTTTAGATGGGACAATTCAGTGACGATGGTCCCAAATCTCCCAGTATTGCCACAGTTACTGTTTGTTGGCGAATTATGTTACCCCTTGCGGACCATTCATGCACTTATAATGTTGAGTCACTGCCCAACCAGTCCCTGCTCCTGATCAGTTTCCTCATGCCACTGCCATATTGGCCCTGGGGTGCAGCTCTCCATTTTGTTGTGGAGGCCTAGAGTGCCCAGATCAAGCCATGGTCAAGCACTGTTCCTTTGGTGTTACCTACACTCAGAATGTAGTTCACCCCTTTCTGGACTTTGATCCTTCTTCTCTTTTCAGCTCCACGTCCTTCTACTAGGAAGGTAGACGGATCTCAGCTGAGCACCCTTTTCTAGCTGCTACAGCATCCTGCTCCTCTGCTGCCTTCAGGGTCGCAGTTGCAATCTCTTCGCTCAGGGGAGTTTCTGCATACCTGGCACAGAGGGCATGCCTCAAGTTGGTAGTGTGCCTCTGTGGGCATGGCCCAATGCAGGACCTCGTGTCCGCATTCGTCGAAGGGTCCTTCTAGAGCTTCTCATCCCAGTCTTGCCAGTTATTTCTACCTTGATGGCATCAAGTTTCCAGGCTGCACAGAACACATATAATGGATGGATGTTTAGATGGTGAGGTCGGATATGGAGCTCCGCTCTAGCTACGACCCCCCCATGAGAGCGAAACTGCTGAAAGGAATTTACCAGAGCTAGGCTCCTTTCTATAGACTTAGATGTCTGAGGGTTTCATGCAGCCCAGTAGTCTTGACCTGCCTAAGGGAGAATTTCTTCAGCACAAACCTCAACAAGTATTGTCCAGCACATTTTTGGTGTTAAATGTTCCCACTCATTCAACTTTGAAATAATAATATATTTTGTTAAATTGTAGAATGCAATACCCTTCTACACCAGTATTGTCCATTAACTCCCATATATGTGTAATATTGTGCTCTAGTTTTTAGTACACCTATTAGCAGTATCGTGACATTTGTTTCCCCCTCTTGGCAATGTAGACATCATGGATCTCTTGTAGTATTTTGCAGGTATAATGCCATTTTTCTGTGCTCACTTACACTTTTTATGCACTCCAGGACACTTCTGACATAAGCAATAGCAATATGGCCTTAGCTCCCCCATATGAAACAGGTAAATGTGCCCCTATGTTCTGCACCCCCTTGTTTCCTCTAGTGATTTGATCTTGCTTGCCTTTTAGTGAATATTTTAGCCGGAATAAAGTTACGAGTTGTAATTTTTTCTCCATTACTTATTAGCTGTAACTGAGCGCTCCTCATAAGTCAGCATAATTTGTCCGCAGGCTCCTGCCGTACCTCAGAATCTCTCTTTTTCGGCCTGCCGTGGTGTCCTTGGTCACCATTACTGTTCCTGCACCCTGCGTGCATTATCTGTTGAGTAGGATTTTGGGGCAACTTCTCCTGCGTGCTGGCTTAATGGTAGCACTGTATGGAGTAGAAATTCTATTACTACCACATCCTGGAATTCCATATATTATAAAAATTATTAGTGAGTACTGTGTTTCTTGTCCAATTCCTTTTTAATTATCATTGTTATATTATGATCTGAAATTGTAATTCTTGTTTCCCAGTCCAAGGTGGCCGGATCACTTCTTGAGCTGTAACATCCAGTTTGGCAGTATAAAAAGGGGGGGGGGGGGTCCATTTTGAGTCCAGTTGCGTCACAATTGATACAGCTAGGTTGCTTGCTCACTGGACTCCGTGGATTCTCAGCCTTCTCGTATTTCAGCTTGTTCTTTACCTTGCTGCGTGGCCTGATAATCTGGAAGGTTTTTATGGTCTTCATTTTTTCCTTTCCTGTTGGAAATTATTTCTGGAGCAAAATCAGATTCCCAGTTTCAACCTGGTGTCTGGCATTGCCACTTCATTGGGGATAAGTGGGCTGTTCTATGTACGAAGACAACTCTCCAAGAGTTTCTAAGAAGACAAGGTTTTGACAGTTAGCCACACCACTGGAATCTAAAGATGGATCAGATCCAAGAACTGTTGATGGCAGTTAACAACTAAACGCTCCAAGTCACAAGTCTTTCCACAGAAATTGCCTCGCTGCATCAAGTCTCTTGCTATTTTACAAACCAGGCTCTTTGGCTACTCCTTGGGCTGGCTTGGTAGAATTGAAATTTGGTGGAAATCCTAGGAAGCTTTCTCACTTGTGTGCTCCTTCCCCACCCGCTCCATGTTGCTTCCTCACCCTTTGCTTCTCCTCCCCTTCTCTGCCTTTGGTGTTTATTCCATCCCCCTGCCCTCCCTGTTGCTTCCCCACCTGCATTTTCTGTTGCCCCACCCGTGCCTTGTGTGGCTCCTCCCCACTTTTGCAAAATTTTTTTTCTTTTTGTTTGCTGATCCAGCTTGGATCTCCATTTAAAAAGAACAAAAATGAACGTGTCATTTTGAAGGGGTAAACATGTGTGGTGTGCGCCTTCAAAATGACGCAGCAGGCTGAGTCGTGGACATTTTTTTTTTATTTAGCCAAGCTGTACAGCATTGGATGCTGTACAGCATAGCTAAAAAAAACAGTTGCCAAAGCCAATAGGGATCGCATGCGAGACCTATTGGCTATACTAATGCTTGTTAAGCTAACTCTTATAATTGAGTGTTTACCTAGAACATTAAGAGAGATGCTTTCTATTGACATGGCGCAAGTGATGAGAAGTGTGAGTAGACTATACAGAGATGTTACTACACAGGGAAAACTCTTTCAAAATAGGCTGCATTTTACTGTGTGCTTTTAATGGTAAATTTTAAATTTGTGTTTTGTTTCAGAAAGTATTAAATAAAACACATTGGCAAAGCCAGTAGGTCTGCTGTTGGCTTCCACCGTTTTGGCTTTCTCAAAGCTTATTTTACTCTATCATGGTTTTTGTTTAACTTTATATAAAACAAATTTATTTGGGTAGTAGAATGCTTATAGATGCAACGCTTAGCATATGAAGTCATATTTAACAATCATTGTAAATGAAGCGTTGACATATGACAGAAGACCGGCAATATCATTGTTGTTATAATCTGCTTTTTTGTGTGCAATAAACATTTCGTGTCCACAGTCTATTCTTTAATCATCTGAGGAGATTTTGCATTTGTGGAAATAGTCTATTTTCAGCATGCAGTTAGCCCCATCTAATTGTGTTCCAAAACGGCCCTGGATTTTAAAAGGACTGGGCAGTTCAGATCTATAGCTGGACGCATCTGAGCAGAATGCCAATGGTGTTCAATGTTTGGGAACCCCAAAGTAGTCCCCTTCTGTGGGTTAGAAAAAGGGTGGCTCTGTATACTATTGTGGTTTTAGTGTTGCAAGCAAATGTTATAAGTTTCTTATGTATCCAAGTCACTATTGATTTTGGGAGTTTCACTGTAAGCGTTTGTGCTGCATTTAGTAAACAGGGAAGAAATGTCATTTTTAGGGTTGAGCATGCTAGCGCATGTGCCTCGCTTGTGAGACATTGTTGTATACATAAAAGGGCTTGGAGCCCACCAGTTGCTTACCATTTTTTTAGCTTGTGTGGCACTCTAGTTTACAGCCTCATAATTCGTCAAGGCAGGCCTAACATCATTTCAATTCCTCTTTGTGGAGCAGGGACCAAACACTGATTAAGTTGACTCAATCAGTGTCAGTCCGCTGCTCCCGTCGGGATTGTGGTACTATTTTGTTTTGTTTAACTTTTAGTGCCTGGCAAACAGAAGGCGTGTGACTGGCAAAAATGTGCCCAGCAGGACACACAAAATTGCAAAGATTTATTTTCTATAGTTATGTTTTTTATTTTGCCAAATCTTCTTTTCTCACTTTGCACTCATGTTTTCTTTTGTTTTTGCTCGCGAGTGCTGTTCTCAAAAGATGAGGATTACTTTATTGCAAAGCCACAATTGTTTCCTTCTTATGTGAAATTTCACTCCAATCTGCCCCAGTCAATCCATTCCATCTCAGACCAATCCAACCCACCCACTTCAGTCCACCACACTGCAGTTCACATTAGTCTGCCCCACTGCAGTTCACATTAGTCTGCCCCACTGCAGTTCACATTAGTCTGCCCCACTGCAGTTCACATTAGTCTGCCCCGCTGCAGTTCACATTAGTCTGCCCCGCTGCAGTTCACATTAGTCTGCCCCGCTGCAGTTCACATTGGTCTGCCCCGCTGCAGTCCACATTGGTCTGCCCCGCTGCAGTCCACATTGGTCTGCCCCGCTGCAGTCCACATTGGTCTGCCCCGCTGCAGTCCACATTGGTCTGCCCCGCTGCAGTCCACATTGGTCTGCCCCGCTGCAGTCCACATTGGTCTGCCCCGCTGCAGTCCACATTGGTCTGCCCCGCTGCAGTCCACATTGGTCTGCCCCGCTGCAGTCCACATTGGTCTGCCCCGCTGCAGTCCACATTGGTCTGCCCCGCTGCAGTCCACATTGGTCTGCCCCGCTGCAGTCCACATTGGTCTGCCCCGCTCCAGTCCACATTGGTCTGCCCCGCTCCAGTCCACATTGGTCTGCCCCGCTCCAGTCCACATTGGTCTGCCCCGCTCCAGTCCACATTGGTCTGCCCCGCTCCAGTCCACATTGGTCTGCCCCGCTCCAGTCCACATTGGTCTGCCCCGCTCCAGTCCACAACTGTCTGCCCCGCTCCAGTCCACAACTGTCTGCCCCGCTCCAGTCCACAACTGTCTGCCCCGCTCCAGTCCACAACTGTCTGCCCCGCTCCAGTCCACAACTGTCTGCCCCGCTCCAGTCCACAACTGTCTGCCCCGCTCCAGTCCACAACTGTCTGCCCCGCTCCAGTCCACAACTGTCTGCCCCGCTCCAGTCCACAACTGTCTGCCCCGCTCCAGTCCACAACTGTCTGCCCCGCTCCAGTCCACAACTGTCTGCCCCGCTCCGGCCACTGCACCTCACTCCGATCCGGCCACTGCACCTCACTCCGATCTGGCCACTGCACCTCACTCCGATCTGGCCACTGCACCTCACTCCGATCTGGCCACTGCACCTCACTCCGATCTGGCCACTGCACCTCACTCCAGTCAATTCACTCCTTACCAATCCACCACAGTCCAGCCCAATCCAATCTACCTCACTCCAGTCCACCTCACTCCAATCCACTCCAATCCAAAGCAGTCTGCCCCACTCCAATCCAGAGCAGCCTGCCCTACGCCACCCTATTCCAGCCCACCCCATCTTAGTCCAGCCCACACCCTCTTCAGTCCACCCGACTCAATCCAATCCATCCAGAGCAGCCTGCCCTACGCCACCCTATTCCAGCCCACCCCATCTTAGTCCAGCCCACACCCTCTTCAGTCCACCCGACTCAATCCAATCCATCCAGCCCACCACACTCCAACTCACCCCACTCCAGTACAGTCCACCCACCCACCCCCTCCAGTTCAGTCCAGTGCACCCCTCCACTCTAATTCACAACATTCCAAACCACCCTACTCTAATCGAATCCAACGAAATGCAATACAATCCACCTCGCCCCATTTCTATCCACCCCACTCCAGTCTACCACATCCAATTCACCCCATCAACTCAATCCAACCCACTCTGCTACAATCCAGTGAACCACAATCTACTCCAATCCAATCCACTTCCTCAATCAACTCAATACCCACTCCACCCTATTCCACCCCACCCCTCTCCACTGCACTCTATGGCACTCTCTGCCACCGAACTCTACTCCCTTCTACTCAATTTTGACACTCTACTCCCACACTCCACTCTACCCCAACAAATCCAGTCTACGACACTCTACTCCCAGCCTCCCCAACAAATCCAATCTAGGACACTCCATGCCGCTAACTTTAGCCATGCTGAACTGCAGCAACACTGGTGTACAGCATAGCAAAAACACATTGGCAAAGTAAAAAACTCTTGTATAGACGAGACCTTTTGGCTTCGCCAATGCTTGTTATACTAGCCAAACTGAATAACTACTAAAATTCCAGCTTTCCCCATCTGTAGAAGTCCTTATACAGTCCTTATTAGCATGCGGCGAATGTTATGCCAGTGTAGTCTACTACTGTACCGTAGATATATTTCTAGGTATTTTATAGGACCCTCTGTCCATCTGAATCCACTATCAAATAGGGCATTTTTGAATTTTTGCAGGTTTTCTACTATCCCCATCTCCTATTACTCGACATAATTGATTTTGTACCCAGAGATTTTTGAGAAGCAAGGTAATTTTCTAGTTACAGTTGAAAATAACTCCGGATTGACAAGGAAGTGCAGTAAACCATTGGTGAATGGTGTCCATTTCTTTTCCTTCTGCTTAAACCTGATGACCCTGAAGTATGAATTTCCAGCAATGGTTTTCCACGGAGTTCAATTGATAATGCCAGTAGTAAAGGTCATAATTGACTTGCTCATCTTGTGCATCTTCTTAGCGGCATTGTAGTGGGAAGTTAGCTATTGAATGTGATCTTGCCTGATGTTTTAAAGTTGGACAAAATGTACTTTATGCTTTGTTGGGCCCATTTTTGTCGTCTTCTTTCTACTCCAGCGAATGCCTTCTCTGCATCAAGCAAAAGAAGGACCATTCACTGTTTATCTCATTCTGCTGAATAGTTTGGTTGCCAACCTAGTGTTCTCATACGTGTTTCGGTTCCTCATGATTCATGACTGGTGTACAAATGTGATTGTGGGCCAGAACTACTGGAGGCTTTGAATTATAATGGATGCGAAGATATTCACTTTAATAATTAGCAGGTTAATGATCCTACAAGAGACATAATCATTGAGTTTTTATCCGAGTTTCAATAGGCAAGTTACAGTGGTTTCTGCTATGGATTTAGTGACAGAACTTGTGGTCAGGATGTGATTGTAAACCTACCCTACCAGGAGTAATCGCTTTATAAAATAATGCCCCAAAGCCATTTGGGTCTCATGCTTTGTTTCATAGTAGTTTATTTGTTATGCTGAGTTCCACGGCTGTAATTAGTCTAATGATTCATCTTGTTGCAATCTAAAATCTCTAAGATATTGGTCTTGGGGAAAGTGGTAAGGGTAGTGTGTGTGTGGAATTCTTTCATTATGCTACTAATGTTGTTCATCTTGATATTTTCTGCATTATAAATCGTAGCTATACGGTTCCTGGATTTAAAAAAACCCAAAAAAACACATTCAAGGCAAATTTCTGTTTGCTTTGTCTTTTTTGTGGTATTTCTGGTTTGCACATAGCAGTTTCTGGCTGCTTCTCAAATTGATTTCTAGTTCTACCCTAACGTTCTTTGGTTCCCTATATGTCCAGAATGGGCACTTGTTTATATATTGTGCTTGTAATTTGGATAGTTGTGATTCAAGGTCGGCATTGCCTTGTTGGCAAGTCTAATAAATGCAGACATATGAGAGATGAGGCTTCCCTGAGCACTCCTGGGCGGCAGCCTAGAGGTGTCCCATGTAATTTATATTACAGTTCTCTTTATAGTTATCAAAGATCTTGCGAAGCATCTCTAAATTTGAGTTCATTAATAACCCAGGGTTTGGTGTGGGGGATACGCATCAAGGGAGATGTAGACTAGTGCATCATCAGTTGGAACCTTGAATCTTAATCTTACAGGTGTGGTCATCACAGATGGTATCACTCACTAGAAAGTAATCAACTCCCAAGTGTGCTCTGTTCGCGTTGGAACAGAAAGAGTAGTCTCAAACGTGCTCTATCTTGTAATAACCAGGTTTGGAAGGACTGGCAACTTGATTGGTGTAATGGTCTGTCCATGATTATATCAAAAGTCCTCTTTTTTTTTTTTTTACAGAGTTTTATATAGCGCGAACTTGACCCGAATCGGGTATCAGAGCGCTTTACAAAGCACCAGTTGCACTACACGAGGACACATTCATTTTTGTTAGGCACGGGGAGATTAAGTGATTTGCCCAAAATCACAGGATGTTCAGCGTCATTGCCGAGACTCAAACCCGGTTCCCCAGATTCGAGGTCGACCGCCCTAGCTGTTAGGCCAACTCCTCTCCCCTCTGCCAAGATTAAGTTAGTACTCATTATGTTGGCCACTTTTGGGAACAAGTCTGTTTAGAATTGAGCTTTGTTTGTTTGGGCCATAAATTGAAAATAAGGTGATAGAGTCCATCAAATATCTACCTCGTATACCCTTAAATTGTCCATCTTTAGCTCTATACTTGACTTCTAGTGAAAGAAAAGTCCTTGCCGCAGTAGTATTGTTTCCCCCTTTGTTTAGTCATTGTGTGTATGTAAACCACCTTTTCTGTGGGGTCACCCCAGATTTTTCACATTTTGCTGGACCCTATATTTTTGCAGGCTTTCGAACTCTGTGCACTTTAACCCTCCTAACCAACGGGAAAGTGCCTGTGCTCCCCTTTTAAACATGGTTGAAATGACATACTCCTATTTAGTTTATTTAACTTGCCTATAAGTCCCTAGTATGTATTAGAAAAAATATCCAATGGTCTAGAAGTTAAATACCACTAGTGGCTGCAGCTCCGGTTGTGCCGTCCACTATAGTGGAAGTGCAATTAATGCTACAAACCTACTATTGTTGCCTGACTGTAACAGTGCAAAAGACGTGGTACATCCTGTAAAAATAAACTTCTTGACAGGTAAACCTTCTTTTTAAATATTAATACACCACCCCATGTAGGCTTTGTAGCCCAAAAGGCAAGGTTCATGGAATTTAAAAGTAGGACATGTAGAAATGTGATGTTCACATGCCCTTACAGAGATTAGCACTCAAATGCAATTTTCACTGTGGCACCCCTAGCTGTCCTATGTAGAAAACTAGAGTATATATTAAAATGCAAATACTGTTTCTTGTCAATGGGACCAGCTAAAAAATAATTAAAGAACAATTTTTAATGGCTATAAAGAAAATCCACTTCAATGGTAAATGCAGATTTTTAATACTTAATATTAAAGAAGACCAACTTTTAGAAAGTTTTCTTTACCCACCCTGAAGTTCCTGGAAGCTAATTTGCATTGGCTCTCCAGCCAATGATCAGCTGTGAAAAAGGTGTGAAATGCCTCACAGGAGCAAACAACAGGCTGACCTGAAAAAGAAAGGGTGGGGACTGTGGGTATCCTTTTTGAATCAACAGTGTCAAATCCTGCTCTACAGGCCTGTTGCCTTCACATATAACACTTTGAGCCCACTTGAAAGAGAGAACAGGATGCCAAGATAGTTCTTTTATATCCACTCCACTGTCTGGTTGCACTGAAAAGACCCTACTTTTGTCCTAACAGACTTCTGTCTCTGGGTTTTCTGTGGGTACAGTACCAGATCCAATATGGTCTTTGGTGTTAGTTATTGGCGAACACTAGGACTACTATAGTATACTTCCCACTGACTCCCCAGACCGCAGAGCCCATGTTTAGTGTGGCTGAAGACTTTAGCCATCTTGAAAATGCCTTGACACATTGCATTTTGGGCCTGTTTGCAGTAAGGCAAACAGAAACTACTTCAAAAAGTGGTAGGATTGGTCCTGAGAACTTTTACCCAATTGGATACGGATGAGCCAGGAGTCAGCCAACCCCACCCACTAGTTCATGTCTGGCATAAATGTGGCATCTCCAGGCACTTTCCAGCCCTCTAGAAGGTCAGACGAGGACCGGACCTGTTGTCTGTGGCCTGCAAGGAGCCCTGAAGGACTGGACTTGCTTCCTGTTGTTTTCAAGACAAAATTGTGCTCGTTAGCATCGTTTGTTCTTTACAGAAGTGGAGCTTCAATGGGAGCACATGCTATGCTTATATTTGTAAGTGCCTCACGTTGAGGTTTAATTGTTTAATTTTGTAGTGCCAAAACAGCCCTGCAAAATTTTAAGGGGGGGTCCGCGTGGCCCCCTTCCCCAGGCTGATTGCTGCCACAGCAACTCCATCCCCTAGGGCCCGATCACAATTCATTGGGGGAGGGGGGCAGTGTGGCCCTCCTCCCTGGACCGATTTTGGCCCCGGGGACCCCATCCCCTGAGGCCAGGCCATGTCTCCTTGGTGCCCTGGAGCCCACCCAAGGCACCCAGTGTACAGGATGGGGACCGCTGGGGAGCCTCAAGGCCCCTGCGGTTCTAGCCGGCTCCCCGCCTCCTGTGGGAGCCGGCATTGCTGTTGCACATAGTAGGGAGTTGCTGGAAATGCAGCTCTCTGCGTGTGAGCGCTATAGCTTCATCTCTTTCCCTGCCTGCATGCAAGGAAAGAAATGAAAACTCTGCTTCCAGCAAGCAGGAGCGGTTTGGCAGCTCCCGCTTGCTGGAAGCGGAGTGTTTGCATTTGCTTGGCGGAGCTGTCAAAGCTCTCGCCAAGCAAAAGCAAACCGGGGGTGGGCACCCCAGGACATAGCTGGAGCCGGCCGTGGGGGGCTCGCGGTCCCTAGGGCCATTAATGGCTCCAGGAGAGGGGGGCCATGTGGTCCCCCTCCTTCTGTTTGCACAGACTGGTCCCCGGGGCAGTATATGGCCGGGGGCCGCGGCTCCCTCCCTCTTTTTAAAAAAAACTAATTGGCCCCGGCGACGAGGTGGTCTCCGGGGGAGGGGGGGCATGGGCACGGGCGGCCCCTATCTAGTTTAAATTTAAATCCCCAGGGAGGTGGTGGTGGCCCCCGGGCATTAATAAGCCCTAGGAGGGGGTTCCCCATGCGCCCCTCATTAATTAAAATACACATGCCCCTGTGAAGTTGCCCACCTGGAAGCAATATTAAAAGCAATCGCGGGAGGCAGTGATTGTTTTTTTCTCTTCTTCAAATTCACGTTGATATTTGCGTAAATCGCTGTGAATTAAAAAAAAAAAATGATTTTTTTGCCCTGGGATTCCAGGACCAAGGCTGGGGGTTTTAGGATATTCCTACCCTGCCCCCTTTTAAGTGTTTTTTTTTTCAATTTTCTGGGACTCGGCTGAAACTGAGTCCCATGATGGCTGCCAACACTTCCTGGTTGAAGTGTTGGCAGACAATCCCAGCTCTGCACAAGCTTGTCATTATTTGCGAACTATTCGAGGTCGTAGATGTACAAATTTGGATTTCTTTGAATAGCTCGCAAACTATGAATAGATTTACACAAAATATCGAAAAGCACAATCTATGGACCAAAAGCTAGCACTCTGCCAAATTTGGTGTAATTCCGTTCAGCAGTTCGGGCTACAGGCATGACTAAAAACTCTATGGGAATTAATTTCGAAACACACAATTTTTGACCCATACCCCCCCCCTTTTTCTCCGCCTCCACTTGACGGATCGCCCTCAAACTTTCCATGCACAAGTTTCAGTGGGGAACTTCTTTGGGAAAATGTTGTGTAGATTCGTCAAACTGCGCCAACCATATAGGGAAGTCTAAAAATGCTTAACATTGTCCTAACTATTACTGATATATATTCCAAACATTCCTTAACTTCCAGAGGCGGCGATAAAGAACGAGCGAACTCCTCTTAGTGGCAATGAAGAATCTTTTTATTTCTCTCTTCTGCCTGCCATGACGCGTTTCGACCGATACAGCGGTCTTGATCACATACGGCTGGCTTTGCGGAAAGACTGTTTTTTAAATTTGCTAAACCCGTGTCACGTGATAAAACAACATGGTAAACAGACTACATTCTATTGCTATAGAGATTCAAAGAGAGTGTATTCGGTAAGTATGTATCATCGTCCCTGAATACATAATTGTCAAATTGTACCAGAATATCACAAGCATAGAGTGATCATCAGTAACTTAAAGAGGTTATGAAAGTATGAACAAACCATTCCTGTATGTTCATACTCAAACCCTTACATGTACTGTATTCAATAGATAAAACAACGTATCAAACTAACAGTAAAACGTGTAAAAACCTAGAATTACAAAAGGGCACATGAATTATACACATATATAAATAAATATATAAATAACTGTATAAAAACCAAGATAAAAATTACATCAAAGCCCATCATTACAGCTAAAATGCAATTTGATTATTCATTGATGTACCAAGTGTCCAATTGATAACTCTGCAGGTAAGAAATGTACAGTACAACAGGGGTCCTAATTTGAGAATTTATGAATGAAACCTCCACTGAATCTATACAAGCGATCACTCTGAATTAATCTAAAGGATATAAATATCCTGAGAATCTGTAAAAGTCTGTATGTATTCCATGTTAAAAAACCTTAAAACACCCTCTAAAATAAATAGTGCTACCTATAAGCAATACCTCGTAATTGTGCAAAATTAGCAAAAAATTACAAAGTGCTATGAATGTGCAAATACGCTAAACTTTAAAAGTATTATGGACGCAAAATCTATTTCGATTCACATAGATATTGCGATTCTACATAGAGGTGTCATCTAATCTTGTGAACGGAATAAATGTAATCAAATATATAGATAAATATATTGTCGCGAGTTAGATAATAACTCAATGCAGATAAATAAATAAATGCTAAGAATGGACAGAGAAACTGAATTCATGTAGTGCCAAATCCACGTCTATCTATGTACGATTACAGAAAAGTGTACAGATCTTCCGTGGTATTTAAACCAAAAGGGGCCTTGCTATCTAGTTCTATTATTAGACTAGTGTGTGTGTGTATATATATATATATATTTCCCACACGCTTCAATAATTCGCGCTCTCAGGTTCAGTATACGAAAAGGTTTATTTGCTCAGGGTAACGCGTTTCGAAAGGCAAGCTTTCTTGATCACACAACGAGCGAAGTGAAACAGTGTATTTACATAGGCAAGTGACTCAGGACATAGGTATAAAAACGGACTATACTTCCAAGTGTATGGTCTCCTACACAGGATAATTGTCAGCCATTTTGTAGTGGCTTTACATACAAGCATTAACAATCAAAACATAAATTCTATGCATTGTTGCTTCACAATAGTTCAGTATTTACAGACAGGTTGTCCACAAAACATAGTAATTTTCTACTAAAAAATGATGTTTTACTGTTATGACGGATTAATATGTGTGGTTACCCAAAATGATCGCATAATGCAAAAATTACGAAAAACCCAAAATAACGGACAATATTGAGTAGACCAAATCATATGTTACTATCTAATAAAATATACTCAGTATATGCATATAAGAACCACACAAATCCGCTATGTGCCAGATATAGTAGTACTTGTGCCCAGTGGCAGAAATTCTCGTACTATTTATCCAATGTGTCAAATATTGACACAAAAACCCATCTTTGTATCAATTATTGTATCTAAATGACAATACTTGCGCCAAGTGGCAGAAAGTCTCAAGCTATAGTCCAACGAGTCAGCCAACAAAGGACAAACACAATGCGAGTTAAATAAAGTGAAGAAAGAAAAATCCCTTATCTATCAATCGGTGATGTACTCCCATACAGCGGGGAAGAAAAGGGTAGGTGGCCCGTGAAGTGACTGTGTTGAATCAGTGAGCCCCTTCCTTTCCTCCTGTGAAGAGAAACAAAAGTGCAGTATATTAAAACCAAGGATAATAAAATAACAAGTGTATATAACAATATACATTTAAAACCGTTACAATTGCATTATTCATGGAGGATGTACATGGGGAAGCAGAGATTAAGACAGAAGATATATGTGGACAAAGGGCAAAAGATGTCACCCCTAACTATTCCTCTATTAGATGTATTGCTAATTCCTCGTCAACATTGTGTCCCTTAGGATGGCGAGTCTCGAGATCAAGAATCCATTTGGATTACTTTTTCCGTAATCTGAGTTCCCTGTTCCCTCCTCTGGGACCTACCATGACCTGTTCTATGGCAAAATAACGCAATAGTGAACTATTGGACAGATGGTAGTCAGCAAAATGTCTTGCGACAGGATAATGGGGATCTTTGTTATTAATAGCTCTCAGATGTTCCATTACCCTCTTCTTAGCCATAAGTGTGGTACTACCTACGTATCTCCTCTTGCAGGGGCAATCCAAAATGTAGATAACATATGTTGTACCACAGGTCAAAAATTGTGTGATGGGTCTATTTTTATTATGGTTAGGTATACTGAAATCCTTCACCATATTGCTGGTACGGCAAGCTTTACAATGGCAGCAGGGATAGAAGCCTTTGAGATTAAATGTACTGCTATTCCGTTGTTCAGTGATATAACTATGCATAAGTATGTCCCTGAGGCTGCGGCCCTTCCGATAGGTGATTTTCGGTCTCTCGCTAATAGTGGGTCCCACTATACTATCGCTTTTCAGGATATTCCAGTTCTCAGTAAGAATTTTGTTCACTTTCTGTGAGTCCTTGTTAAAGGTGAGAATCACTCTAGTCTCAAATGCTTCATCACTTTCATTTTCTCTAATTTGTAAGGTACTCTGTCTATCAGTGTTCCTGACTTTGGACTTAGCCCTGTCTAGTACCCAATTGGGGTACCCTCTTGCTTTAAAACGTGATATCATAGTTTTTTCTTCCAAGAGGTAGGTCTCTTCAGAACTGCAGTTTTTCTTGCTCTCAGCAGCTCCCCAAACGGAATACTCCATTTTAAAGTATCCGGGTGGCTGCTGAGAGCATGAAGAAGACTGTTTCCTGCCGTCTCTTTGCGGAACAGGCTCGTTTGTAATTTGTTATGTGCTGGTCTGACTTTCACGTCTAGAAATTCAATCTCATCTCTGTTCAGTGTATATGTCAGTGTGATATTGTAAATGTTTTGATTCAGTCTGGCGACAAACTCTTTCGCTTCTTGTTCACTGCCCTTCCATATAAGAAAAAGGTCATCAATATACCGTAGCCAAACTACAGTTTTTTTTAGATCAAAGGTATATTTCTCAGATTTCTGTATCTCCTCCTCCCACAGGCCCAGGAACAGGTTGGCAAAGCTCGGGGCAAAGCATGTGCCCATCGCTGTACCGAGCACCTGTTTAAAGAGGTCCCCATTAAACATGAAAATATTGTTTTGGAGGCATAAGTACATCATGTCAATGATCATATTGGTATGTTCAAGATACACAATGTTTCTTTCTTTCAAGAAATTAGTACATGCTAGGACACCTTGATCGTGGTCGATGATCGTGTACAGCGAGGAAACATCCATAGTAATGAACATGTATTCCTCCTTCCAGTCAATACCCTCTATTTTACACAAAAAGTCTTTGGTGTCCTTGACATGGGAGGGAAGTGTTGTCACATAGTTTTGTAAAAAAATGGTCAACATATTTCGAAATGTTTTCCACAACACTACCAATTGATGACACGATAGGTCTACCAGGAGGGGCCACTGGATTTTTGTGTATCTTAGGTATACTGAACCTGAGAGCGCGAATGATTGAAGAGTGTGGGAAATGGTTATGCCGGTGTAGCTCTACCGGCAATTTCGCGCCACCGAACTACGGGCGGATCTCCCAATAAGAGCTGCAGGAATCTGATATAGATATATATATATATATATATATATATATATATATATATATATATATATATATTTACACACACACACACACCCACACCCACACCCACCTCCCGTCGGGGACCCCTGGAGAGTGGCGCGCGCACCGGTCATATAATACCAAATAACTGCAACAGTTCAGCGCGCTCTCAGGAAAACAGAACTCCGAAAAATTAAGGTTCCACAGTGTTTATTCCACAATGCGTTTCGATTTCTCGGATGCTTCTGTATACACTGTACCTGATGCGACCTTGTATTGCCCCTTACAGGACACAGCGAGTATCTATTTGCTCATGTACAATATAATTTCTGTGTTTTTGCCAAGAGCGTGCGTCTTAGGATTTTGATAAAGTTTCACTGCCTATCGAACACACTGCCGGCAACAAGATTTATGTAGGATTTCGTATTATTAATGTGTATTTTGCATTGATTTTGTGTCATGTATGAGCTGCAAAAATGGTATCCCAGTGCATTTGTGTCGCAATACTTAACATTTTGTGTTTGTTCAAGCCACCACTCCAACATGTCCGCCACTATCTATAGTGTGGTCCCCTTTTCTATTGCGTTCTCCACGTTTACTTTCAGGCTATTTAAGTCCTTTGTTTATGTTGCACGTTTCACGTGATCAAGATTTCGGTGGAAATCGAAACGCGTTGTGGAATAAACACTGTGGAACCTTATTGTTTCGGAGTTCTGTTTTCCTGAGAGCGCGCTGAACTGTTGCAGTTATTTGGTTATATATATATATATATATATATATATATATATATTTTTTTTTAATAAATGTACTTGTCCAAGGGACAAAATGTTACTTAAATGTACTTGTCCTGTAAAGTAGGATACTTGTCCAACATACTGAGCTATATCAGTTAACTGGTCTACAAAACTGAATACTTTTGCAACTGGAAATATATGTTTAGGAAGGTACTTTTGGGTCTGATATTAATACATTTTGAAAATAAACGTTTTAATCTATTTTTTCTTAAGTTTTTAACCCCATTACTATGCTGGTATAGAGATCATATTGTCAGTGCTTTACAGCTATGGAGATGCTTCCTCAAAATTGGAATCTGTGGTGCAAAGGTTACATAAAGATGCATGCACTAGGTGCATTAACCCACCGATCAATACACTGATTGCAATCATCGAACAAATAATCACCAGTAATTGTTCACTAGGTGCTTTACTTACTTAGCTATCACTATGGTATTGTAATATGTGACCTTAAGGCATACACAACGATATGTGTAAAATTCGGCGATTAGGACCCATCACTTGCAAACTAAGCGTGCCTCTGTGCAGCCCGTTATGAATCCACTGAACTCTCTTTCGAGGATTGGTATCAGTGAACTGCAGATTACAGCTAGCAGTCTGTGATGGGCACATTCCATTCGGCAACTGACTCAGATTTTATCCAACAACATACATATTATCATCTTCACTACCTTATAATGCTAATTTGTTTCCCTTTTTCTGCTCCTCTTCTCTTTCTCTGGCCTGTGGCTTCTCATTTCCTATAATTTCCTTATATTTTTATTAGTCATTATTTCCTCTTGTTTTATGCAATTCCTACTTTAAATTCCGATAGTCTGTCAACTTGTTATTTTTTGTCTCCTTTACTCTTGCACTCACTTCACATCAGCGGGAAGGTGCTTGCGAAGTGAAGAGCAAAATCTTATGGGAGAAGCTGTTTTCGAGTTACAAATCCTAAAGATCTTTATAGAGTGCAGAGGATTGTAAGTGCTCCCGAGAGAGAGAGAGAGAGACACACACGCACACACGCGCGCAAACACCCCCCCCCCGCAGATTCACATACCCTTTGTAGGAAAGTAGGATCTACTTCTAAGGGTACCCCCACTTTTTGCCTAGTGCTAAGCTGTATTATGTCTAATCTGACTGGGATCCTGCTAATCAGGACCCCAGTCTATCTGCTTTCTCCCTAAATTGTTGTGTTGAGTACTTGGGTACACTCCAGATTGGATACTGGGGTACCCTTATCAGTCCCTAGTATATGGTACCCAGGGCATAGGTACCCCAGAGGTCTCCCATGGGCTGAAGCATGCATTATGCCACCCATGGGAGACCATGCAAAATGGATCTACAGGCCTGCCATTGCAGCCTGTGTAGGTTGGTGCTTGCACCACTTACTTAAGATATAGGTTACTATATCTAAGGGTCACTGCACTTAACCTATAAGTCACCCCTATAGCAGGCCTTTCCAATCCTGAAGGCAGGGTGCTTGATTCTAAGTAAAAGGGTGCCCCTGCATGAGCAGGACACCCCTGCAGCCTATGGAGTCCATTCTCCTGGGTTGTCAGTGAAGCAGCAATATACGATTTAGAGGGGCACCGCGTAATTACGCGATAACCATCTTGAAAACTGCTACAAATAATCCTATCATGTTTGGTATCAAACATGTTGGAATCCTACTCCCACACTGTAAACGGTGTGAGAGGTATAATTCGTTGGAATCATACCCCCACATCGTAAACGGTGTGGGAGGTATGATTCGTTGAAATCATACCCCCACACAGTAAACGGTGTGGGAGGTATGATTCCAAGCACTGGAAGAGCCCTCCGTTAGGCTCTCAGTGTTCCCGGTACCAGTCTTCTAGACCCAGACAGCACCGACTGTGGTTGCTGCCGACCAGAGACACATTTATGCCCTCCTGCTGCCGAGGATTTAGTGTATTGGGCCTGGGTGGGTGCGCTTGCCAGCGCCAGAAAGTCTGCATGAGGGGCACACTTGGTGTCCCCGTGCATAGTCCAGTTCAAACCAGTTCAGTGAGCCGTTGGCTCCTGCTCTGGCGTGAAACTGGACAAAGGACATGGGAGTAACCTCCTCCCTGTCCAGACCCTCCCCTGGGAGGGTCCCCTGAATCTTCCCAACCCTTTCCCTAGGGTACTTAAGGGCTTACCTGGGTGTAGGTCCCTAGATTCGTCGTGGGATAAGATTCAGATCATACACCACTGCACTTCTACCGTCTGAGCACTCTGGACTTCGTTTGGGCCTGACCTTGTCTCCCTTCCAGTCTGCTGCATCGTCTGTGCCTGTGCATCATACAGGAACCTTCCAAGGCCTGTGAAGCATCAAAGACGCCTGAAGTAATCTCCCTTGGAGTGAAGGAGTCACTCCCCTGCATTTGCAGGCACCGCAACTAAGTCGACCGGTCTGCAGATCCTGAGCTCCTCCAGACTCCGCGGGCTCTGCAACACAGGTGGTGGTTTTCCACAGCCACTGAGGCCTGCCCTCTCACCAAGTTTGAGGCCAGTATCCCTCATGGGGGTTGCAATAACCGAACCCCTGTGCACCACGTCCAACTTGCAGTTGCAAAGGCTTGTTGGCTTCTTTGCAAGAAGATCTTTGGGCTCCATGTAGCCCCAACCTCTAGCACCTCCAGTGACCAGAATCTTCAGGCACATCGCATCATGTGCATCGTGGCCTGCATCTTCTGGTGAGCTGCTTGAGGTCCTCTCGCGACTCCAGTGCCTCCGGCCTGTGGGTCCACTTGATGGTCACACTTTTTACATTTGGGCTCCCCTGATTGCTTGGGGCCTGCCCTGACTTCCCTGCCTTTGGTGAGTCCCCTGGACCTTGCTGGTCCCAACGTTGCTCCTTCTTTGATTCCCGCGTGGCTTGCCTTTGCCAAGGCTTGTTGGTGCTCCCGCCGGACACCAACCACATAGCACTCGACATCCTTCGTGGGACAGCTCGTACCCGGGTCCTGGTCCTCCTCAGTGTCGCCTGGTCCTCACAGCTGCAGAGTCAAAGTCATTGTCATCTTCCCTGAAGCACCAGACATCGGAGGGCATTAGTCTTCCAAGTCTCCTGGTCACTCCTGAGTGGCATAGACCCTGTCCCGTCTGCTTTCAGGTACTCCTCTTCAAGAATCCATGTTTGGATTCCCGAGTACACTTTCTTCTCTTCCAGCAGTGGCACTTTCCTAAAGTCCTCCATTGGGTTTGACAGCGGTTTCCGACACCACTTCACACGTATGCACCCGGCTTCCCTGGTGTAGGTAACGTGGGTACTAGGGTAACCACGGGTGCGGTGGCTCTCCAAATTCTGTCTTCCAAGGGGTTTCTTGAGGGTCCACTGGGAAGGGTCCTTAATCTTTAAAAATCCAACCGCAACTTGCACATAGCGTTGTACGGAGCACGCAGTCGTGTTTCCAAACTGTATACGCTCTCCGTGGGGTCCCTATCTACTTACCTTGGGTGGTTCTGTGAGTCCCCAGCAATTCTACGTCCTCTCGACATCATCCTGACTCGTTTTGTGGTTCTTATACCGCTTTCTTAGTAAATGGTTTGGTCCCCCCCTGGGGCCACTGTGTATTTCATGCTGTTTACTGTGTTTCTTTCCTAAAGAATTGTGTGCATTGTGTTTTATCTCCGTGTAGGAGATAGTGGAATGTACTAGAGAGTATTATATAACAAATACATCTTTTTATAAATACTTGGTGTGGTTCTTTTTCACTTAATCTATACTATAAGATTGCATTCTGGTAAAACAAGCTGCTTTACATTACTTCTGGACTAAGCCTAAAGGCTGCTCTCCACAGCTACCATTTCTAGAGCTTTCTAAGGTTGTTTAATACCTCTTAAATCACCATAAGGGTTGTCTGGACTGGTGCAAGGTGCCCACTTACATTAGTGGACATCATATACCAGGCCAGCTTCTCACACCCTTCAAAGTGAAACATACCCACTATATGCGCACACAATCCTGCTGAAACAACTTACACAGACAACCTCCTGCTGATACCTTGCAAACATTCCTACCTGCTGTCCACACACACCATTCAAAGACACAGACATACACCCTATGGACACATGTATATCCACCTCTGTTTCCATACTCACACCCTGCAGTGAAAGAGACATACACACATCACTCGCCATGGTACACACACTCAAACTCTCGGGACCTTGCAAACACACTGCAGACAAACAGCAGCAGACGTCGCAACTCAGCAGAGCTACACCCCATTAAAACTCAGGTACCCTAATGATAGAGGCTACTGCTTGAGTCAGTGGCTGGGATATGAGGAGAGAGGTGATGAAAAGAATGGAACAGAGTGATATAACTCCCTGCATGGTGTACTTTACTCCATACCTCCAATTCTCTGACTGTGGCCCACATCATTTATAACTAAAGCATCCTATACTTCAGGGTTACCCAACCTGAAAATCTCACCCTCAAAATACTTGTTATACATTCCCTTCAATGGGATGACCTGCCACCAACCCCAAGTGAGCCCCATACTCCTTGAGTCTCACAGGTTGAGAGAGGTATTTCATCACCAGTTTATTGCAGTTTTTCACTTTCAAGCGCTCTTGTTGTGGGGCACTTTGGAGTATCTTCCATGTTAGCAGCATGCTTTGAGCTAAATTGTTTTTCTGTATACAACGATGAAGCACCTCACAGCCTAAATTAATTTTAGAAAAAAATACCACGTTTCCTGTATCTGTTCATCTTAACTGTTGTCTACTCTGCAAACCATAAACATGAGTTAGTCTGGTCGTGTTCAATTTCGAGGGCTGTACAAGGATGTTGATTAAATTGTAAACTATGGCTCATTCAAAATCAGCCGCTTATTCAGAAAATAGAGTAGATAACCAAAGCAACTCACTGTTATCAGACTGTTAACTATTAATTATCAAGGGTCTCTACTTTGAAAACCTTTTTACAGGTGTGGCATGGAGACACGATGCCCACGGTAATCAGGTGGCACAATTTAACATTTTGCATTTTTTTTTTTTTTTTTTAATGAAACATTTAATTGCATGTTGAACAATTTTTTTTTTTTCTTTTCTTAATATCGCTGTCCGGTCAGAAGTTCTTGCTGTAGTGCTAGCTGATCAAAGCAGCGGAGGCAGGACGGGTTACACGCTGGGCACACTAAGGCCTGTCCAATGTTTAGTTTTGGCCAGGAACGACACAGGAGGAGGAACAGTCCAGATTATTTTTTACATTTGTATAGTATAAAGCTTATTACTCTCCATAGCTCTTGGTGCACAGTGAGACTGCTCCATAATGCTCTACTTCTGCGGGACAGGAGCTGGTGTAGGTGAGGGAGGCTGATGGCAAACGATAGACCTCTGCATTATCCAGATCTACTGTGAGTGCACATTAAACAGAGAGAGAGAGAGGTAGATACTACTAGTGGTAAGCCGTTGCAGTAAGGACTTAATTTCCATAGACAAATTGTTTTTTGTTTTGCTAATAACTTTGGTGCCGTTTGACAAATCTTCACGAAATTTTCAAAACTAGTACGATAATCACTTCAGCTGCTACCTGGAAAGTTTGGGAGTGATTAGTCTAGTGAGGGCTAAGAAAAATGGGGCGGGGTCCCAAAACGCTTTTTTCCCATGCAATTTCCAATAGGAATTTTGAACACGACTACAGCCCGAACTGTGCCCTGACGTATTTACAACTTGCGCCGTTCGCCATGCACTTAACCCACATATCACATAACTGATGACATCTTAAATTAAATAATTAATAATATCACTGCAACATTTCCAGATAAATTGATGAGAAAACTGCATGAAGGGGGCACAAGTTATAGTTACCTTGGGGCACGAGTTTCTTGAGACCACTCTAACTATAACTGCTGTATTTCTATGGTTTCATCTGTGTAAATTCTGAACCTAACTATAACGTCCCTGTAACCTTTGTTTTCTTTAGTGAGAAAAAAATATATATAATTTTCCAATTACAGAAGCTTTGTCGATAACAAAGATGAACATGCGCACTCCAGGTAGTCAGTTTCTATTTAATTTAATGCGTTGGCGTTAGAAAGTGCCCTTTTTAGGTCAAGCCTAGGCAGCGTGCTAGTGCTGTCATCGAGACATGCAGTGTTCACTCTATAGCTTTGAACATGCCCAGCGCTTCTCATTGGTTGTTTCCTCTGGCTTTTGAAATCCGTTTGCTGCTGTTGGTGAATGTTTACATTTGGCCCTCCTTTGGTGTGTTGTGCCCTCCCATGGCGACTGCCCCTACTACATGCCCCCCTACTCTTTTCACCATAAATGACTTTCACTATAGCAGTACCGACAGCTCTTTCTTTTAAACACTCTTTATGACCAAGCACCAACTGTCCATTATCTTGGCTGATAACCTCCATCCTGTTTTTGTGACTTAAAAGGAAACCGTGTTCATTTTTAAGGAGTAATTTATTTCCATTCTGGGCAAAACCTACTGTCGATTTTCAGACAAAATCGCACTTACGGTTTCAAGCAATGAAACCGAGGGTTCCTATTGTAAAAACACACACGATCGAAGTGTCTGGCTTGTATGTTACATTTGAGCTAGAGAGATTTACAACTGCACTGACGGAAAAACAACGTGAAATCTGTTATTCAACCAGGAATAACGTTTTCACTTTAAAGCACAGCATACATTCTCAAAGTCGCATTAAAGCACCTTCCATTTTCAAACGATTATAAAATAAAAACGGAGTGGAATTGTTTCAACTCAGTCATTAGAAATGTGCAGATCTTTGCAATCAAAAACCCCTGCTCCATGTCGAAATACTAGGTAACATCTAAGCCCTCAGACCTATTTCCCATCTGCTCCTAGAAAAAGTAAAAGGTGTAAATCCACTATCTACAGACCAAATTCACTAACTTTTAATTCTGTGAGCGGTTAAAGTTCTGAACGCTTATGTTTGTGCACTTTGCAATATTTGTGACGGTTTTAAAAAATGAATAGAAGAACTTCAGCTATTAGTAAGTCTGTGATACAAAAACTCCACAGAATCCTATATTGATGTTGCTTCCCCCATGCACGTCCTCCTCCTTTCTTGCTCGTTGCTTCTCCTGCTCTTCTATCACACCTCCATCCTCCGTGTTTCTTCCCTCCCTGCTCTGGCATTGCTTCCTTCCAACCCGTGACCTACATATTGCTTCCCCCGCCCTGGTTTTTAGATCTTAGGCCTAGCGTTGCAGTGCGTAGCACTGCTCGCGCAGCGCGAGACCTTTTGTATGGGCTTTAGAAAGCTAACCACACGCTCGTGCGTGTGTTTAGCTTTCTGAAGCCTGGCATTGGCTGTAGTGTGCGTTTTTTTTAAAAAAACGGCACGCAATTGGGCAAAGGCGGGCGCATGTCCCGCCTTTGCTCCGCCCATTCCCATCCGTGTCTAGGACGCGCATCAGCGCGCGGCACAGACGACAGGCTCCCTCGCCCCCCGCTCCTCTGTGGTGTGCGCGCACCACTGGTTCTTTCAGTAACCATACACTGTGACTCCCTCGCGAAGCCGTTTTATGGATCTGTCTCCTTTCATTTGCTGTGGCTGAGGCAGCCCTGCCACCTCACGGCCGCCCCTCCCCCAGCCCGCCGTCCTGTCACTGGAAGGGAGGGCACGCGTGGGATTTAATCCGCTCTTCAGGCAAAGGTGACAAGTGTGGAAACATAAAGTAATGAAAGAGGGGTACCTGGGAATGCGCACTACAAAGCGCTGCTACCACTGACTTCCACCCCCTGACATAGCCCCAAGGAATGACGCAGCCTCTGGCTTCACTCTGTGCGTCCTCTGAATAGCCCACTCTGTGCGTCCTCGGAACAGCCCGAACCCCCAAAGTAGAAGGCAATTCAGAAACCACGTGGTTAGGTAGGGCAATGACTCAAAAATGCACAGAATTGCAGAAAGATGTTTAAAATAGATCAGGGACTGACGGGGCTGAGTCACGGTCCGTGAACGCTCGATAACAGCAAGACCAGGGGCAGAGCTAGGGGCGAATACAGGCGGCTGGGGATCGGCTCTGTGAGCTCACCTGTTATTACCCGTGCCTGACTGCTTTAAAGGCATTAATGGGATTTAGATCCCTGATAGGACTAATCCGTGGCTGTCTTGTCTTGCAGAGGGCCTGCGCGCTTCCGCTTGACATAGCAGGGGTGAGGGCGGTGTGTCTTTGTGGCTAGGAGGACAGGGGGCAGTGCAGTTCATTTGGAACTCGTTTGCTGTGTGACCGAGCACCCCCTTCACTTGCATGGAACATAACGGCATGGGAGGACAGTATGTGGTGAGACACGGGGCTGATGCAGGTGTGATATTCGTACCGTTATTTGGAGAGGGGTCTTTTACAAGCAGTCGCAATGAGCAATAAATTCGAGTGTTCTTTGGTCTGGCGGAGTCCTTCCTGGAGATGGGGCACAAGGCATGATGTACCCTGAGTCTCTGTTTAAGACTTGGGGCGCAACATCCGTCAGGGAACAATCTGGGTTAAACCAGACATTTTCAAGCACGCTGTTCTGCAAACATTTCGCAACACTGCTCTGTGATACTAAATAGCCGACTCTTTTCGTGACTGTGTGGGTTGGGTGTGTTTGAGGTGGGAGCGGTACTCTTGGGGATAAAAAGGTGCATTTTGCAATCCTGTAATAAATAGCATTGCAAAGGTTTCGCAGCGCTGCTGTGTAATCGCAAATAGGGCATCTGCTGTTTGCCCGCGTGCGCTTTGTGTGCTAGGAACTCCCAGGCTGGGGTCCTTTCATAGGAAGGGTGGGAGAAGCTCCGTGTTTGATGCTCGGTGTTGCTTGAGGGAAGGGCACATTTTGCAGACTATACTATGTATCCCATGCAAAAGTGTATTTCCTACTCTTTGGGGGCGCGCATTGGGAGATTTTACGGGGCCGGCTTCTGCTTCCCCTTTGCATTCGGGCCAGTTGTGGGGAGGCAGCCATTCTGAAATACGCAGAGTTGGGAAAATGGAGTTGTGATGTCTTCAGTGGAAAGGCCAACTTGGAAGAAACGTCAATTTGACAGACCTCAGCCTGTCTGCGATGTTGGTGTCTTTTAAACACGAGCTTCCTTGGCTGTGGTGTTCTCACCTAGCGCGCGATCTGTGGTGCGCTGCCCCCTACCAGGGAGAGGCGCTGTGCAGGAAGCAGTCAGTGGTGCCCCGTGTGTGGCAGCCATTCGAAGCCTCATGCAGTGCCAGGGGCTGGCATGGAATAACTCGCCGTCAGTACACTGGGCTGGGGGCATGGGGGTAGGTTTGCGTCTTCAGACAGCCAATAGGGGGCGCATCTTTAGATTTGGGGAGATTTACCCGGTGACCAGCTCGCACTGCCGGGCACAGGTGAAGACCTCTAAGCCTTGAGTGGCCGGTTTAGGTGGGCATCAGGTGGCACCGTGCGAACAGAACCCTGCCAGTGGCAGTGCCGGGTTTCTTGATTGGGTGCCACATGAGCTGCAAAGCATGGATGTGGCTGTACGTGCGTCAGAGCAGCTGTCTGCCCGGGGCTGAAAAGCCGCGTACATCGGGACACCACTACAGAAAATGCAGTTGGCCTCCAGACAAGTGAGCATTCAGGGTGAAAATGCACGCACATTTAAATGCTTGCAAAAGGCTTCGGGAATAACATCGAGTGAAATCAAAGACATTTATGATTTATTCCCATCATCTAGTCCAATCTCTAGGGCCTTATTGTCTCGATATGAGCCCCCATTTGTATGCACACCATCCTTTTGCCTTGCACCCGTGATTTCAAGGTGTGACCAAAACAGCGCTTTGAAGAACGTACTAGCTAGAACTCAGGCCGTTTTCAGCAACACAAGTAAAAGGGAAGGGTAGGGCAGAAAGCGGCGCCACCTATAGAAGTTCTGCTATCCGTGGCCAGCATTGCAGTTGCTTTTTGTAAGGCAGCCTGTTCTATAAGCAAAGTGTTCAAGAAAGTATCTCCATCGCATGGCTTTCACCCCCTCGCAGCCGTCGTTGTCTCCCCCCAGAAAGACACCAGCCTTGTGTTGACTTCCATAAGCTAACGTTACATTTCAGGTGGGCACTGCGAGCTAATAGTGAGACAGCCGTCAAACACCTGTCCTCGGAACAAGTGGTAGAAGTGCTGCATTTTTTTGATTTCATTATAGTGGGGAGCTTTTCCCCATAGCCTATCCGCTTCATCCTCCCTCGACAGGTGCCAGTGCAGTCTCTTTAATTGATGCCTCTTCTCCCCGTGTCTCCCCATTATTATTGCTGTTCCCTCTGGAATAATATGGTGTTCTCTGCATGGTGCTTCGGAACCATAACACCACCTGTTTCACTTTCTATTACTAGATCTCCTCTGTGCATTTGTTTTTCAGTAGCAGTTTGCATCTCGGTGCTTGGAGACCGTGTTAATTAATTGGCATTCCCTCTGTTGTTTAGCATATTGGGAGCAGTGCAACACGTTGGCGTTCTACATATAAGAAATATATCTGCATGTCCACAATCGCTTGGGTACAGTCTGTGGAAGTACGCTTGATAGCAGAGACATTCATTACTTTTAGGTCAGGCCTACATAACTGGTTAGGTTTTGGTTGCCTCATGTGAATACATCTTATAAATAAAATATATATTGTACATAGGAAGTGCTTTGGGTCCACCCTCTTTATTTATTGGTGTGTTCAGCAGTCCGTCACACTTTTGCTTCCGCCCACCACAGCATTCAACAGGGGGCGATGGGACAGCTCACTTTAGCCAGTGTATCTCTTTGATCACACATGCACATCTTTCTAAAACGTAAATGGAAATGCACTTAAGTGCTAAGGCTATTGGTCAAGTATTTTACTTTGCTGTGTCTTTTTTTCTCTTTCCATTCCATTCTTTTTTGTCCTGGTGAGTATAAACTATATCTCGGGCTAAAGCAATCCAAAGCGAGTACACCTGCCTGAAAGTATCTATAAAAACAAGCATTTGCAATGCAATAGATCTCGCATTTGTGAGAGTTTGAGCTATTGGCATTGAAAATGACAATGCCTTTTATGTATGTGTTTTAAAAACTTGCTAGCGGTCGTAAACACGCACTTTTCTACTTATAGTCGTTGCTTGTTATATCTTGACTTGGTGTTTCTCCCTACCGTTCACTCTTAACCTATAATGTCGGTAAGTATGGATATGTGATTCGAACATCATGCATTGTCTTGCATAACGTTTCATGTTCATTGATTCACACACTTGTATGATTTATTTTATTTCTCAATGTGATGCAAAGTTCTCTGACACCCTACACTGGGATGAGTAGTGCTATAAAAGAAGTAAATAAAAAATTAATTAGTTAGCTCCATTTCAATCATTGTTAGTTTAATTACTCATACACGCAGATAAATCTTGCGTTCTTACAATGCACAAACATCTCTTACATAGGGGTGTGGACCAAAGTCGAAAACCTTCCTCCAAGTCTCAGTTTCTCTGAAGTACAAGTGAAGTGATAAGCTATGTGCCTTTGTTTCCTTCCACTGCATCGAGGTGGTAGGCTCCAGTTGTCTCCCACTCAGGATGGTACTTGAACAAAAGGAAGTCTGGTGAGAAAATAAGAAAGCCGCCTCCCTGCTTGCAGGTTGCTGCACCAAACCGAATGGAGATGATGTTCGGGCGTTGCTGAATTGTGTCCTGGTGTCAGAAAAAGATGCCAGGACAAATTAAGCATATTTCCCTGGGTCGGGCGGATCCCAGATCCGGCCCAGAAAGAGCTGCCGCAACCGGGATCCAGCGCAATCCCCCTAGTTTCCAGCACTGATGGTAGTAGTCCAAAACCATTCATTTTTTAACGCCTCTGAAAGCGGTCCTTCATTCAGCCTGAAGATTAATTACTGGTACAAAAATGTTTTACCATATCGTGCCAACAATTAATAACATCAAATGACCCTAATTCCAAGCCTGCTGCACTTCTCGAGCTTCAAAAGTCTGAAATTGAGCCACCACATCAATTACTTGAAAAGCAAAGTAATTCGCTGAGGTGGACCAAGGCATCTCAGCAGCACTAACAATGTCTCAGGGTTTGCTCAAGCATCTGCGTAATGGCTTCCTCGCCCCTAGGTCAACATGTTTAAGCTTTTTTTAATTTTATTGGCATAAAAGGTCTTCCAGCTTTTGTCAGGACCATCCAAGTCCCACACTAATTACTAACATGAATTTCCTTAATTCATATGACTGTGGAGATGTACCTCACAATCATGCCATGCATTTAGTCATGCTTATTCTGATAACGAAATTCTTTATCACCTGTCTTATTGAGGAGTATCTGCAAAAAACAGGAGATTGTGGTCGGGGCCATTATGCTGAAAATGCGCTAATGGTGATGTGTGTCTCACCATTATTTGTATGTGGAACACTTGTAATCATGCACTACAAGGTGGACTATAACTATCATGCTACTCTTAGTGGGGAGTATATGCTTCTCACAAATGACACAAAAACCTGTAAGGTCGTAGACATCCAGCAACACACGTCCATTAGTAAAGTATGTACTCATCTCAAATAGTTTCCAATTAATTGAAAGGCTCATATGATGGATGATATCAGTATGATGATTGGCTAAAGGCAGGCAGATCCATTACTGTACTGAATACTAAATTATATGGGAGAAGAACATACTTATTTTGGGGGACCCTTTTGGACCCAAAAGTAGTCACTGGCAAGTTACTCCCAGTGTCCCACACTGGAAAACATAAGTCTTCAGGCCTCGAAAAATCATAACAAGCATTTGCAATGCAATAGGTCTCGCATTTGCGAGAGTTTGAGCTATTGGCATTGTAAATGACAACGCCTTTTATTTGAGTTTTGGAAACTTGCAAACGGTGTGTAAATACGCACTTTCTACTTATAGAAGCAAGGCTGGCAGTAAAAGAGGCCCAGTTACTGCCAGCGTTGCTTCTCGTAAGCAAGGACTATAAACACCGCTTGCACGTTTTCAAAACACATAAATAAAAAGCATTGTCATTTACAATGCCAATAGCTCAAACTCTCGCAAATCCGAGACCTATTGCATTGCAAATGCTTGTTGAACTTTACAGAGGTTGAATGTCATTAACAGTGTTATGAAGATCTCAGATGAGTTTCCCACAGTGCGGTAAACAGCGGTACAAGCGCACCGCTTAATAGTGGTTGATAATTGCACTGTATTCATGGCGAGGAATTCCAAATGTCTATCTTTTGAAAGGCACCGGAAGTGACAGGCGATGTAAGTGCAAAGGCAGCATTTTGTTACTTTTGACTGTAAGCAATCCATTTTTTAATGTAAAAATATTAAACTGTCTATTTAAACTTCTCTCCCAACTATCGAGGTGGTTTGAGATAAAGAAATGACGGTAGTGTGGGATGTGGAAACCTTTTAAAGCTGTATGTGGCTGTTACTCTGCTACTATTGAAAGCTACTCCTTTTCAGAAATTTTTAATTTTTTTAGTGATGTCTGGCATGATTTCTAAAACTCATCCGCCAAGGCGCATGAAAGCAATTTCTCCCCTCTCTCTCTCTCACCCAAGCCCTTTCACTGTCACCAAACACTTTTTTTTTTTGCTAACTTTTTTCATTGAGCGTAGATAGCAGACATGATAATCATGGTATATAAAAAGGGACAAACTTTAATAATACCCAATTTCAGTAGACCATAAATAAATATAAATTCACATTCTGTTTTACATACTATATAACCAGCATTCTAAAATAGCTCAACACAAAGGAAATGCTACAAACTGGCCTTGGTTCAACAATTAAAAAGCAGGCACATCATGGATTAAAACCACACATTTTTCTTTATACACAGAGTAGCCTGCTTTACACATTTTCGTCTAAGCATGAAGCCCGGGCATAGCCCTCCCAAGTTGCCCTGAATCTACGAAGCTCCCCTACCCTTTTTGAGTTATTGAATTTCGAAACCGGGACAGCCAGCTGAGTTAATAAACTAATTAACGCAGCTTGATAATAGGTAGATAAGTGAGGTAATGCAAGTCCCCCCGTTCCACGTCTAGTTGAAGAATAGATAGCTTGATCCAAGGTTTTTTTTTTTTTTTTGCCGCTACAAACTCCCGTAGAGCTTTGTCCACTTCATTAAATAAGAGATTTGAATTTTTAAAGGAAGATTTAGAAACAGGAATATCTGCAGGGGAAGTATCGACATTTTCACTGAAGAGACTCTGCCTACTATTGACAGAGGTAAAAGTGACCATCTTTCTAAAAGGTTTTTAATTTTATTAAGCGTTTTTACATAATTTAAATGAAACTGTTGAGAGAAGTCGGCTGTGACATATAGGCCCAGGTATCTAGTAGGTCTTAGTGGTAGAAATTGTAGCCCTTCAGGAAGATAGGCCTCTAGTGAATTAAATAGGAGAAGCTCAGTTTTGGACTGATTAACTTTATACCCCCCCAGTTCTGTAAATGCTTGAATTTCCTCAAGCGCCATCTGGATGTTTACCCTATCTGGGTTCAGATATAGAATCAAATAGTCGGCAAAGAGCTTAATTTTTGCCATTCCTGGTAGGGGAGCCAGAATTGACGTATTCGAACGGATCTTTATTGCCAGCGGCTCGATAAAAAGTGAAAATAAAAGGAGGGAAAGGGGGCAGCCCTGCCTAGTGCCCCGTCTTATGAGTACTTCACCCGTCTGCATTTATGATTATTTTCGCAGTTGCCCCCATATAAATTCCCTTTAACATCTCTATTAGGCGGGATGGAAAGCCAAACTTCTGGACGATTAAAAAAAAAAAGGGCCTGCCAATCCACAAGATCGAATGCCTTTCCATCATTAAAATAGCTGCTCAATCCTTCCTGGCTGAAAAATAGTTGATAGCTTGAATCAAGTAAAAAGTATTTGCAGCCATTGATCTGACAGGCAAAACCCCTGTTTGGTCTGCGTGTATCACCTGTTGCGCACAACCTGAGATCCTATTCGCCCAAATTTTCATAAAAAGCTTGTAGTCCACATTTAGTAGACTAATTGAACGATAGGAGCTTGGATCCGTAGGATCCTTATCCTTCTTCAAGATGGTGATCACAACTGATTCCTTAAATCTGTCAGAGACAGGCAACCCATCCATAATCTTACTATACAAAGAAACTAATAAGGGGGAAAGTTCATCTGTAAACAACTTATAAACTTCGATCGGTATCCCATCATTACCACTTGCCTTCGCGCTAGCCATTGCTTTTATAGTATCCCTTAGTTCTGTAGATGTAATCGGGTCAACCAGAACCTTACACTCCTCCTCAGTAATCGTGGGTAGCTGTGCTGAACTAAGATAATCCTCAAGGGCCTGGGTGTTAACTAACTGGGTTTCTGCATAGATATTCTTAAAATGGGACACAAAGATTTCGGCAATTCTGTCTTCGTCGCTAACCAGATTAGCGGTACTGGGGTCCCTTATTTGTGGAATTAGTTGCCTACTCTGTTGCGTTTTTGTTGACCAAGCTAGGCATTTGCCTATGTGTTGGCTTTCTACGTATACCTTCTGTTGAAATGCTTTACTTCCCGAAATCTCTTCCAGAATAAAAAAAAAATGTAATTGCTCTTTCACCTTAATTAAATCCTGTCGAAGAACTTCTTCCTCCGAGTCTCCTGGGGGCCTAGACATAAGTTCTACCCTAGCTTGATCCACAGCATTCTGAAGTCCTTGGATCTTGCCTAGTTTTATGAAGATTTGCCCTGTATGCAATCACCCTACCCCGAAAGGCGACCTTAAAAGCTTCCCAGACCATAAAACCCAAAGCTGTATTAATATTTTCCTTTATAAAACCATTGTATAAATTCACGAGGTTCGATGATCCTACTTTGATCCGAGAGCAATGCTTTATCGAAATACCACCTGCGGTTATGTTTTTTTGGGGTGGGTAGTTATATTACCAGGGAGACTAATGAGTGGTCTTAAAATGAATTGGAAAAAATAATGGACTCTCCTCTCTCCAGTTGTTTGTTTATCAAAAATAAATCCAAACGAGAGGCTGTTTTATATCTAGCCGATTAGCATGTAAACTGAGCAAGGCCTAGGTGGTCGAGCCGCCATGGATCAACTAAGACGAAATCTTCTTTCATAGTTCTTAACAATCTCGCTGTCTTTGGTTTTAGTTGCTGTTTACCCTTATTCGATGTATCCAGTCCTAGGTCTTGAATGAAATTAAAGTTGCTTCCCATTACTATAATACCCTGGGCATTTATCAACAAGTCATAGATCTGTTTCAGAGGCCCAGTATCGTCAAAAATTGGCCCATAGTAATTCAGCAACACAAGGTCTATACCATTAACTGAAACCTCAATCCAGATCCACCTTGCACCTTCATCTCGGATCACCATTCCTAGCTCCCAATCTAGTGCAGAAGAGAGCAAGATAGCCACCCCCGTACCGCAGAATGTGCCGAGGCAAAGTATGAATGAGCATACTTCTTGGGTAGTGTGAAATTGGGGGAGTTAGACATCAGGTGGGTCTCTTGAAGAAAGATCACCTGTGGGGAAAATGAGGCCAATTAACATTGCTCCTCATTTCCGTGTATTCGAAAAACCATTTACATTACATGAAATTACTTTTATTGATTGTGACATCCTTCAGAATAGAGCATGCCACCTTAACGCAACCCACAGAAACACATTATACTCTCTTCTTTGCCATACTTCATTTTGAAACATCTCTATTGTTGTAATTACCTGACATACCTTAGTGGCATAGCACCCCCCACATGTCCCTTGCTCCCCGAACTTGATTACATTCCTGTCCTGATTCTTGTCATTTGCTTGCCTGCTACTACTGTGCCCATTTTTTTTGCTGCTTCCACCCCCAACCCCACCACCCTTGCCCTCCCCGAACTGCCTGAGGAAGGAGGTAGCCCTTACCTCGCCCCCTCAGTCCCCCCATCACTCAAGGGCACCTTGACATGACGCCTGGTCACACGTCTATCCTCCCTCCCCACCTCAGTGACATATAGCATATAAAGTTTTTAGCCTCCGAAGTATCTCCTGTAGAGTATACCCTGCTTAAAGTGCTATCATTCTCAAAAAGAAAAGTGCTTATGCTTTAAATATGCATCCAGACCAACTTGGGCTGGTTCTATTGGCCATGACCTGGATTCCTTTAAACTAGGAATATACAGAACGGCCCATTCCCTGTCACCAAACACGATGACAGCAGGTTTAACCTCCGTCAAAGGCAGCGAGCACCCACCACTATAGAAAAGTGGGAACACCTGTGCTACTTTTGAAAGGACTGACATCCGAGACTGGCAGCGCAGAGAAACACTGACACAACAGAGCAGGAAACTCTGATAGCCGTGCAAAGTCTGTTTGTGCGAGATTTATGCACGGTGGAAATATGGCGTGTATAAGAGCCATGGCCAGGCTGCATTCTTGAATTCAGGTTACTTTAGACTTTTATCTCCATCTTCTCAGTCGTGCTGCAGCACTAGGACAGGCGCACATGTTCCTTCCCTGTTTTGGAAAAGATTTCTCTCTCTTCGTTTTTACGTCAACCATTCAAGATGCTGGTGATATATAGGTGTGAAGCAACGTCCCCTGCTGTCCTGCTCACCTCTGTGCTCTCGGCTCCTCCTCTTCTCCATTCATCTCAGTATTTTTCCTCCTCCTTTTCTGCACCCATTATTTATCCCCCACTCCTCCTCTGCTCTCATTCATATTTCATCACTGACCTCTGGGCAACTCGTACCTCCTTTTCGCCCTTCCCTTCGGTTCTTTTTGCTCCTCCTTTTTCTCCATTTGTAGCAGTACTTTTCCCCCCTTCTATTCATCTTTGACCGCACCGCGCTCTCCTCCTTCATTTACCCCTAGACTAAAACCTACTTTTCAGTATTCGCCCTAATGTGCCACGTCCCTGTTATTCCGCCTGACAAGTATATGCTCATCGTTTTCTTCACCTGTCAGTATTCACTGCACCTCATTTGTTCCACCTGCCTGGGTCCTCTGCCCCTCTTTTTTCAACAAACCTCAGTACTCCCTGCTCCTCATTTTCTCTCCTCACTTGTTGACTCCCTGTCGTCGCTGCTTGTCTTCCCCCCCCCCCCCACTGCATAATTGTTTTCCCATTGAAGTTGCCTGCCCTCTCCCTGCTGCTTGCCCGTTGTTACTGCCCTGTCCCCCACTCCCAGGCTTCACTTCTCCTGAGATAGCTTATAGGGTTCCTGCACCCACTGCAGAGATCTGTGTATGACATGCTGCTCTCCCCATGGGACACCTTATGGGTGACTGTAACTGCTGCAAAGGTCTGTGTGGAACATGCAGATCACAGGCTCCACTCCTCATGAGTCAGCTTAAAGGGGTTACTATACCCACTGCAGGGATCTGGATATAAGATGCAGGCTACAGGATTCACACCCCATAAGACAGCTTACGGGGTTACTGTACCCGCTGCAAAGATCTGTGTATAACATGGAGGTGATACGCTCCACACTTCATAAAACAGCTTATGGGGTTACTGTACCTGCTGCACCCCAAATTTGACAGCTTAAGGTTTTTTGTACCCGCTGCAGAGATCTGTGTGCAAAATGCAGATCAGAGGCTTCCCTTCTTGTGATACAGCTTATTGGGTTACTATACATAAGAGAGAGATGCGTATGCAGCAGGCAGGCGGCAGTCTCCCCTCCCAGCACAGCAGATCAGGGCGTTACAATACCCGCTGCAGAAATCTGTGGCCAACATGAAGATTCTAAACTTCATTCCTTGTGAGGCAGTTTAGTTGTGTGTCACTGTGAACGCTGCAGAGAGGTGTTTCCAACCTGCAGGCAGCCGTCTGAAGCCCTAATAAGGCCGCTCTGGCCGTTACTGTACCAGCTGCAGAGATCTGTATGCAACATGCCGATCACAAGTTCGAATACAAATAAGATAATCTCTTGGAGAAGTGCGTGCAGTCTGCAGACCTCCAGGTTCAGCATGTTAATGCGCCTGTCAAAGAGCTGTGCGTGCAATCTGTAGATCTTATTTCACTAAAATTGGTCAGTGGGTAAAGTGCTGTTCAGCCAGATTTTTTTATGTTGATTTTATTTTTCCTCACATTGTGGCCCCACACAATGTGACTACCTGTGACTGTTTAACTCGCCTGTATAAATGGGATGCCACTTGGGTTAAGACTTTATCTGATGGCCATTTGCATTGGCTTGGTTCCCTGTCAGTGCTGCATGGCGGGCCCCTGGTTGAGATGTGTGTGCGGCATGGCTCTGAGCTGTCTGCAATGTGTTTAGCAGCAGTATTCTGTGCTGCCTCGACTGAGGGTTGCTGCATGGTTCTGGTATATGCACACCAATAAAGTGAGGATCAGTGTGCTAGGGTTATGGTAGTGGATTTGTTTCTTTTGTGTCGTGTTCTTCTTCAACACTTGCCGTAGGCCATCTTGCGTGATTGTTGAACGTGGTTACTTCTGTGGTGTGCTGCTTTGACAAGTTAGTGTTAATTATCTTCACAGTTCCATGCCACACAATTAAACTTCACACATTTCCAATCCACACCACAATTCGACATCAAACCACATTATTCAACTCAAGAACACAATTATTCAACACACCACATAAATCCAATCCACACCACAGAATTCCTCAAAGTTTGACCGCACACCACATAATTAAACTCCACTACATACCACTCCACAACACGCAATACCATTCCACATAATTACACTCTATACCACAGTCTCACTCCACATAATTACAGTACACTCAATATCACATAATTACTATCGACATAATTCCACTGCACACAATTCCACGTCGCACGATTCTACAACTAACAATTACAATCCAACCCTCAGCACATGGGTAAAAGACATTGTCATTTACAACACTAATAGGTCTAACTCAAGCAAATGCGAGACCTATTGCATTTCCAATGCTTGCAGTCCTGGTCACCTCACACTTTTTGCTCTAGATGCTGTCTTTATAAATCTGGACGTGCACTTGGACCCGCTAACCAGGCCCGAGTGCCAGTGCTTTTTCCCTTAAACTCTAACTAGAATTGGTACACCCAATTGCCAAGCACTTATCACGCCTCATAAGTCCCTAGTAGATGGTACCAGGAGTAGACAGGGCAAGGGTGATAAGAGGGGTCCCCAGTGCTGCAGCACTTTATTATGCCACCCTGAATGACCAGAGTCAAAGTATGTCTGCAGGTCTGCCATAGAAGCCCTGCACAAGCAGCCTGTCTGCTCGAGAGTAACTCTGCGCACACACACCATGTGCTGCAGAGCCACACCACTGCCTTAATGTAAGTAAGTCACTCTTAAGGTTATCCTCCAAAGCCCGGGAGGTAGAGTGCATTATATTGAAGGTGTGGATATATAGGTTTGCACACCATGCTTTTTTACCCTAACATGATTCTCGTGTCGAGGGTGAGCTGGCATGCACAGGGGTGCCACCCCCCCTCCAGGATATAAAGCTCCAGTGCCTTGGCGGACTTCCCTGAGCCGTTTGCTGCCAAGTGAAGAGTCTGCCCATCTGGTGGGATGTGCTCACACTTCCCCAGGACGGAGACAAAGGCCTGGGCAGGAAGGTACTCAGACCTCCACCCTCCCAGGATGGCTAGTGTTGACAGTAATCAACGCGGTGAGCCTCAAAGGTTTTCACCGCCCTTGATATGTAATCTCATGTCCCCCACTTGAGGACAAAGCCCTTCCCGCCTTGTCCAGCCACCAGGTGGGAAAATTAGTGATTCAGGAGGCATTCACCCCTAAAAGACTAGCCACAACTTTAGGGTGGGCTAGGCGTTCTGTACTGCCTAAGAAGTGTTCTGCCATATTGGAATATCCTAAAATAGAGTATTCTGGGTAGCATAGTGACATACACCCACTTGATGTCACTACAGGGGCGGGTTAGCTGCATGGACCAGTTGCCCATTTGTTACTGTCCCTCACTCCCTTAACGCCCCCTAAACTTGGATTTCAGGGGCTCCCCTGGCACCAGAACCTCAGTTCTAATTGGAATCTGAGAAGAGGCACGAAAAAGACGCCGTCACAGACAACAGGACTTTGAAATTTGCCGCAGTGCAAAGAGGTGACCCTTGAGTGCCCTGAAGAGACGATATACTGGAACCGTGTGTCCGTGACAAAAGCTCGTCGCTCCCAGCAAGAGGCACTTCAGTGGACGCCAGAAGCCAAAGCAGACTCCACTGACAAGTGGGGCTAGTGACCTGCATCCTCCAGAAGAACCAACATGCTGCGTCACAAGAATTATGACCCGCTGGACATATCGAGAGTGAGCCCAAAGAGAAGTGGTGTCCTGCAAGGACAGAATGGTAGCTATGCTTACACCAAGTCTCGAGCTGCTATTCCACTCCTATCTCGACCTCCAGCTGCTGAAGTACCCGAGGACTACATTTGCCGCAGCCAAGGCTTGGTGATCACCAGTCGGGTGATTGACCCCTTGAGTGACATCTCCAGCCCGTGATCAGCTCACAGTGACCGACGTCAATGACCCTGCTGCTGTGTCCCTACATCCTGAAGTTGGAGTCATCGAACATGTAGTGAAGCATCTTTGGCTCGACCTGCCCCGGTGATTGACAACTGCCAGCTACCTCTGCACCCAGCGTTGCCGACCAAGGTAGAAGAAATCCGGGGTCCTGGGACCCCAAAGGAGGGTATCTTTGAAATCAAGTGTGGTTTTGCCAAGTACTGCATTTTGACCGCTCCTGCGGATCCCGTCGGCACCAAGGACAGCCAAGTAACCTCTGGACCCGGACTTCCTGGGCAGGGTAACAAAGTAGTGACTGGCGAGTCTTGGTCTAGAGCCCCACTGAACCTTAACCACAATAGGGATCGCTTGAACTCTCCATTCAACTATCGTTTTGCTAAGTGTGTTTCCTCCCATTGACTTTAATGGTGAACATTTGACAGCTTTCATTCCATTTATCGTTAATACTTTGAAAATCGATAACTGCGGTTATCTGCATTCTTATCCAGTTAGTTTAGGTGCCTTTATTTATATAAAAATACAATCTATTTTTATAAATTGGTGTCAAGGTTTCTTTTCGAGTCATGTAGCTTACTTCTTGTCAATGTTGGTACTGTGCAGTGCTTAACACGTTCCTATGAGTACACCTGACTGCTCTGTGCCACTCTACCAGGACCAAGCTAAGGCTGCTAAGGGTGAATTCGAGGTCCATCTATGTTTATTGTGTTACTATTACACTATAAGGCCTCCCAGCCATATCATATAATACTTCCACCTTGCAACAGCTGGCAAACACGCACACAACGCATTACGAGAACCAATGTTCTCTTTATCACGAGTACCACTCGTAAGTGAAAATGGATCTTTAACGTACACTGTCATAAACATAAATGAAGGACCATGGATGTTACAACAATACACATCCGTGCCATCTTGAAAGGTGTATGCAATCACAATTTCAATTGGAAATCTTAAACATTCATGAGTATAAAGGCACACCTGTGTCCGCATACAAATTTGTCTTAATAAGCAATCTCGCCCATGTGGGCTGACACTACTGAGAACCTTCAACGTGTACATGTAGGGGCAAAGCGAACGGTACTGGCAAAAGTAAGACCTATTGCTTGTCATACATGTTAATAATAATGGACAATTTCGCCCATGTAGGCTAACATTACAGTGGAACAGTGGCATATGCATATGCTTTTTGTGCACATGGGTGAGATTGCTTATTAAGACAAATTTGTATTCGGTCACAGGTGTGCGGTCTGATGCCTCAATCAATGTATTTTAATTAATTTTGGTTCATAACAGTATTTGTTACCTTCGTATGTATTGTACAATTTATATAATAAATGTATGCCTTTATACTCATGAATGTTTAAGATTTCCAATTGAAGGTGCGATTGCATACACCTTTCAAGATGGCGCTGATGTGTATTGTTGTAACATCTGGGGCTCTATGTTGTATTTATGACAGTGTATGTTAAGTCTGTTTTCACTTACGAGTGGTACTCGTGATCAAGAGAACAGTGGTTCTCGAAACGCGTTGAGTTTGTTTGCCAACACATTAAATTAATTGAAAACTGACTATCTGGAGTGCGTGTGCCCACCTTTGTTATTGGCTAAGCTTCTACCATTGAATATTTCAGGTTCCTACACCTGTACATGTGCCGCAATCTTCGGGGACAGAGGCACGGCTGAGATGCTGTGTTGTGTACACATATATCTATATTCACTGAAAAAAACAAAGGTTACAGAGATGTTCTAGTTAGGTTCAGTTTTTACACACAAACCATAGAAATTCAGCAGTTCTAGTTAGTTATCTCAAGTAAGTCTGGGGCGCAATTTATTAGCACGGAGCTCAATAGCCTAGCACAGGAATGATGTGGTAGGAAGCACTTTTATATGTAAGCACCTTAGAACTGTGTGCTGCTATGTGGTTTTGATGATTAAGGTCTTGCGTTAGGCGAAAGCTTAGAACTGTATGTGGCCATGCGGTTTCCATGATTAAGGTTTTGTGTGAGGCGAAAGTATATGTGCCCTGTCGGCTCACTGGGAATGGGGAGTTTGATGCTCCAAAAGGGAATCACAAACTTGATATTTTTTTCTTTGAAATCTATTTTTATCATGTCTTATACTTGCTATTTATGCTGAGCTGTAAGGATTTTAATTAATTGGACATCAATAAAATTCAATTCAAATATCTCAAGTAACTAACTTGTACCCTAAGGTAACTATAAGTGGTGCTCTGCCATGCACAGTTTTCTTATCAATTTTACAGCAAATGTGGTACTGATATTATCAATGTTGTCATAGAAGATGTCATGATTGAAGTAATATGTGGGGTAAGTAGTGCATGGCGACTAGGGCGCAAGTTAGTTACCTAAGGGCATGAGTTATAGTTACTCGAGGTAACTCTATAACATCTGAATTTTCTAAGGTTTTGGGTGTGAAAAATCTGAACTGTACTGTAATGACACTGTAACCTTTGGGGTTTTTTCTGTGAATTTCTACCTTTTTTTAAATGTAAGTAATATTTAATTGCCAGTAAGTTAATCCATCCGCCGCCCGGGTGTGGCCAACCACTCACATGCAGCCAACCCCATGACGCTCAGAGCCTTCGGCCTTGTGCAGGGGGGGGGGTGGCCACAAGGCCTGGCCTGCGGCCCGACCCTGTGACCAACCCCCCAAAAGCAGCTAACCTGCAGGCCCCCTCATAAGGTTGCTTTTGACCCCAAGGACCTCATCCCCCAGGGTAGAGACGTATGTGGCCCTCTCTCCTGGGCCTTTTTTGGCCCTGGGAACTCCATCCCTAAGCTCCCCATTATATTTATGGGGAGGGGGCACACAGCCGCCTCCCAGGTCAGATTTCAGACCCGAGGACCCCATACCCCGGACCTGACCTTATTAAAATGTGGGAGAGGGCACGTGGTCCCCCTTCGGGCTGATTTTGGCCCCAGGGAACCCCATCTCCCGAGGCCTGGCCAAAGTTAATAAGGGGGAGAGGGGCACACAGCCCCTCTCCCCAGGCTGATTTTGGCCCGCAGTCCCCAGGGGCCTGGCATCTAAAGGGCGGGTGCCCATATCAACATTAGGGGCTGCAGGTGGGATCCCCAAGGCCCCTGTGGCCCCAGCCGGCTCACCGCCTCAAGCGGGAGCTGGCCCTACTCCTTCCTGTAGGGAACAGCTAAAAATGCTGCTCTGTCTGGACCGGAGCAATATTCAGATCGGTTTCCCTGCCCTGATCGTTGCTGGGAGCGGTCTTCGTGTTTACACTCGCTTGGCGAGATCTTTGAAATTGCTCCCGCCATGCAAGAGTAACACAGGTGTCTCCGGAACCTAGCAGGTGCCAGCCCTGAGGGATGGGGTCCCCAGGGCCATTAATTGTTCCAGAAGGGAGCATGCAACCTCCCTCCCCTTTGTTAGTGAGGCTGGGACCCAGAGGATGGAGTCCCCGGGGCCGAATTTGGCCTGGTGAGGGGGGGCTGCGTACCCCCTCCCCCTTTTCACTTACAGCCGGGGGATGGGGTCCCCGGGCCGAAATTGGCCTCTGGAGGAGGGCAGTGTGCGCCCCCCCACCCCCATATTATGATGAATTCCTCCCGGGGCTTGGCCCACCTGGGGGGGGGGGGGGGCAAAAAACTAGCACAGGAGACCGTTATTTTTTTATATATAATGTTGCCACAGATCCTACGCAAATTCGCGGCACAAAAAAAACAAAAACACAAATAACGTTTTTGGCCCCCAGCTTACGGGGTCAGGATATTCCTACCCTGCCCCCTTGGGTTTTTCCCAAGATGGCTGCCACCACTTCCTGGTTGAAGTGGTGACAGCCAATCAGATCTCACCATGAGCTCTGTCTGCTCCGCGGACCCTCCGCATGCCTAGATATACATAAATCTTTTTTCAGTAATCACTCCAAAACTATTGAGCGGATTTACACCAGATTGCAAAAAGCACTCTTTCTGGATCAAGATCTAGCTTTCTGCCAACATTGGTGTAATTCCCGTTCAGCGGTTCGGGCTGTAGTAGTGTTCAAAAACCCTATGAGAAATTGCATCCGGAAATCGTGTTCTGGCCCTCCCGCTTTCTCTCGGCCCCCGCTTGACGAATCACTCCCAACACTTTCCAGACAGCAGTTGAAGTGAGTGGCAAACTAGTTTTGAAAATTTTCGTGAGGATTCTGCAAGCAGAGCCAAAGTTATTAGCAAAACAAAAAATGATTTTCCTATGGAAACTAGGTCCTGACTATAACTACCTACTGGCGACCGTCTGTAAGTAATATATGTATATGTGTGAGTAAATAAATGTGTGCGCTTGTGCAAGTATATAGATGTGTTTAGTAAATTAAAAAGTTCTTGGTTAATGCAGACCTAATTGCCCTACAATGAAAAGTATCATGAGCTGTATGAAGCGGAGCATAATTTTCTCTCGACTGTTGCTCTAATCAGTTTGTAACAAATTTGAAAAAGTCTTCTTTCTCTCTCGATCCTAGGTGACCAATTTTCTCCAATAGTGAAATTCTTCTTCTTGAGCTTTTGTTGTCCTTGTAGTTGGAGTTTCAACGTTAAAAATAAACCTCCTGTCCCTTGGATGGAGGGAGGGATGCAAAACTGAGCACTGTGAAAGATGTTTCTTGCTAATGGTAATCAATGCATGTCTTTTTCAGTACACGAAAGGCGCACTCTGTAGACCAGAGAGGGGTAGTGCGAGTAACCATGGTTCTTAATTGACTGGTTAGACGATCTGTAGTTTGTTTTATCCTTTTCTGTCTCAGGCGAGATACAACTATAGGGCTTCAGAGAAGGATTTGAAATGGGTTTATTGTACTCCTGACTTTTGGAGAATGGCATTACATAGATTTTTTTTTTAGTAAAAAAAAATAGAACAAAATGGGAGTATTTTAAAGTGGTTGAATAATAATGAAAAATATATTTGTTTTATGTAATACACGTTTTCTTGTACCTGACAAATTAACCTTCTTGAAAAGATATTTTTCACCTTAAAGTCCCCTGTTCAGATCAAGTCACAAAAAAAGTAATGTATCCTCTATCAGCAACTGCTGATGTTGATGGTCTGTGTTGAAACTTGGGTAGAGTTCTGAGTGTTATTCCCTATTTTGAGGTCTGGCATTAGTGAAGAATTTGTTTATAATACACATATATACTATTTGATACTTACATAGGTCTTCAGTCATCCCTCTTCATCTACTGGTCTGCTGTAGTGTCATTGAAATGTTGCTTCTCCTGCAGAATACACAGCATGGGGCACATACTCATCCTACTACAGCCACTGACTTGCCTGACCGAGTGGCATTCGTTTTTTTGCTCAGTGTTTATAGCTGCACAATAAGTATTCCCTTACAGTGCCAGGGGGCTACTGAAGGAATGTTTGCTTTTACATAAAGTAATAAATACATACTGACTTTTAGGGCAACGTGTGTTCATACTATGTGTGCTTTCATACAAAAGATGTTCACAAACAAAATAAGCAGTGGCAAAGCCAAAGGTTAGCAACCAACGCCAAACCTATTGCCTTTGCCAGTGATTGTTTATATTTTGTTTGTTCAGTATTAGAGAATAAAACAGGCGAGTACAACACTTTTCTGTTGGGGTAGGTTAGTTATAATAATTGTTCTCCTTGCCCATTGGCTTATCTAGGAAAAAAAAAATTAAGTTGACCTCTCAGTAAAGCTTTTACTCTTTCTCTATTGGACTTGAGGTGATGCTAGGCAAAAAATGAACCGTGGGCAGTAAAACATTATATTCTATCTCAGTTTTCTTGTATGTGCAACTTTTACACAAGTGTGACAAACCATGGGTCGCATGAGAATATAAAGACATTTAGTTAAATGACATTTTCCTCACTATGTTTGAGGTTATTTATTTGAGAAATGCAATAAAGTTAAATAATTTTATTAAAAGACAAAAAAAATGTTAACACCGAAAGTCATAAATGTGCTGAATAAAGCAAGTAGTATGTATATGTGCTCACTAGGGTGGGACAGTTGTGATTGAACTACCCAATAGGAAAACATGGAAAAAAAAGCTAGGTCAAAGACCATGTCCAGACCCCTCTGAATGAGAGGTTTAACACGGTGTCCTGCTTGTCCAAGACTGTGGACTCGCACATTAGGGCCAAAATTGCTCTTAATTATTCTTGTGTCCAGCTGACCGTGTTTTTTAAAATGCAAGCCTATATCTGTACTGTACTGGTAAGAGCCAGGGCCGGACTGGCCATTCTCGCTCTCTGGCATTTTGCCAGCGGGATGCATGCCAGTATGTTGCTTTTAGAGCAGAGTGAGCTGTCATGACCCAACCATGCCCCTATGGCTCCATTCTAGTCAATGGCTCTTTCAGTGGTGGGCTGGTGTGAACATTTTTGACAGGGCTGATTTTGGTTTCCCGTGCTTCCAGCAGTTTTAATCCAACAGATATAGATTTGGTTTATCATTATTTCTTCTTGAGGAGCATAGGTACTAGGTCTAAAATAGGGAAGGATTACTGCGTCCAGTGTAGTTGTACTTTTATGTCATCTTCCAAATGGATTTGCAATGAAGATTCAGGGAGGGATTTGTTTGATGAGCAGTTGTCTAGTGGAAGTCCAGTGTATTGTCATGATTCTTTAAGATCTAAGAATGTCTCTTGGTAACCTGAGTAAAGCAGTTTGAAAAGTGACTGCGGTATTGTGGAAGGTTTATGTCCATACAAATATTAGATTCTGAAATATTAAAATTGCTTTTACAAATACCATATCTTTATTGGACATAACATCAATGAAAACCGAAATCTAAAAGCCTGGAAGTGATTTGTGACTACATTTACCATAGGAACTCAAAAAATGCATTTTTGTATAGTGCAGTTTTGAATGTTGTGAGAAGCTGGCCTGGTATGTGATGTCCACTAATGTAAGTGGGCACCTTGCACCACTCCAGACAACCCGTATGGTGATTTACCTTAGAAAGCTCTCGAAGTGGTAGCTGTAGAGAGCAGCCTTCAGGCTTAGTCCAGAAAGAGTGTAAAGCAGCTTGTTTTATCAGAATGCAATCTTATATGTATAGATTAAGTGAAAAAGAACCACACAAGGTATTTATAAAAAATATGTATTGATTAAAGAATACTCTCTAACCCGTTTAGATATCTCCTACCCGGAGATATTCACAATGCACACAATACTTTGCAAAAAAATACAGTAAATAGCACAGAATACACCGTGGACCCCAGGGGGAAGGGAACCAAACCATATACTAAGAAAGTGGTATAAGAACCACGACTCTGGTCAAGACAAGGTCGAGAGGACGTAGAAGTGCTGGGGACCCTAGGAACCCCACGGAGAGCGTGTGCAGTGTGGGAACACAACTGCGTGCTCCGTACAACTCTACGTGTAAGTCGCGGTTGGAATTTTAAAGATTAAGGACCCTTCCCAGTGGACCCTGAAGAAACCCCGTGTAAGACAGAAGGTTGGAGAGCCACCCCACCCGTGGATACCCTAGTACCCACGTTACCTACACCTGGTGCATACGTGTGAAGTGGTGTTGGAAACTGCTGTCGAACCCAATGGTGGACTTCAGGAAAGTGCCACTGGTGAAGAAGGATTAAGTGTCCGGTGGAATCCACCTTCTGCAAGCAGAGGGGACAGAGTCTATGTCACTCAAGGGTGACCAGGAGACTTGGAAGACTAATACCCTTCGATGTCGGGTGTTGCAGGAGAGATGACGATGACCTTGACTCTGCAGCTGTGAGGACCAAGCGACGCTGAGGAAGACCAGGAGCTGTGCACAAGCTGTCCCACATCGGAAGTAGAGTGCTGAGGGCTCGGTGGCCGGCGGGAGCACCAACAAGCCTTGGCAAATGCAACCAACGCAGAAATCAAAGAAGGTGCAACGTCGGGACCAGCAAGGTCCAGGGGACTCACCACAAGCAGGGGAGTCAGGGCAGGCCTCGAGCAATCAGGGGAGCCCAAAAAAAACAAAGGTGACCCACAAGCCGGAGGCACTGGAGTCGTGGGAGGACCTCAAGCAGGTCACCAAAAGATGCAGGCCACGATGCACACGTTGCAGTGTAGCTGAAGACTCTGGTCACTGGAGGTACTCGAGGTTGGGGCTACTTGGTGCCCGAAGATCTTCTTGGAAGGAAGCCAACAAGCCTTCGCAACTGCAAGTTGACGCAGTCACAGGGGTTCGGTTATTGCAACCCCCACGAGGGATACTGGCCTCAAACTGGGTGAGAGGGCAGGGCAGGCCTCGGTAACTGTGCAAAACCACCACCTGTGTTGCAGAGCCCATGGAGTCTGGAGGAGCTCAGGATCAGCAGACCGGTCGACTTAGTTGCGGTGCCTGCGAATGCAGGGAAGTGATTACTTCACTTCAAGGGAGATTCCTTCAAGTGTCCTTGATGCCCACAGGCCTTGGAAGGTTTCTTTATGGTGCACAGGCACAGATGATGCAGCAGACTGGAAGGGAGACTAAGTCGGGCCCAAACGAAGTCCAGAGTGCCCAGAATGTAAAAAAAGTGGTGTCTGATCTGATTCTTGTCCCACGACGAATCTAGGGACCCACCCACAGGTAAGCCCTTAAGTACCCTAAGGAAACGGTTCGGACGATTCAGGGACCCACCCAGGGGAGGGTCTGGACACGGGAGAGGTTACTCCCCTGTCCTTTGTCCAGTTTCGCGCCAGAGCGGGAACCAACTGCTCCCAGAGCTGGTTTGAACTGGACTATGCATGGGGATACCAAATGTGCCCCTCATGCAGACTGAGTGGCGCTGGCAAGCGCACCCACCCTGCACCAATACACTAAATCCTGTCTGAGAGAAGGTCACACCTCCCTGTGACAGGATGCCTATTGTTCTGCCTTCCCCTGCTCGAGCTTGGCTCAGCAGCAGGAGGGCAGAATTGTGTCTCTGGTCGGCAGCAACCATTTTGTGCTGTCCAGGTCAAGAAGGCTGGTATTGGGAGCACTGAGAGCCTAACGGAGGGCTCTTCCAGTGCTTGGAATCATACCTCCCACACCGTTTAAGTGCAGTGACCCTAGATATAGGAAACCTATATCTTTAGTAAGTGGGGCTAGCACCAGCTTACACAGGCTGCAATGGCAGGCCTGTAGTTCCATTTTGAATGGTCTCCCATGGGTGGCATAGTGCATGCTTAAGCCCATGGGGGACCTCTGGGGTACCTATGCCCTGGGTACCTTAATACCATATATTAGGGACTGATAAGTGTACCCCAGTATCCAATCTGGGATGTACCCAAGTACTGAACATACCAATTTAAGGGAGAAAGCAGATAGACTGGGGTCCTGATTAGCAGGATCCCAGTCAGACTAGTCAGTAACAGCTTAGCACCAGACAAAAAGTGGTGGTAACCATAAAAGCAGATCCTACTTTCCTACAAATGTCCCCTCCAAATCTCATTTTCTGAGGTTGATGCACATTTTGTCATAAGCAAAGCTAGATTTCAGCCTCTGGTGGCCTCCACGACAGAATGATAAAAAAAGAAAATGTAAGTCTCCAGAACAGTGGTCCGTGACCACCATATAGAAATTCCTGTATAAGGAACACCTCCTGAAAAATATTTACAGGCTTCATAGCGAAGGACTGCACTGCTTTCCCAAACGTAATCTAACTGTTCGCCTAAATCCTGCTTCTCAGGGCGAGCTCCCAATCCATCGATCTCCCAAGTGGTTGCAAGTGCTTTCACTATTAAATGAGCATGGGCCGTCGTGTTTTTTAGGTCTCGCCTAGCGACGCAGCGCATGCGCTGCTCGCCTTGGCGAGACCTATTGTTGTCGGTTTGGTGGGCGAAGGGGGACAGGACATGTGCACGCGTGTGGAAGACAGGAGATGTGCACGCGTACGGCTCGCGGCGTTAGCACAACTCCTGCTCGCACCATACGCGTGCACATCTCCTGTCCGGCGCGGCGCTTTTACGTCAGCTCCCCCATGTGCCACCGCTGACTGCAGCTCTCCCGGTGCCCTGATAGCCCCGAAGATGTCGCACCTGTTGTTTTCCGGGGCAGGACTTTGTCGCCTGTCCAGGTGCCCTGCAGGTGTGTGGTTTTTAATGTGCTCCTCCCACGAGCCTCCCCTTGTTCTTTGCTTCTCGAACACGATCCCTAAAATCAAGTGTGGTTGTGCATGCGCGGCTGGAGGTTGATTGATTTTTTTGTTCTTCACTGACCCTCCCCAGATCCATACTGAGAGTGGGATGAATACGCTTGGGAGTCTGACCCGCTGGAGGGCCGGAATTAATGTTGCTTCTGATACATTTTTGTGCTGTTGCAAAGCGCTGTGTGCAGAAGGGGCACAGGATGTTAAATGTACACTCCAGTGGAACAGGATATTAGGAGCAAGCTGGCGAAATGAAATTTACTCAAGGTTTTCAGCGAAAAGGAAAAAAAAGATTGGAACTTATCGACCCGTTCACTGCGAAGCAAATATATATGCATATGCTCGAGCCTCCTAGAGGAGAAAGAATTGCAGGAAAGAAGTGTAGCATAAAAAAGGAAGACAAATGTCAGAGCGCGGATGTGTTCTTGACCTCGTTGTTCCCGCATCTGATTCAACACAAAATGTTCTCAGTACACTGTATTGTGAGAAAAATGGCCAAACGGATCCTTCCGATAAGTGCAAATATGAATCTCTTGGCCTGCCTGCAGGCCATCCACAACGCTGCCCGGTCATTTGCTGGCTCATTTGCACCAGCTTTTCTCACCCAGCAAAGCAGGCTCTGTCTGGGCAGGCTATCATTTTTCTAGCCATAATTCGTTCGAGCTCTTATTTGAGTTCTCCATCACACAGTGATGGCTCGCCGTATGTGTTTTACCTGTTAACACACTTTCAATCTCCACAGATGGGGAAAAGCAATTGCACTGGGACACCATTTAACAAGACACTCTCTTGGCCCATCAGAACAGTCACTCGGTCCCTGATGGGCAGCGCCCCCACAGTCCTACAGTGTCATGGTACAGCAGTTTCCACCTGACCATTCAGACCTATGAATGTGTATTGTACATTCTGCGTTAGTATTGCTGTTACATTATAAAAACATTGTTTAAAGAAAAACAGAAAAGAAAATATTCACAAGTAAGGACGCTCCTGGAACACTCGCTGGATGAAATGGAAATGAAAGGACAGGCTAAAACAAGTGTTGTTATCACTCTTTATGACATGGTGCACCAAACCCTTTGGCTGCCAGGCATGGCCGGGGCACCACAACCACCAATATGCGCAGCTCTCCTCCATCAAACTGGCCAGAACCCTTTTAGCTTCCAACTCCTGGGCAAAGAAGAGCGCAGGGGAGCAATGAGTGGTTCAGGAGTGCCTACTGCTCTGCCCAATCACAGCTGGGTCCTTGTTCACATCTGTAGCGCTGTCTTATCTTGGATAACTTTAGCTTCCTGATTTGAGTTAACACAAGTAGAAAAAATGCACGTTTGGAACACACCAGAAAGCAAATGTGTTTACCCTGATGTGTAGACTGAGATGTCCCACCAAACATCTGTGTGCGAACACTACCTTGAGTCACATAGAACCACTCACAGAACAAACAGTTTGCAGGTATTTTCTCCAAATAACCAGAGATGCATGAAGCCCTAACATGCGGATTCAGGGGTGGAGCCCAGGACTTCAGTTCTTCGCTTGCAGCAGTAGCACACAGTATCTTGGGAACTTGCAGAAGGTGGCTCACATCTTAGTTCGAGCACCCAGCTTCGGTGCTCATTTTCCATCCCCATCCTTGGCTGTGCACCACAGCTATGGAACTTATATCTATGTGAAAGAGGCGTACAATCATTCACAGTGTGGTGGTGGTGTGTGGTGTTTTAATTGCAGGTGATTTGCCTTTTGCCAAGTATAGTGCATGTGATGTTTCTCAAAGATTAATATCAAAGAAGATATGTTTTCCCCCAGAGACTCTGCAGTTTTTTGAAAGCAGGTTGTTTGCTCTTATAGCCAATATGAAGAAAGAAGGAAGGAAAAAGAGAGGGTCATCATGGTAGAAAGAGCGAGAGATCGGGAAAGAGAGAGAGAGAGAGGGAGCCTTTCCAGAATCCACCATTTGTATGACAAATGGGAAGAGAGGCGTTCCTAGAGAGGAGATCAACCAGGGGCAATCCTCACTCTCAAGGGACCCTAGACAGTGGGGGCACGGATTTATGCTGGCTCGAATGGGACAGACCAGATCCCTCTCATATGCACAATTCCCACAAAAGAGCCTACAAGGAGCCAGATGGACTGAGTACAGTAGTCAAAAGGAACCTGTAAGGAGCCCTAGTACAATAGTGAACAGGAATTCTCAATCTTTAACAAGCATTTGTAATGCAATAGGTCTCGCATTTGCGAGAGTTTGAGCTGTTGGCATTGTAAATGACAATGCCTTTATTTATGCGTTTGAAAACCTGCAAGCTGTGCGTAAACAAGCACTTTGTACTTGTAGTCCTTGCTTATGAGAAGCAAGGCTGGCAGTCTTTACTGCCAGCCTTGCTTCTCGCAAGCAAGGACTATACGTACAAAGTGCATGTTTATGCACCGCTTGCAGGTTTTCAAAACAAATGAATAAAAGGCATTGTCATTTACAATGCCAATAGCTCCAACTCTCGCAAATGCGAGACCTATTGCATTGCAAATGCTTGTTTTTTTTGGCTGGCTGTGGGAGTCCACTACCGTCGGATTTTGTAGCCAGACCATTGAACATTATATATATATCCAAGCTACTGCCGTTTAGTACGACATTGAAAACGCCTCTCTTTAAGGAAATGTGGTTGTATGGGCTTGGAAGCTTAACATGGTCCGTTTATAATCGGACATTGATGTTCGAAGCCTTTAAGTTTTGATGCTCTACAACATTTCCAATATAAAAAGTAGCTTCTGTGCAAAGTGTTTGCCTGGTCGCATTGCACGTTATTTTGCATGTTGATAGCAGCTTTAAGCCTTGCTTTATCTAATATGAAAAACTTATCAGCAGACTCCGTCTGTTTGTATCCTCCCGCCCCCACCTCCTATTGCTTTAACTCGAGCTGCATCCATCAGTGCCCGGTTTAACAATATATCTTCCCACGGGGTGGCCTCCTCGCAGGGGAGTCCATCAGTCATGCTCTTTGTGAGAGATCCGCTGGAGGACAGCTTTTGTACATTAAACTTGAAAATAAAACTTTGTGTAACAAAAGGTAGAGATGCCTTAAAGAACTTTTTTCAAATGCAGAGTTGCCTGTTGAACCCCCCCACCCCCAAAGAGTTTTTCAACATTTGGTAATCATTTAGGAGGGGCTAGACTTTTCGCCTTTATGTGCATGCTCTCCGCTCCAGAATGTCCCCCTCTCCCCTGCATTCCATTTCTCTTCACGTTTTTTTTAACTCTTGACTGCTGTGGAGTTTGAGTATTTACCTACGTGTGGCCTCTGATAAATTGCCAGTATGTAGGTCGGTGGTAGCAGGGCAGATGTCCCACAGTGAATTTGCAGTTTTTGTTTCAAGACCACAAGCTCACAGTTTATTTACCCCCACTTATGAGCAGATTTTCTTTATGTAAATTGCTTCAGCACCTCATATGGGGTAGTAAACACTATATGAACTATAACAACTATATAAATCCAATTACAGTAGGATACATATAATATTAAATGGGTGAGCCTTCATATTGAATGTTTGCCAGTGGTTTTAAAGCTCGTACTTTACTGAAAAGAAGTCCAACTGAGAATGATTTCCTGTAATTCAGTGTTGAATTAAAATGCAGGATATTTAGCGTCCCTAACCAAATAAAGTTAAACACATCATTTCGACTTTGTTTTAGTCCTAGTTAAAACAAAAAAAGTTTGACAGTGCAGATGTTAGACCAATAATCAGCGCACCTGACACACTCACTCTTGCAGGCCTATCCTTGATGCAAACATCTACCAATTAATCCTTCCCATTGTGTTAAAATAAACATCGTAAATGCAGAAGCTTGTAAGAAAAATGTGACGGTCTCAAACTGCATTTTATCTTCTTTCTTTATATATGTCTTGTTAAACCTACACTAGGTTTTAATTTACTTTCGATGTGCTTTGCATTTAAAATTTGTCTTAAAGTAATACACATGGTTGCACGAAATACTATAAATTATCACATTACCCCCATCAAAAACCCATTTCTCAAATATTGACAGACATTTCTGCAGTCTCATGCTGACAATGAATGCTAAACGAATGACATAAAAAATTATAGATTGTGTGTTTTAGCATAGTTTTTGTTGGTTGTGCCTTCAGCACACTTTTGGGTTAAATATTCTCTTTTAAAACTTATATTTTATGGTACTGTCATTCTGTCAGTAAGTTTATCTGTTTATACCAACTTCTAGAGTTGGGCTACTCAGGGTGGCTATACTCATGCAGTTTACATCTTTTAAAACATCCCATTTGTGAATTCTAAAACTTGGTTCACATCTCCCAATAGTTTACTCACTGATCTGGCCCTGGAGTAAAACTGCTCCTAATGCCTTTTCAGCCCCCTGAGGCAGCACAGCGGTCCTAGCATGTTAACAATATTGATGGGCCTCCCAGCTGCAGCTGATGTCTGAATGGTTCGGCAGTCCCGACTGCCTAATCTCCCCCCCCCCGCCCCCCACGTTGCTCCTCCCCGGATATTCCCAGTCAATCTCCTTATCTCACAACCTCTTATACCTCCATCTAATAATTCTGATGGTTTACTTGACCCTCATCAGACATTCACCTGGTCGGTCCAGAGATTCCATTGCTCATTGTTTGACACTAAACTGTCTTGATCTCTTTTGTTGTTACACATGCCATTTTTAGGTTGAGCCTGGGTAGCGCATGTGCTGCTCTGCGAGGCATCCTGTATTCAGGTATGGACTTGAAGCTCCGCCCACTCTCTGCCCATATTTTTCATTGGCTTGTGTCATTGTCCTTTGTAAATGTTGGCTTATGATTTGTTGTTAGGCTTATTAGTCCCTCCTTAGTACCTCCCTGTCTTCTGTTACCTCCTATGAGGACTGGCCCTTTTACACGTGTCCTACCTAATGAACTATCATTAGCAGGGACATAAGATATGCACAAGAGCTCTCTAAAGTATCCGTCGCATGTTATATATTAATGGTAGACGACGGAGGCCCTCCTTCTTATTTACCAGTTAGTTAGCTTTTAAGAGATATTACTCGCTGGGAACGAAGTTTGCTCTTTCGCCTTAGATCTGGCACATTAAAATATTTGTTGCGTTTCCCCTTAGGCTTTCAGCCTAACATTGAGGAAATGTCTTGCCCTTGTGGCAATCTAGGTAAGCAATCTATGTTGCATTTTCTGTTCTTTTGTAATTTTTATCAAAAGTACAGCAAGCAACTTTTGATTCTGTTTTTTAGGGCCAGTGGAATAACGGATTTCAAGGTTGCATACGGGACTATCCTTCAGCTTAATGGGGAAAACTTAACACTTCGTATTTGTACTTTTTTGAAAATGGCTATTCGTTCACGTGCTTCTATGAACCCCCGATAAGTGGACCTGATCGTATTCTATGCACTTTTTGGTTTTAAGCTGTTAAAGAAATATGCTGTTTGGATCCTGACCGATATTCAAATGTGTGGAGTTTTTCTGCTTGGAATTCAATAGTTTATTTCCCCTGCTGCTATTCCCCCAAAACCATCCGCACTTTGCACTTTGGCACTTTATTATATGATGCTGCTATATATATAACTTGATACATCTGTGACAACTTTATGATGATTTATCGAATTATTTTTATATAGCTAAAGCTTCGATGTATGTTTTAAATCTAGATGATGATTTTTTTTTTTTATGTTAATGTTTAAGTGATTAACCTTGTGAGATTTGTTTGTGCTTTTATGGACATTTTATATCCGAATAAAGATATGATGATGATGATTAGCAGTTCTGAGAGCTATTTACTTAATTGCATACACAGCACTCACTGGACCCCAGCTTCAGTAATGGCATCTGCTTCCTAACAGACTTCATTTGTGTGAGAAGTTGGCCTGGCATATGCTGTCCACTAGTTATAGTGGGCACCTTGCACCAGTCCAAACGACCCTTATTGATGATAGGTTTAAAGACAACCTTTATTGAAAGCTATCCTAGTGGTAGCTGTGGAGAGCAGCCTTCAGGCTAAGTCTTGAAGGAGTGTAAAGCAGCTTGGTTTACCAGATTATAACCTCTTGAATAACTAAATGAAAGGAGAACCACACAAGATATATATATAAAATATATGTATTTATTTCTAAACACTAACTACTAATCCCTTTATGAGATTAGATTTCAAGATACACAGTATCACAGTATTAAAACGACAGTAAATAGCACAATACACAGTGGGCTCCAGGGGGAGACCAAACCATATACTAAGAAAGTGGTATAAGAACCACGACTTGACTAGACACAGTACCTAGAGCGCGTAGAATCGCTGGGACCCCAAGGAACCACCCAAGGTAGTGACACAGGAGACCCACGGGGGACGTGTGCAGTGTGAGAACACAGCCGCGAGCGCCGTAGGATTCAATGCGGAAAGTCGCGGTTGGAATTTTAAAGCAAAAGGACACTTAGAAGAGGACTTTGAGCAAACCCCTTTAGACTTAAGGGGTTCTAGGGCCAAAACCCACGTGAGCACTGGAGTAATCGAGTTACCTCACCCAGGGAAGCCGGGTGCATAGGTGTCAAAAGGTGTCTGGAATCGTCGAAGTTTTCAATGGCGATCTGCTGCAAAGTGCTGCTGCCGTGAAGGAGAAAAGTGTCCGGTGTGATCCAAGCCTGGATCGAAGATGTGAAGAACCTGAAAGCAGAGGGGACAGAGTCTGGGTCACTAGCCAGTGACCAGGAGCGGAGCAATCGAATGCCCACCGATGTCGGGTGCTTCAGGTGCGAAGAGGTGAAGCTTGACTCTGCAGCCACGGGGTCCTGGAGACGTCGACGACGACCAGGAGCCGGATTCGAGCTGTCCCACGAAGGATGTCGAGTGCTGGGGTGTCGGTGATCGGATTGACCACAACAAGCCTTGGCAGCAGCAACCCACGCAGGAAGAGAAAAGATGCTTCTGTGCGGACCAGCAAGGTCCTGGGGACTCCCCAAGCGATGGAGAGTCAGGGCACGTCTGGAGCAACCAGGGAAGCCAATAAAAGTTAGATTTGCCTTCTTGGGGACCCACAGGTCAACGGACCAGGGATTGCGAAAGGACCTCGAGAGGAATCACAAAATGGCGGCCCACGGAACACTCGAGTGTAGGCCTGCAATCTTCGGTGCAATTACTGCTCGGGGTCAGGGCTACAAGTAACCCAAAGCTCAGCCTCAGGGGTCGCCGGAAAGCTGATGCTTCTGCAAATGGTCGCGGTGTCCAGGGGTTCGGGTTGCACGGTCTCCACGAGGGATACGGGCCTCAGACTTGCTGTGGGCACAGATCGACCTCAGAGACCTAGGAGAACCCACCTCCTGTGTGGCAATATTCTTCGGAGTCCGTCGGAGCTCGGAGATGCCAACCGGTCAGTTGCGTTAAAGGTGCCTGCCTTGCAGGGAGTAACTCCTTTACTCCAAGGGAGATTCTTCAGTCGTCCAGCGTCGTGCAGATCGTCGAAGTACTTGGTTTCTGGGATCAGAGTTTAGTCCAGGTGTAATCTAAAGTCCTGTAGTCGGGGTTTCCTACTTTATACCCAAGGAAGGGGTGGGACAAACTCTGGGGACCCACCTATGGGAGGGTCAGGAAAGAGGGGTGGCTACACCCATTTCCTTTGTCCAGTTTCGCGCCAGAGCAGGGGCTGTGTGCCCCTGCAACCAGTTTGAGCTGGACTATGCACAGGGACACCAAATGTGCTGTGACAGGAAACCTATTGTCCAGGCCTCCCCTGCCGGAGTTTCGTCCAGCAGCAGGAGGGCAGACTCGTGTCTGTGGCGGCAGCATCCATTTTGTGATGCCAGGGCTCTGTTAGCTGGTACCGGGTATACCAGTGCTGTCATGTCTTTCCCTCTAGAAGGGTGGGATCATACTCCCACACCAGGTACTGGTGTGTGGGTATGATTCCAAGGTGTTTGACACCAAACACAACAGTTTTCCATGCAGCCACTCCAAAGTTAGCATTTACCGCGAGGTTATAATGCACTTAAGAGTATATGGTCTGGCTGCATCACAAACAACCCCGGAATGAAGATTCCGAAAGCTGCAGAGGGGCTCTGCTCATGCATGGGCACCCTCTCACATGAAACCCAGCACCCTGCCTTCAGGATTGTTAAGGCCTGCCATAGGGGTGACTGATAGGTTTACATGTGCAGTGATAGGGAGAGATATAGGGAACCTATATCTCAGTAAGGGGTGGATACACCACCTTACCCAGGCTGCTGTATCAGACCTGCTGTGTCATTTTAAAAGGCTTCCCAGGGGTGGTACAATACATGCTGCAGCCCCTGGTAGGCCTCTGGGGTACCTATGCCCTGGGTACATAGTATACCATATACTAGGGACTCACAAGGGTACCCCAGAATCCAATCTGGAGTGTACCTAAAGTACATACAATCAATTTAGAGTAGAAAGCAGATAGACTGGGGTCCTGATTAGCAGGGCCACAGTCTGGCTAAGTCGAAAAACAGTGAAACATCAGCAAAAAGTGGGGGTAACTATAAGAAGCAGATCCTACTCTCCTACAATTTGTATTTCTTGTTTTCTTTGCGTCTCACCGCACTACTTTTATTTTTTCTATTTATTTAATTTTAATTTAGTTACAGTGGTGGGCTCGCTGGTATGCGCAGCTTGCGAAACTCTTGGCCGTTCTGTTATGTTTTAGTAACTCAGCGCGGCGTACGCTTCATGGATGTCGCGCTATAACTCTTAAATGCGCTCCGTTCCCCACTCCCTCCCACGCTGCTGGACACCCGCGAAGGGGCGCTGTCTTAATTAAAGAAATCTGCGAATTAATTTTCCCGCTCGCTTGTATGATCAAACATCAACAGGGCGGGGCAGAGATACTGACTGTGATGACTTCAAATATAGCACCCTGCTATCTCCACCATCTTGTGTGTGGTGGATTGGAGCAAATTAATAGGGAAAAAACTGAGAAGAGTACAGATTGTATTACGTATTTCACGATGTGATGTTTTCAACTTAAATGCTGTATCATACAATACACTGCTGGCCCTACGTTCTAACTGGCGACATTTATTACTAAAGGAGTTCCTTTCCACAGTGTTTTTTTGTTTGAGTCCTCTTTCTCTCTTCTCGGGCGGTGGCCACGCCCCTAGAGTGTGTTCGCGTTCCATAGACTGCTGTAACCCAGTACGTCTGCTCTGCTGCTAACTTCCAGAGTGGCGTTTTGGCTGTCCTGTGGACTAAGAGCTTGCGTTTCCGAGCCCCCTGCCTCCTACCATGGCAGACACCCGGCTTCCCCGGCGAATGTTTTTAGCCGCACTGTCCAGGACCTACCTGTGTGCTTTCGGGTCGCTCTACATGCAGGTCCCTGCTGGGTAGCACGAACGAATTGGCTACGCAAGAGATCACTAATCGATAGGGCATAGTCTGTGTAAAGTAGTGTAAAGGCCAGTTGGTGTAATTTACGCTTTAATATAGCAAATCTGTACATAATCACACCAAGAAATGCATGTTTTGGGACGGTTAGTGTCACACCCATTAATGGAATTAAGTAGAGGTTAACCGTGTGGGTGCAAAAGAAGTGTTGTAACCCTGGAGTGGAGGGGATAGAACCCATGAGCAAAAGGCAAGTGGAAGGCCAACTAGATTAGGACAAGCATTTGCAATGCTATAGGTCTCGCATTTGCTAGAGTTTAAGCTATTGGCATTGTAAATGACAATGCCTTTTATTTATCCGTTTTGAAAACCAACACATAAATAAAAAGCCTTGCCATTTATAATGCCAATAGCTCAAACTCACGCAAATGTGAGACCTATTGCTTTGCAAATGCTTGTTCCCCTTCTGTTGGAGACGAGGCTAGAATGTGGAAGCCTGATGGTGTCTTCTGGTACTAGATCTGTCTGTAGACTATTTCAGGTCAGCTGTGGAACAAAAATCACAACGGCCCATTGCCCTCTCACAATTCTTATCCCCCAGGCAGCCCAGAAATTCCATGGTGCATTATTGGATAGTACTCCATCCACGTTTGTTGAAATTTAAACCCCATCTTAAGGAGGGCTTGAAAAAGATCTCTAGTCGGTACTAGGAAATCTATCTGGATCCCCACAAGCACCACCCTCCCCCCACTTCATGCCTAATTCCAATTAAAATCTGATAGTGGGCACCCTCAATGACTGATGGTATAAATTTTGTAATACCTTGAAGGGATTGTCCGCATACATGAAGGGCACAGAAAGGTCAAATGTAAGATTTTGCTTCATTTTTAACTGGTGCCTGTATATTTACACACAGTCAGTCCCACGGGCCCAAGGAGTACTTGCACTGCCCCCCACATTACCAGACACGACCCTGCATGTGGTTGGCAGTGCCCGAAGTTCCAGTGCCTGTGATGTGCTGTTGTTTGCATCATCAGTACTTTTGTAGGCTTCACTCTAGTTACCAAGTAATTTGTAGAGTAAGTTCATATTCATTTTATCTGGATATATTTTCTTCCTTGATATTTCTCCCCTGCCAGTATAACGCTGTTGAGCGGTCTCTGAATCAAAATTTGTAGAGCGCACGGCTACTCTGAGTGTCCCAGCGCTATGTGGCTCGCTGCGATCTGTTAACACATAACTACTCAAAAGCTTGATCAAAAAGCCAGGTCCTGAGGAGGAGTTTAAAAGTCTGTTCTTCCGTCACCTCCCAAAGGTGCAGATGGAGGGAATGCCAGGCAGAAGAATCGATAACCGTAAAAGAGGTACCTCACCATTTCGTCCTCCTGAATCTTGGAACAGCCAACAGTGCATTGGAGGAGCGTAGAGATTGAACTGGGATATACTGTCTGATCCTGTTCCTAAAATAGCATGGCCCTTTTTGGTGAAAGGCTGTGTGCGTTAACATGAGTACCTTAAAACGGACTACCTCCTTAATGGTGGAGCTTGTGAAGATCTTTCAAGTGCTGCTGGATGTGACTCCTTTTTGATGCTTTCAACAGAAGCCGGGCTAGGGAATTCTGCGGTTTTCTCAGTTGGTATGCCGGCAGGCCCCAAAGCAGAACATTCGCGCAGTCCAGATGGGACGGGACCAGCGCATGAACCATAGCAAACGCCAACCACAATATCAACTTGAGTCCCACACGCAGTCAAGTTATCAAATTTCACCTCCGAATTCCTCACTACGGAGGAGGGGGTGGGACCTGACTTGGCCAGCATTGACCAACCCACTGCGGGGCGGAGAACCAAATAACAAAATCTGTTTTCCTGGAATTGCACTGAAGATTACTCAGGCGCATCCATCGGAACTCCGCTGAAAGGTCTTAAAATGATACAGCTCCATGGGTGCTCTAAACCTGCATTAGACATTAGTTTTTTTTTTACACTCTTCCCTGTCAATGTTTGCACTGTTGTATGTTAGGTTGTGTTTAACTAAAATACAGCAATTGAATGTTTATTTGTAATTAATGACAGAGTAAGGGAACTTTGGCCTTGCGCTTTAGATTAGGTGCATACACCTTCCTGGGTATTCGTTAAAGCAATCAAATGGGAACAGTGGAACACCTTTTAATTTCCGATATCTGAAAGAGACACGTTATTGACAGATTCCTTACCTTAGAATATCCCCAGGCGTCAGGCTGGATCCGGAAAGTTTTTGCGTAGCAGTACCCTTGCGCGTCGGTAGGCGGCGTCGTGCGGCTCCGCGTCCGTCGTCGGCGTCGCCGGGATGACGTCGCGGGCAGTACTTAGACGCTGCCCCTGCGCGCTGACGTCAGTTCTTCTTTTTCCGCGCCAGTAAGCGCAGATCCGGGAAGAGCAGTGCCCTAGTCATTTTTTGACTATCTTTTTGGTGATTTTTCACTGTTTTTCTCCACGAGTCTCTCGACTCCGAAGGTGTCGGTAGGGATGCCCGGCTTCAAGCCCTGCGACGTCTGTGGTCGTATGATGTCGATCACAGACCCGCATTTAGAGTGTCTCTACTGTCTTGGCCGTGACCACGACACAAAGTCGTGCCCCGACTGCCGGGCCTTGCACCCGAAGGCTTTGCGAGAGCGGTCTCGAAAGCTCCTCGAGGTCCGGCAGTCGGCTCCGCGCCACACCAAGCCCCGGTCACGTGAGTGGTCGAGGGGCCGGTCGCGGAGTCCTCATCGGTCGTCGGGGTCCAAGTCTTCGCACTCCTCCGGTAAGTCGAAGCATAAAAAGTCTAAGAAGCGTCATCGCTCCACGACTTCGCCTCGCCGGTCTCGCGACTCGGCTAAGGCTCCTGTCGGCACCGTCCCCACGGCTCCGGGAGTGCCTGTGGAGCCGCCCCCGCATTACCCGTCCTTCCCGGGTTCGGGGCGACTCCGGCCAAGATACAGGAATTCCTGTCGGCCATGGCCCGCCTCTTCGGGCCTCAAAGTCCCCCCAATGCGCCTTCGGGCCCCGCGGGCCCTGATGGGGTTTTGCCGCCGACGACTCCGGTCCCGGCGCCGCCTGTCACACCAGCCTCGGCCCCGGCCTCGATCCCGGCTCCGGTGCTGCCGCAACCCCCATCGACGCCGGTTGACCTAACTACACCTCCGCCGGCGCCGATGTCTCCGGTGCCTTTCCGACGCCGCTCCGGGCGGCGTCGTTCCCCGGTTCTCTCCGGATCCGGACACAGCGCCGGACCAGCGTCGCTTGACGCCGGCTCCGACGCCGTTGAGACCTTGGGTCCCGCGTGTCTCTCCTTCTCCATATTTTGAACCTGAGGAGGACGAAGAGGACTGGGAGGGGTCGGAGGACCCTCTCACACAGCAGTGTGAGTACGAACAGGACTGGGCTGAGGAACTTGGGGATGCCAGTGGGCTGGACACCTCCCCTGACCCTGCTGTCTCCTCCTTCCGTGGCAACGGAGGAGGGAGCAAATTTGCAACGGTGTTGCGTAGGAGCAGCTGGGGCCTTACACCTCCAATTGCCTACAGTGGCCGTCAGGACTAACCTCCTGACGGAAGTGCTTCAGCCGGCGGCTACCTCCTCGGAGCCACTGCTGCCGTTTAATGACGCACTTTCTGACGTTCTTTTGGGCACCTGGTCCAAGCCCGCCACAGGGGCTCCTGTGGATAGGAACGTGGCCCGACGCCATCGCCCCGCTTCGGGCGACCCCTGTTCCTCTCCCAACACCCCACTCCTGAGAGCTTGGTTGTCCAAGCCTCTGCTTCCCAAACCGCCTTCCCTACCGCTCCTCCGGATAGGGAATCCAAACGCCTGGATCAATTTGGGAAGAAGGTCTTTTCTTCCTCCAGTGCTGGCTTGCGGTCTGTCAACACCGCTTGCCTTTTGGGCCAATATTCCCACTCTCTGTGGGACTCGGTGGCGCAAGCTTTGCCCCAGTGTCCTGAGGAGGTCCAGACACTGCTTTCCCGCGCCATTGCGGAAGGAAGAGATGCGGCTAAATTCACCATTCGATGTGGCCTTGATACCGCCGACTCGCTGGGTAGATCAATTGCAACGACAGTGGCGCTGCGCCGTGACGCCTGGCTGAGAACCACTGGTTTCTCGGGTGATGTCCAGAACACTCTTATGGACATGCCCTTTGATGGGGTCGGTCTTTTTGGGAACAAGGCGGACCATGCGCTGGAGCGTTTTAAGGACTCACGGCCTACGGCCAAGTCCCTGGGCCTTTCTGCTGTACGCCCTCCGCAGCCATCTGCTTTTCGCCCCTTTCGTGGCCACGGAAGGGGCGCCCAGTCCCGTCCGCTGCCCGGCCACCGGCCCGCGCAGCAAGTGTCTTCGCGTGACTGAGGACGTGGCTCCCGCCGTGGCGGGTCAGGCCACCAACCCCGCACCGTCCGCGGCCTCCAAGCCCTCCTAGTCCTTCCTTTCCGGTGCACAGCACGCCAGTAGGGGGCAGGGTCCGCCATCACCTTCACCACTGGCGTGCCATCACCTCGGACAGGTGGGTCTTGGACATTGTCCGAAGGGGCTACTCCCTCCCCTTCGAGACCACCCCCCCAGCCATGCCACCTCAATTCCACCGCATGTCAGGGGATCACTTGGTGCTTCTTCAGAAGGAAGTTGCAGCCCTCTTGGCCAAGAGGGCCATCGAGCGCGTTCCGACCCCAGAAGTAGGACGTGGTTGCTACTCCCACTACTTTCTGGTGCCCAAAAAGGACAAGGAGGACATGCGTCCTATCTTGGACCTCCGGAACGTCAATCGCTTCCTCCGGAAGGAGAAGTTCAAGATGCTCACCTTAGCTCAGGTCTTGACTGCCCTCGACCCTGGAGACTGGATGGTAGCGTTGGACTTGCAGGACGCTTATTTCCACATCCCCGCCCTGGCGGCCCACCGGCGTTACCTGCGGTTCATGGTGGGCCTCGAGCATTTTCAGTTCACCGTGCTCCCCTTTGGCCTTACCAGTGCCCCTCGGGTGTTCACGAAAGTGATGGCGGTGGTCGCAGCTCATCTGCGCCGGGCAGGGGTTCCAGTCTTCCCCTACCTCGACGACTGGCTGCTGAAGGCGGGCTCGTCCCAGGCAGTCGTCTCCCACCTCCAGACTACGGCCGAACTCCTGCACTCGCTGGGGTTCTCCATCAATGTGCCGAAGTCGCACCTGATTCCTTCTCCACAGCTCCTTTTCATCAGAGCAGTTCTGGACACGACACAGTTTCGGGCCTATCCTCCCGAACGGCGAGTCCGGGATATTCAGGCTATGATTCCGATCTTTTAGCCTCTATCCTGGGTTTCGGTACGGATGACCCTGAGGCTGCTGGGCCTCATGGCCTCCTGCAGCCTGCTGGTCGATCATGCCAGATGGCATATGCGGGCTCTGCAGTGGGACCTGAAGTTCCAGTGGGCGCAGCACCAGGGCAACCTGTCCGATCACGTCCAGATCTCGGAGGGGACTGCAAAACAGTTGCAGTGGTGGCTCTCGAACCGGCAATGGGTCATGGGCAGATCCTCTCCCTTCCCCAGCCAGAGCACACAGTCGTGACTGACTCGTCCCTTCTGGGATGGGGCGGTCACATGGGAGAGGCGGAGATCAGAGGCCTCTGGTCTCCGGCAGAGTCCCGGCTCCATATCAACCTTCTGGAGCTCCGGGCGATCCGACTTGCACTCAAGGCATTCTTTCCCTCTGTCAAAGGGAAGGTAGTGCAGGTGTTCACAGACAACACCACCGCCATGTGGTACTGCAACAAACAAGGCGGGGTGGGGTCATGGACCCTATGTCAGGAGGCTCTGCGCCTCTGGACATGGCTGGAACATCAGGGCATATTCCTGATGGTTCAACACCTGGCAGGTTCCCTGAACGCCAGGGCGGACGAACTCAGCCGCAGGTGCATGATGGATCACGAATGGCGTCTTCACTCGGAAGTGGCGCAAGGACTCTTTTTCTACAGTGGGGAAAGCCTTGGTTAGATCTATTCGCCACCGAAGAGAACGCGCAATGTCATCAGTTCTGCGCGTTGGAATTTCCAAGGCGGCACTCGCTCGGCGACGCTTTTCGTCGCGAGTGGAGTTGCGGTCTGTTGTACGCTTTTCCGCCTATACCACTTCTACCCAGAGTGTTGAAGAAGATTCGGCGCGACCGGGCCCAAGTCATCCTTGTGGCTCCGGACTGGGCTCGAAGAGTTTGGTATCCCGAGCTACTCAGTATAAGCGTCGATCCCCGATCCATCTGCCTCTTCGGGAGGATCTTCTGTCGCAGCAGCAGGGGACGGTCCTCCACCCGAACCTGTCCAGTCTCCACCTGCTTGCGTGGAGATTGAGCGGCGGCAGTTGATTCCTTTCGACTTGCCTCCCGCAGTTTGTGATGTGATTCTGGCAGCCAGGCGTCCCTCCACTAAGGTGGTATACGCCTGCAGGTGGAACAAGTTTGTGGCATGGTGCACAGCAAAGGCTGTGAATCCCCTCTCTGCCCCTCTTTCTGAGGTTCTTCTGTTCCTTCTTTCTCTCGCCCAACAGGGTTCTGCCCTGGGTACCATCAAGGGCTATCTTTGTGCAATCTCGGCCTTCCTCAGGCTCCCTGATCAGCCCTCTCTTTTAAGTCCCCTGTTGTTAACCGGTTTCTAAAAGGCATTACACACCTCTTCCCTCCTGTTCAGTTTGTCATGCCTCAGTGGGACTTAAACTTGGTTCTTACCTTTTTAATGTGCGCTCCCTTTGAGCCTCTACATAACTGTCCTCTTCGTCTTCTTACTTTGAAGACAGCCTTTCTGGTGGCCATCACCTCCGCCCGGCGGGTGAGTGAGCTCCAGGCTCTATCATGCAAACCTCCTTTTCTGTCTGTCCATCCAGACAAGGTTGTTCTTAGGACGCGTCCGTCCTTCTTGCCAAAGGTGGTTACTGCCTTCCACATTGGGCAGACCATCACTTTGCCCACCTTCTTTCCGCCTCCGCATCCTTCCAGGAGAGGAAGAGAGGCTCCACCGTCTGGACCCAAAACGTGCGCTTTCCTTTTATATCAACCACACACAACACTTCCGGGTGGATGACCAGCTCTTTGTTGGCTACGTGGGCGCCAAAAAAGGTCGGGCGGTGCACAAGAGAACCATCTCCCGCTGGGTCACCTTGTTTATCAAAGCCTGCTATTCTTTGGCTAAGAAGGAGCCTCCTGTTGGGCTTCGTGCCCATTCCACCAGGGCAACGGCTGCTACCACGGCTTTAGGCCGCGGTGTTCCGCTGCAAGATATGTCAGGCAGCTACGTGGGCCTCGCTGCACACGTTTACCAAGCATTACTGCCTTGACAGCCAGGTCCGGAGGGACGGCTTCTTTGGCCGTTCTGTCCTCCGGGACTTCCTTGTCTGATCTTTGTTCGCAGACCCACCACCGGGGTTGGTATTGCTGGGGTATCTTTTCTAAGGTAAGGAATCTGTCACTAACGTGTCTCTTTCAGATGCACAAGTTACTAACTTGTGTAACGATATATCTGTAAGAGACAGTAGTTAGTGACAGATTCCTTACCGCCCCACCCATCCTCCCCGTTCTGCAAACTGATTTCTAGGGTTAAGGACATCCCTTTCAGGGCCCTAGTATTTTTCACACACCTATGTCAGCTTCTTGCATGGCTCTGCGTTCCTGGCGCGGAAAGTCATGTACAGAACTGACGTCAGCGCGCAGGGGCGGCGTCTAAGTACTGCCCGCGACGTCATCCCGGCGGTCCCGACGACGGACGCGGAGCCGCACGACGCCGCCTACCGACGTGCAGGGGTACTGCTACGCAAAACTTTCCGGATCCAGCCTGACGCCTGGGGATATTCTAAGGTAAGGAATCTGTCACTAACTACTGTCTCTTACAGATATATCGTTACACAAGTTAGTGACTTGTGCAACTAGGCCAATGTCAGACAAGTTCATATCTGTTGTCAGTAACTCTTACTCTGTATCCAAATTCTAAATGCACGACTCCAGTGTAGTTAGAAGAGCAGGGTCCATCAGATACTTTTCAGATTGTTGTCTTCGTTTGCCAGTCACTTTTGCAGTGTAATAATGTGCTATTTCCTTTAACAATAATGAAGCCAAACTATTTATTAATCTCTTTATTCTTGAAATGGATTATAGAGTCCAGGAATTATTATTCAATGACCCCTTCGGTATTGTTATAAAAGCAGCCACAGTGGACGTGTTGTGCAGCACAAGGATAATGATTTGATAAATCTGTCTAATGGACCATGTTCTCCTACCTAAATTGAGTTAGTGTTTTTAGAATTCGGATACCCCCGGGTGTAGGTGGGGACACCGAAAATAAAATTAAAAAAAAAGGTTCCAGGTGCGAAAATTCCTTCCGGAGGTTGTGTTCCCCGACAGATACATGTCACCTTCGTTCCTGTTCCAAAGTTCATGGCCCAGTACGGAGCCTTTTTTTAAAAATTTATTTATTTATTTATAGGCATTTGGCAGACGTGCTTTACAACCAGGAACGCAAAAACAAACAATACAGCTATCTTCCAGGATTACAGCATCACAGAGTACATTGGTAAACCACATCATACCCGTAGGGTGTTTCAACCCTCTAGACATAGGTGCTCTTATGCTGTGCACAAGGTATTACCTTAAATAACCATATATACAAGGCAGTGCAACCAGAGTTAATCATAGATACATTAGATGTTTGTGGGCACTTATGCGAGTTTATGCAACAAATATAGTTTTGACTTGTGACATATAGAGTGCATGATGTATTAAGTGTAGCAGCTAATGTACGGAAGAACCCCATTTCTTGGGTGCTCTGAGCTAGGCCTACATTTTGAACACAGTAAAGCGTGAATTATCCATGTCCTACGTTGCGGTGTCTAACTGTCCCACCTCTATCTCTAAGCCAAATCGTGAAAGGTTCCCAAATATCCTTAGGACGAGACGCAGTAGGCATAAGATCCCAGAATGCAGCCAGTTGTTCCTGACAATAGGTGATATCCTGCACCCAGGTTTCTATACGCGGTTTGCCAGATGCGCCCCATTGTATGGCTAATCTACGATTTGCTAAAAGTAGATCATAGCTATGAGTCGGCGTCTCTCAGGTATAACCCCTTCAACGTAACCCAGCTAGGCTACCAACGGTATGCAGTCTAGTGATATCCCAGTAACTTCGTGTATGGTACCATACACCCCCTCCCAAAATGTAGCTATGTCTGGGCAGCCCCATGCCACGTGCAATAAGGTTGTGTTATCTTGTTTGCATTTCCAACACCTAGTGTCTTGGCGTATTCCTAGTTTGTGCAATTGCCAGGGGGTCCGGTATACCCTGTGAATAAATTTAAAATGTATAAGTCTTAGCTTAAAATTTTGGGATAGGTGTTGTAGTTGGGAACAACAGAATGCCCATTGTTCATCTGTGGGCAGATTATTTGGATCTTCCCGCCATTGAAACGCAGCCCTCGGGGCAGCAACTGCAGAATTTAGCTGCGTAAGATTGTATAATCTGGTGATTTGGTTTACGGGGAGAAGGGGTGACTAATAAGGGTTCCAGCGGCTCCATAGTGGCCGGAGAGGATGGGAACGAAGGGTGTAGGGTCTTACATGCTGCTCTGAGCTGGTAGTACAATAATAGGTCTAGGGCGGGTATGGGGTTGTCGCCTCGATTCTGCGGTAACTCCAAGAAAGTATCTTGTGGGTACAGGTCTCAAACGTGTATTAAGGCCCATGTTGCGTGCGCGCGCAATGGTGCCCTTGTCATGAAGGGTAGGGAATAGTGGGTGGTATGCTAAAGGGGTAGATGGAGCGTATAGCAATGGGGTGCCCTCACTTTTCCTTAGGCCTTCCCAGGCCCATCTGAGTGTTTCGACCGTATTTACTTCACCGGTTGTTCTGTGAGATGACTGATATATAGCAACATACAAAGGAGTGGGGTCCGCCACATCTTTCTCGATAGCTACGTGAGGCTGAAATGGAGTGGGGTATATCCAAAAATGGAGGAATTGGGCTTGTGCGCACAACGCATAGAGTTCGAGGTCAGGGGCCCCCAAACCTCCCCGTGAAAGCGGCTGCGTCAGAAGTTCCCAGCTAACTCGCGGTTGTTTGCCAGCCCACACTATTGTTATTAAAATAGAGCGAAGAGATGTAAAAAAAAGGCCCGGGTGAGAGGGATGGGTATGTTAACGAATAAATAGAGGAACTTGGGGGAGAACTATCATTTTTGTTATGGCGTTTCTACCAGCCAGGGACAATGGCAAAGCCGACCAAAATTTAGATTTGCCCTCCAGCCATTCTAGCAGTTTGCCAAAGTCCATGCGCCAGAGCTCTTGCAGGTCTCTGCTGAGCCATACACCCAGGTATTTTACTGCTCCGTCAGCCCATTTGAGCGGGAATTCTAATTCAGTTACAGTTGGGGCATCAGTTAGTGGCAGAATCGACGATTTGGACCAGTTGATTGTAATGCCTGACATACCGCCGAATCGAAGGATTTCACGTAACCCTGGATTCAAATTTTCATCTGGTTTACGAATATATAATGTGATTTCATCAGCGTACATAGAGACTTTAAGGCTTCTGTCTGTGAAACCTAGCCCACGGAAGGAATGGTGTTGTCGTATTCTGGCTGCTATTGGATCCATTGCCACTGCGAATAACAGTGGCGACAGTGGACAGCCCTGTCTTGTGCCGAGTGTTATGGGGAATGGTTCAGATAAAAGCCCATTAGCACTAAGGCGAGCAGTCGGAGTGGTGTAGAGCAGACTAATCAGTTTGATGAAATTGGGGCTGAGTCCCAGCCTGGGCAATATGGTAAATAAAAAAGGCCACCCAAGGGAATCGAATGCCTTGGTGGCATCAAGAAATGCCGCAAGGGCCGGCAACTTGGGATCAATTTGGTGAACTGTGGCAAAAAAGGTGCGCAAATTATGGGCTGTGGATCTTCCAGGAATGAAACCAGATTGATCCTGTCTGGCTATAAGTGGTAGGAGCGGTTGTAGTCTATTGGCAATTAGTTTGGCAAGGATCTTTACATCCACGTTAATTAGAGAGAGAGTTCTATATGAGTCACATAGATTAGCTTGCTTGTCAGGTTTTAAGAGGGAAATAATCACTGCTTCCCGCATAGTGGGCGGTAGCATCCCACACTCTAATGATTCTTGGTATACGTCCAGCAGGCGAGGCGCTAGCTCTGCTGCGTACGCTTTATAGAAAGAAGTCGTTCACCCATTGAGTCCCGGTGCTTTTTCCCCAGGTAGACCGTTGATTACCTGAGTTATATTTTCCACCGAAAAAGGTACGTTTAAGTAGGATCTGTGGGCGTTACTGAGCCAAAGCAGTTCGATAGAGTCTAAGTATGTGTTTAGCTCGGGATGGGGGCCGCTTTGTGTGGATGAATACAGTGAGGCATAGAAGCGTGTGATATTGTGTGGCCTGCTTGCCTCTGACAGGGGACAAGCTTTCATCAAGTAGCTCAGTTATGAAGGTTTGCGATTTGTGTTGTTTAAGTGTATTAGCAACGGTTTACCTGGCCTGTCCTCCTCACCATAGCTTCGCGCTTTCGCGTGTTTCCCCAAAAATCGGGTTTCCCTTTCCGCCTTCTCCCCAAATTCCGTGATCTTCTCACGCAGAGAAGCGAGATGTATGGACGCTCCCGTCTGAAAAAACAGCAGTTCTGTGGCTCTAATTTCGGCTTCCAATTTCGTTAGTGTTGTTCTAATTGCCTTCAGAACCCCTGCTTGCTTGTAGATGCATGCACCTCTGATAATTGCTTTAAAGGCCTCCCACAAGGTGGAAGGAGAGTCTACTGACCCCTCATTCGTGGAGAAGAATTGGGTGATTTCAATTCTAATTTCTTCTTTAAATGCATCGTCTGATAGAGCGTGTGGTGGGAGGCGCCAGCTAAACGCACGGGGCAAAGTCTGTGGTATCGTCCAGCGCAGCTCAACAGGAGCATGGTCCGACAATGTGCAGGGCAAGTGTATCACGTCTGTGGTGCAGGAGGAAAGGTCGCCAGTAACCAACCAGTAGTCTAGTCTGGACCAAGCGCTATGATATGAGGAGATGCAAGTTCCTTCCCTGATGCCTGGGTTTCTGCTGCGCCAGATGTCTTCTAGGTTGTGATCAAATATTATATTGTGTAATTGTTGGGCCGCCTTAGGGTGTGGGCAACGAGCAGCCCCGACTCTGTCCCATTCATTTTGTAACGTGACATTAAAGTCCCCACCCCATATAACTGTATCACCCCCAGCCGCCAACACCTTTGCGAATACAGTGAGAAAGAATTGAGGGTCATCCACATTTGGCCCGTAGATGGCCACTAAAGTAACCTGTGTGGACATCGATGAGCCGCTAAGAATGACATAGCGCCCGTCCGGGTCAATCTGTGTGTTTGCAGTTGTCCAGCCTAAACCACGTCTGATTAACACCGATACTCCCCTTTGCGTAGTTGGAGTATGGTGTTGAGTGCGTCTCCCCCCAGTATCTGTTGCGTAGTCTGGGGTCCGTGCCATATTTCAGATGAGTTTCTTGCAAAAAGCACACGTCTATGCGATGTCTATTTAAATATGTATGCATCAGTCTGGATTTCCTAAAGTCGTTAAGCCCTCTAATGTTCCAAGTAAGGAATCTAGTCTCCGTCATGGTACAGCTGGTATGTTATGTGGTATATACCTGTAGAAATCGAGTGCATGGTAGAGCTAGGAGCAGTGCAGATAGGTTATCATTATAACACCCGAGTGTCAATGGGATCTGGAATAACTGGTTAGATAAATAATCTGACCTGTGATCTGCTGTATGCATATACTGTATAGCTAACGACTTTGTCTGAAGATGCTGCAAACACCCTGTCCCTCCCCCCCCCCACACCAACCTCCCAATTAGGTTGTGACATTTTACCCCCTCCCCCACCCCTTCTACAACCCCTTCCAACCAAAAAGCAGAAACACATGGGAGATCTCCCTCTGGGGGCTTGGGACGCCGGCATAAACCTGCCTTGTGGCAGGGTGGCCAGGCCGTATCAGTTATATAGACTCCGACAGATGTGTAACTTGCGCCATTACAGAGTCAAAGGGAATAAGTAACTTGTAGCTTGATAGCGTTGGGAAACCTTTTGAACATATTGGTTAGATTATATACTGAATATCGTAGACCAATATCTAAAACGAAAATTTAAGTAACAATGTCATTTTCACTCAAGTTCTGCTCTGATTCAATTTGCCGGGGTGGGCAAGGCGGAGACTTTCTGGAGCATATATGTTTGGTGTACTTAAGAGCCGCCTTGGCGTCTGTAAAGAAGTGTGTTTGTCCATCATGCGTTCTCTTTAGCTTGGCCGGGTACATCATAGCGTAAGGAATGGAGGCGTTTTGGAGGTTGCGCTTTACTGATACGAACTCTCTGCGGGCGGCTTGCACCGATGGAGTGTAGTCGGGGAAACAGGATGGAGTATTCCCTTGGTGCGTTACAGTCCCCTTCTCTCTTGCCGCTCTTAGAATCGCGTCTGTCATTCAAAAGGTATGCGATTATGGGACGAGGTGCAGCCCCCACCGGAGGCCTTGGACCTAATGGGCGCGTTCCACAATCATCATTGGCGAAAGCTCTGGCTCGAAGAGTTCACGCAGCAAGTTTTCGATATATGGCTCCATTTTGGGGATGGCGGTGGTCTCCGGCAGAGCAATAATTCTAAGGTTGTTGCGCCGGGAGCGTGCTTCCAAGTCCTCATTTTTCGCTTTAATCACTTACAGTACCCTTTCCATATTCAGCATCTGTGTCTTAGATTCAGCTTGAGAGTCTTGAGTATCTGAAAGTCTATTCTCTAGGGTGTCTAGGCGTACTTTGTGAGTGTCCACTCTTTTTTTTTTTTTTTTTTTTTTACCCTGTCCAAGCTCGAGGTGAGGACGTCAATCTTGTTGTCGATTGGTTTGATGCTAGAGCGTACATCCAACAGTATTGTGCGCAGGTCCTCCTCTTGATGGTCCCCCAAGTCTATGGCACCGTGATCGGTGTCCGGTTCTGAGGTCGCATCTGTTTTGCGAGTGTGGCGCTTATTTTCAAAGGGAAGTTTGGACTGTCGAGGATCAGGTTTCCCCATTTTGCCATGTAGCTCACTTGAGTGCTAAGCGGCGCGAGACCGCAGGCAACACCGCCTTTCCGGTGTACAGGAGGACTGGTTTGGACCAATATGTCGCAGATGGCGGCCCCTCTCGCTGCAGGATATCAGTCTACTCAAAGTAAGGCCAGTATTACGAGGCAAGGTGGAGCACAAGACTCAGTGTTTAATGTGTGCCGGTTATGCCGAGATAGAAGGGGAGAGCAGCCCACAAGTTACTCCCCCAGCTGCCACAGGAGAGGGCAGCCCCCGCACCCCAGTCACAGCCTCCTGCAACACAGCACGGGACGGGGCACGGAGGTCAGCCCTCAAGCCTGGAACACACTAGAGGAGGCCGCGGTCTCCAGTGCCCCTGAAGCGCAGTTACTCGGGCGGCGCGCGGCGAAGCCCTGGCCCTGATGCGTCCCACAGCAGCCCGAGCTCAGCCCCAGCCAGCAATTTGCTCCAGGAGTCTAGGCCCAAGTGCCGGAAGCTCACATGGCCACACGCATCCCCGCTCCCAGCCCACACGCACCGCACCCAGTGGCACTGTCACTCTGCTTCTGCAACCCCACGGCCAGCACGGCAGCCGCAGCTCCACGTCGGCAGGCGCCTCCCAGAGTCCGCAGCGGTCCGGGACCCACAATCAGTCGGCAGCCGCGGCGATCACACCGCACCTCGCACACCAGTTCAGCTGCAGCTCACAGCAGGACCACCCTGGCACAGACGGTTCGGCCACGGCGCCGCTCTCACCAGGACACCGCAGCACGGCCAAAGTAGAGAGAAGCCCCGGTGAGCACGGATAGTTCTTCCCGCTTTACAGCACTGCGACGGCCATGTTGCGTCTTAGGCTGGGTCCTCGCGCCTCAGGTCCGATATTTCGGTGACGGCTTCGCCTTCACGATAGCAAGGCTACACGTTTGCTGCCACAAATGTCATTAGTGGTTTCCCTCTGTTGATGGCATCGGATCCGGAGTGCGAGCGGCGATGTTTAAGGATTTTGTGGCCTGGCCGGCAGAGCCCCTCTAGAAGGCGGCCATTCTGCGGCTCGGCGAAGCCACGCCCCCCTCAGTACAGAGACCTTAAGGAAAAACAGACCCATGTTGGGTCCTTGCATAGTTAAAGGATGTTTTGCAGTGTGTGCAAACTGTAGAACATGTAGACCCACATTGGGTTCTGTTCTATAGCCTGCAGACTTTGTAGCGAGCTCTAGAAGGTATAAAAACAAGTTACTTGCCATCTGTAACCTTTTTTTGGGTGGATACAGTATCTACCTGTGGATTCTTCACCTTCTGTATATCCCCAAGCACCTGCTTAGACAAACTTTTTCAAAAGCTCTTCCACTTCGACGGGGTGTCGGTATCTGTATGGCTCTGTACACGGCACCCACCATGTGATGTCACTGGAGCCATAAAGAGCCCCGTCAGTGTGTTGACGTCAGTTTCTATCAATTGTTTTATGTGCCTTCGAGGTGAGGGGGTAAAACTAACATTAAAATTGAAATCAAAATTGCATGTGCAGTTCTTTATTCCCCAAAAAATCAAAGTTTTAACATACTAATATACATATAAAATATTCATAAGGAGGGTGGGTTGGTGAGGAATCTGCAGGTAGATACTGTATCGACCAAAAAAAGCGTTGCCAAAGGTAAGTAACTTGTTGTTCTGTGGATTCCTCCCCTTTTGACTAGAATTCCCAAGCAGTCCAACACCTGGAGGTGGGTGCGTGTCTGTCTATACCATAAAATCCTGCAAAGCGGAACAAGCGAAGTGACAGTCCCTCCGCACTTCGGCATCCAAACAATAATGCTTCACGAAAGTCTGAAGGGAGGCCCACGTCCCTGCTTTATATCTGCATCTTGTACCCCTCTAGACAAAGCAGAGGTAGAAGATTTAGCTCTAGTAGAAGGAGCACCGATCCCTTTGTGAAGCTCCTTGTGTGCCATGGCGTAGCAGATCTTGATGGAGAGGATAATCCATCTCAACATAGTCCTCTTATGAACTGCTTTTCCCTTCATTTTTCCAATGTACCCTACAAATAGTTAGTCATCCTGTCTGAATTCTCATGTCCTGTCCATGTAGAAGCCGCTTGCTCTTTTAAAATTTAATCAATGAAGTCGTTCCCCCTCTTTGCTTGGATGAGGAGGAGGATAGAACATGGAAAGAGTGATGGAGTGAGGATGAGGAGGAGGATAGAACATGGAAAGAGTGATGGAGTGACCCAAATGAGTTACGACTTTTGGCAGGAAAGCAGCCCTGGATCTCAATACCAACTTATCAGGAAAAAATGTTGTGAATGAAGGTTTAACACCCAAAGCTTGAAACTCATTAACTTCCCTTACAGAAGTTATGGCAATAATAAAAATAGTCTTAATAGTTAAGTCTCAAAGGACAACTATGAAGAGGTTCAAACGGAGAACGCATCAGATAAGTTAAAAATTAAGTTCCCACCAATGCATAATAAAGGGAGTGGGAGGATATTTATTCTGTAAGTTTCTTAATGAATCTCAAAACCACAGTAGATTTAAACAGGGACGATTGATCTGATAAACAGATAAAAACTGAAAGGGCTGAGAAATAACCCTCATCTGTGGCAACTGTGCAGCCCTGCTGGGCTAACGAGAGGGCAAAATATCTGACAAATGAGCCGTTAAAGGATATAAGGAATTATCACCACACCTTTTAAAAAATGTAGCCCATTTGCCAGCATAAACGGATTTGATGGAGTGTCTTCTGGACGATGAAATAACATCCATCACATCAGGAGGGAGAGAAAAGGAACTCGGGTTGTCCCGTTTCAATCTCTAGGCAAGTGGGTGCAGGCTCTGGAGGTGGGGGGTGTAGAACCTGCGACTGCCAGAGGAGGCTCTTCCTTGAGGAAGAATAAGCGGAGGGCACAGGGAGAGGTGAATGAGGTCTGCATACCATACCCTTCACGCACAGTCTGGGGCTATTGCGATTACTTGAGCCTGGTCGAGGCGCATCTTCCTTGCCACCCATGGATCAAGGGTATAAGAGGAGATGCATAAAGCAGCTGGGAGCTCCAGCTGAAGTGGAACACATTCCCTAATGTTCCCTGCATTGGATTCTAGAGGCTGCAAAACGATGGGCAGCGCACGTTCTCTTGAGTGGCAACGAGATCTGTCAGTGGAGTACCCCATAGATGGAAAATGTATAACACTACCTCCGAATGGAGACACCACTCGTGATTGGCAGAACAATGCTGACTAGACTGTCTGCACGTACGTTGAGTCCCCCACCAGATGATTTACTACCATACAAATCTGGTGATCCTTAGTCCAGAACCAGAGATGTAGAGATTCTCTTCCGAAAGAGACCACCCCACTTCTCCCCGCTTCTTGATGTACCACATAGTAGTAGTGTTGTCTGTCATGATTTGGACTGTCTGACCGCGAAAGGAATGGTGGAAGGCCTTGTGAGCCAGATGTATCACCTGCAACTTTTAACAGATTGGTCTCCAGAGGAACAGTTGTTTCATATCCAAGGTTTCTGATCTCCATATCCTCCAGATGAGCGCCCCACCCTAGAGTGGAGTGTCTGACCGCGAAAGGAATGGTGGAAGGCCTTGTGACACAATCAGACATTTTTAACAATCACCTTCACTATACACTGGACACTTTAAACCAGCTCCGCAGTAGTTCTGGCGTCGAAGCACACCAGGGTGGCATTCGGCCGCTCCTGGTGGGGCCCGATGATGAAGCATGTCACCAACCAGGTTGGTGAGTGAGGGCTTTATTAAGAACCTATTTGGATTCTACTGTTGTGCTCTATTTGTAAATATAAGGCACACTCTTTCATTGTTTATTATCAGGAAGGCCTTGTGAGCCAGATGTATCACCTGCAACTTTTAACAGATTGGTCTCCAGAGGAACAGTTGTTTCATATCCAAGGCTTCTGATCTCCATATCCTCCAGATGAGCGCCCCACCCTAGAGTGGAGGCATCTGTTATGACTGTGGACACTGGAGGAGGAGGAGGGTGAAACAATTTCCCTTGAGAGTGATTGCTGGTTACACCACCATTGAAGATCCACTGCAGTGTCCCTGGAGATCTTGATACAAGCTCGAAGATTTCCATCGTGTTAAAACCACTGCCTGCTTAGTGATCACTGGAGGGCCCTCATGCCAGCATGCATGAGTGACCAACGGTATGCAAGAGGCTAGCAGACCTAGTAGGCTTAAAACCTTCCGTACTGGAATAAACGCACAGTCCTGAAACATCGGAATCATAGGCTAAATATCATGAATCCCCTGAGAAGGAAGGAAGGCTTGATTCACAGTTGTCTAGTACTCCCCCTATAAACAGTGCGCTGAGAAGGTTCCAGGTGAGATTTGGGCTTGTTGACCGAAAAGCCCTGTTCGAACAGCAGCCACGTTGTTACCTGCAAGTATGCAACACCAACTCTGGACATTTGACCTTAATGAGCCAATTGTCCAGGTAAGGGAATTACGGGAATACTGGAATTCCAAACCTTCTCAGATATGCCACGGCCATCACCTTCGTGAAGAGCCGAGGAGTGGAATTGAGGCCAAATGGTAGAACCCCAAACTGATAATGTTGGGACCCCACCGTGGAGATACTTCTTGTACAAATGCAGAATAGGGATGTGAAAGGAAGCATCTTGTAAGTCGATTGACACCATCCATTCTTCTTTCTCCAGCGCAAGAAGCACCTGAGCTAGGGTCAGCATCTTGAACTTTTGTTTGAAAAACCAGTTCAAAATCCAGAGGTCCAGAATCAGACGCTAACGACCGTCCTTTTTGGGAACCAGGAAATAATGTGGGTAGTATCCCGGACCCTGTTCCTGCTCTGGAACCAACTCCACTGCACCCTTATGAAGTAAGGATTGAGCTTACTTTTAGAGGAACCGAAGATGGTCCATGGTAAGTGAATTTGGGTGGGGTGGAAAGGGTGGGGGGGAATTCTTTGTAGGGTAGGGCATACCTCTTTTCCACAATACTTAACAAGGTCTGATGTTATGGACCTCTGCTGATGCAGAAACTGGGACACCAGTCCTCCCACTGGTAAAGCATGCTCTAAAATGTGAAAATTAAGGCTGCTTTTCTGTGTTAGCAGACAAAGAGGATGAGATGGAAGATGGGGTAGGAACAGCACGCTGTCTACCTCTGCCACGCCCTCTGAAACTTAAAAAGGCGGTTAGCAGATTTCTGCTGTTGGTGCTCTTTAAGCGTAAATCCTCTGGAGAAGCATCAATCTTTTGAATTGCCTATAATCCTTAGGCTGAAACTGGAGCCCCAAGGAATGAGCAGTGGCCTTGCTGTCCTAGAAATGTTCTAAAGCAGATTCTGCCTTGGCTCCAAATAGGCGAGAGCCATCAAAGGGCAAACCCATAAGTGTTCTGTGCATCCTGTGAAAAGTCAGAACCCCTCAGCCATGCATGACTTAGAATAAAAATTGAAGTGCCCATTGCTCTTGCCACAGAATCAGCCATATCCAGTCCTCAGATAATAACCTGATGGGCTGCAGCTTTCAATAGTTCCGAAAAATTACCTTGTACATTGTCAGCCAATTTAGGAGCAGACTTCGTTGAATCAGAGAGGGCATGAACGTACCTTCCAAGTAGACAAGTAACGTCCGTGGGATTTTAGAGCCATGCTTCCAAACAAGAATTGTTTTTTATATGACTGATCCATCTTCTTGGACTCCCTATCTGCAGGCGTCCGCTTTGAAGAACATGAATTTGAACAACCAAAATCTCTGGTGTAGGATGTGAGGACAAGAAGAAAGGAGCTCCAGGAGACGGCTTATATCGTTTGGCTAGCAGCCTTGAAACAGTGGTGGCTGTCGTTGGTTTCTGCCAGGTATCCAAGATTAGTTTGATCAAAGCCTCAATGAAGGTTAATAAAGGTTCAGAGCACCGTGAAGAAGAGTGAAGCACTTCAGTTAGAATATTAGATTTCAGCTCCGTGGTTGGAAGGTGTAAATCTAACATTTTCCCTGGTTTCCTGATGACTGTTATGTAGTGACTTCAGGGGGTGGAATTCTTTTTGGAGAGAGCAATTCCTATTCTGGGGATGTATCTAAACTTTTTGCCTCTTAGGCCCTTAAAATCTGGGTCCATTGAGGTCTACTCAACAATCTCTTCCTCCTCCTTCTCCTGGGAGTCTCGTTCCCTAAAGAAAAACTGACCTTCCTCCACCCATCGTTGGGCCTCCCTTCTGGATCTGTGCCTAGGATCCTGATGAATGTGACCTCCCTGATGATCCTCCTCTGAGAGCGGTTGTGGAAACACCAACCTAAATGAATTGTACTTTGACCAGCGACATCAAAACTCATGACACCTCTTCTTCCCTGCCGACCTCGAACAATGAGAAGGTACAGACCTGGATCTTGGACGAGACTTGCAACAACCTCTTTCCTCATCTTTCGCTCTGGCCATAAGCAATTTTGCTGCATTCTTTTTCAGGGCCTTTGATGTATCGAGGCCTATTCCAGTTGCCAGAGAATGAATCCAAAGACCGATTGCATGAAGATCAGTAATAGATATCTGACCCTAACATTCCTTGCAGGGTTTAAAACCCAACTTTTGAGGACGCAACTTTTTCTCAAAACTGCAATTTAAGAGAAAAACCAATTGAACACATGACCATTCCAAAACAGAGTATGAAAATACCGTTGTGCATCGAAGTCACGGAAAAAAGGGAATTGACTTCAGCACGCTCACTGAGGCTCTTTATGGCTCCAGTGACGTCATGCGGTTTCGCATGTGGAGTCATTTAGATCCGGACGCCCCATGTCCATGTGGGAGAGCTACTGAAAACTTGTCTATCCAAGCTGGTGCATGAGAATATTCAAAAGGTAAGGAATCCACAGGTAGATGTAGCCATCAGAACTGCCGGGCTGGGTTCAGTTTGCAGACAATCAAGACATTTGAGCAGTCATTTAAAAATTGAATTTTGATTTCTTTTAATTTGAAATTTAGGAGGGGGCTGTGGTCAGATTGTGTTTTGGTAAGCTCCCACTTTTCAAAATCCTCTCTCTCTGTGGACTCCAATCGCAATCTGCAGACTCGAACTAGAGTCCGTGGACAGGACGGGGCAGGACTTCCTTTGAATTCTGCTGACTTTCTTGCCGAATTAAAGAACATTCTAAGCTTTTCTTTGGCTGGAAGTTTATGTATGTTACCACCACAGCCAAAAGTGCTTTTCCCATAGCAACAGGAACCAGATTCACTATTTTGTGAAGTGCAGGAGATCTAAACAGTTGTGATTTGGAGTAATGCTGTTTTCCATCTCTGAGATAAGGTGGAGAAACCTCATCAAGAGATATCAAGACTTTTCTATATTTGCTGTAGGATGGGGAGATTGTTGTCCCTGCCTGAAACACCTACACAGTGTACCTCTCCTCTCAACCAGAGATTGTAAAGTCTTCTTAATCTTCCAGGGCAATTAATCCACTGACATTTTTATGGGCCAGCACAATGGTGGTCTTAACAACGTAGAGGAACCCTTGACCTAGTGGCGGCATAGATCCAGACTCTCCCTTTACTACACCTTCCTGAGGGGGAGGCATATGCAGATTTATAGGCTGTCCTGGTTGCCAACAAACAACCTCAGTGTTGCCTAAATGGGGAGCCCGGACAGGCTGAGCCTAGCCCTGAGGCCCTAACTCTCAGTACTTGCTCTGGTCTACCCGTCGGCCCTCATTGTGAGCCAAACAGGCTGAATGAAAGTTATTTTCCCCTATGTGGGCCCCTTTTTCACACCAGGCGCATCGGCACACTGCTCACTCCATTTCAGTGGTCCTCTGTAGCCTCAGGCCTCACATGAAGCCCAATTCTGGATTCAATCAAAAAACATCCACAATTGCAAAATCCAGCAGTTGTTTTGACAAGGGCTCCTGCACTCCCTCAATATATTGAGCCCAGTGACACCACTTTTTAACCCTTTCAGTGCTCATGACGGAATGGTTCCGTCATGAGCACAAGTTCCAGTGTGCTCATGACGGAACCATTCCGTCATGAGCACATGCTCCGAAAATCCCTCTGCTGCAGACAGCAGAGGGATTTCCCATTTTTTATTTTTTTTGCCTGGGGAGGTGGGGAAGAGTTTCCCCAACCTCCCCAGGCCTCTTTTTGAATTTCGTTACAATGACGATCGCGCGCATGGCGTGCGATCGTCAATGCAACGAAAACGAAACTGAAACTTAGTTTCAGTGCTCGTGGGGCTATCTCAGCCCCCCGAGCACCGAAAAAGATGGGAGAGGTATCGTTGGAAAGGGGAGAATCTCCCCTTTCCAATGGTACCCTTCCCTAGTGGATCCCTGCTTGGGGATTTACCCCAGGGGGGCGATCCCCAAGCAGGGATCCACCCACTAGACACCAGGGAGGGGGGAGCGGCCCCTTGGGCAAGGGCCTTTGCTCCCCCCATATTTGTTTGGGCACCACAGTCTTTCCGCCCCCCCTGGGGGGCAGATGGGGGCAGTAGCCCCCAATTTGCCACCCCGGGGGGGGGGGCGGAAAGCCTACTAGAATCCAGGGATTATTTTTTTTATTGACGTTGGGGTGGGGGCTGCCCAAAAAGGGCATGGCAATGCCCCCACCCCCCCCAGACAAATGTGAGTCTTTCTGCCCCCCCTGGGGGGCAGATGGGGGTGGAAAGCCCACTAGAAGCCAGGGATTATTGCCCAAAAAGGGCATGGCAATGCCCCCACCCCCCCAGAGAAATGCAAGTCTTTCTGCCCCCCCAGGGGGCAGATGGTGGCAGTAGCCCCCAATCTGCCCCCCGGGGGGGGGGCAGAAAGCCCATTAGAAACCAGGGATTTTTTTTTTATTGATGTTGGGGTGGGGGCTGCCCAAAAAGGGCATGGCAATGCCCCCCCCCCGAGAAATGTAAGTCTTTCTGCCCCCCCAGGGGGCAGACGGGGGCAGTAGCCCCCAATCTGCCCCACTAGGTCCATTATTGCGTTCATACCCATCTGGCCCTGACGGCAAGATGGCGGCCGTCGGAACCAGAGGCTGATGCCAGGCGAGTGCGGCAGACAAGATTGGGGTTCCGCGCCCGGACTCGAGTTGGACAGAGCCGGAAGATAAGGTGCAGGCACAACCGCTTGTAGCCCGCGGAGGTCAGACGAAGCGGGAGGTGAGCGAGAATCGGAGCGGACCCCTCGCGCCCCCCTCCCGCCCCACACCGGGATCAACAAGTGCGGTCGAGTAATGTGCCCCATATCCGCCCAACAAGAAGAGTAGCGGTATTGAAGAATTCCAGCTGCTGCCCCGGTAAATAAGATAAGTGGGAAGTGAAACCGGAGCGTCCAGAAAAGTGTAAAGGTCAGGTACGCCTGGAGTCAAGATGGCGGCCGCCTTCGACCTCACACAAGCTCCGTGATCAGCGAGTGCCACAGCACTGGGTGAGTGGGGGCCCCAATAGCAGCATCTCGACCCCGCCAGCTCCTAGCGAGGGGCCAGATAAAGTGTTTAAAGTAAGCCAGAGCGCCCAGGAACTGATAGAGGACAGGCATGCCTGGAGTCAAGATGGCGGCCGTCCTCAAAGTGAAATGATTCCAGAGCTCAACTGGTGCCTCAACAATGAGCGAGAGGGACCCCAATAGCAGCGCCTCGGCCCCCTGGCTTTGAGTAAAGGCCAGACGAAGTGGGGCGCGATGCGAGGGTGGGGCCCTCAAGAAGCAGGCCCGCTGGCTCCCTCCCTCCACTCCCTCCTCCAGAGCGGAGAGGACGACAGTGCGCCGCATGGCGTGAAAACCGGCGTGATAACAAAGCGGTCACGGAAAGGCTCCCCTGGTGAGTGGCACAGATTAATACTGGGGAGCGGAAGCGGCCTCCAAAGGGTCACAATACATGCCTTGAGGACAGGAGTGCAAGATAAGATGAAGTGAAGCCCGATTGTGCACAGCAAAGAACCCGGCGAGGAAGCGCCATTAGTCCTAGATACCTGGCCTGGATGCCCCAGCAAGCAGTGGGGCCAGAGAACTCCACGCATCTGCACTGCCCAACAAACACCCCTCCCCCCCCCCGAGCGACAGACTAAAATGGGAACCGGCTGATTTTAACTCCAAGGTCAGAATCCCTTGCCTGACCTCAAGATGGCTGCCACAGTGGTCCCTACCTCGACCACGACAGTGGACATCAACCAGACCTCGAACACATCCCCCTTCCGGCCTACCCATCAGGATACTGAATCTGTGAACCTATCTCTGACCATGGAGACCTAGCTTTTGGCCGATGCCCGGTGGAGCTACTTGATAGCTAAAGAGGAGATGGGCGGTGGACTACCCCTCGGCCGTCACCTACCCAGCCGGACTTTGGGCAGACCTTACTGCATCTCTCCGTTGTATTCTCGCTCCTACCCCTTTACTCCACCCCTTTACGCTCCATTTATCCCTCCTCTTTACTCTTTAATTGTTTTCCCGTTGAGACCTAGCTGTTTGGCTGATGCCCGGTGGAGCTACCTGATAGCTATAGAGGAGATGGGCTGTGGACTTCCCCTCGGCCGTCACCTACCCAGCCGGACTTTGGGCAGACTCCTTCTCTCCATCCTATCTACCTCCTACCCCTTTACCCTTCTAAACTCCATTTATTTAGTCTTCTACGCTCTTGAAACGTTTTCCTAGTAACGGATGTAACTTGTAACTGATGTAACTTTGTAATTTTGTGGAACCTTATGTAAAGCGCTCTGATACCTCCGGGTCTAGCCAGCTCTATATAAAACTCAAATAAATAAAAATAAATAAATACCATTAACTGGAAAGAGGTTGAAAGCACAAAAAATAGGCTATGTCCCCGAAAAATGCCAAAACTGTGTAAAAAATGTTGGTTTTCTGACAAAAGTCTGCTTGTCCCTGAAAGCTGGGAAGATGGTGATTTCAGCACCACAACCCCTTTTTTGAAACCATTTGCAGGGAAAAAACCAGACGCTTTCATCTGTAGCCCTTTTTTCCCATTTTTCCCCAAAAAAACAAAATGTTGCTGTATTTTGGCTAATTTCTGGGTCCCCTCCAGGGAAATCCACAAACCCTGGGTACCTTTAGAATCCCCATGATGTTGGAAAAAAAGGACGCATATTTGGCGTGGATACCTTATGTGGTCAAAAAGTTACAGGGGCCTAAGCGCGAACTACTCCAAATAGCCCAAAAAAAGGCTTAGCACAGGGGGGGAAAAGGCCTAGCAGCGAAGGGGTTAATGAAGGATAATGTTGAATTCTTCCAACTTCCTGAGCCCCACTACTGTGCTGATCTTTGAGTTTGGCATTCTGGGGGCTTCCAGAATGTGGCAAGACTGAGGAGTACTAAGAAAGAGCAGGTAAAGGGGAGAGTGCGGGAAAGTTATCGAAGTCTGTATTAGGGTAAGAGGCGCTAAGTAGCTTGTTGAGTGAGGGGCAAAATAGATGCAGAGGAAGTCCGAGATGTACCAGCAGGGAAGCTGACCCAAGGGTAAATTTCAGTTCATGTGGTGTGAAGAGGGAGCGGGGGCTCATGGGGAAGGTGGTGCAGTGAGATGAGTGAGAGCACGGAAGGGATGTGTTAAAATGGTACTTGAAAGGAGGAGGGTACAGCTAGCAGATGGGGATGTCTTCTCAGTGGCTATGAGCACTCCTCTATTCTGACAGTGCGTGTTAGTACCTTATTTTGAAGAGAGAAACCTTTTGGGGCTTAATCACAAGATACTGGTTGAAGGGGGCAGAGAAGAAAGAGGGAGACGCAGAGCTACCTCCAACATACATGTACCAGAAAATTGATATCGGAAGAATGTTCTGATTGCATTGTTTTGTTAGATTTACTTGGCACAAAGTCTACCATTGTTGTGGCCTTGGAACTCCAGTGGGGTTTGGTGGTTGATCACCATGGTTTTGAGAATCCATAAGTCGAACGTCTGCTCTTGTAGTATGTGAGAGACATTGTCAAAATAATTATTTTTGTTATTCATTATTGGATTTCTTGTATGCTTTTTGGGGGTAGGGGTTTTACCTGTGGGACTTGCCAAAATGCTTAAGTGCTAATTATGTTATTTGGTAGGAATATTGCCAGTCAAGTTTGTATGTGTGCATCAATTGGTGGTTTAGGGATTTCCAAATATCCATCTGCCTACTGTCCTGCCATATATCGGGTGGATGTTATGTATTCTTTTTAGACCTGTTCCGTTTGTTGGTGATGTGTGGGAGAGTGCTGTTGTGGGTATGCTGTCCATTTAAGTGGTATAGTTGTTGCATGTTCGATGTGTCTGTAGTGCTCTTTCTAATATTTTGTTTGGGATATAGTATGTTGCATTGGATGTTTGTGTGGTTTAGTGGTAAACGGTGGTGTGCACATGTTGATGGGCAGCTGCATGGCGTAATTGTGCTTTGTTGTTTCTTGTACAGAATCTTATCTAACATATTATCCTGGAGGTGTAGAGTAGGCCCAGAAGAAAGGGCAGCAGTCTGCTGTACAGTAGGAGCATCAGGACAATAAGTTTCTCTCTTTACATGCAGATAAAGTTATGGAGCACAAGAGCAAAAAATACCTTTGGTCAGAAAAGGCATAATTGATACATGCAAAGATAGCATTAAGTACATTTTATTAAAAAAGGCAGGATTGCTATGTACAACATACTCTTAAAGGACAATTTGCAGGAAAAGGGGCATGAAAAAATACGTATGCAAGTAAATATATTAAAAATGAAATTGACTTTAGAAACCAGCATAGAGGAAATACTCTAAAGCCCTGAAACCTCTTATATAGTGTTCATGTAGTATTTTCTCTAGTTTAATAGTGTAGCTGTCTGCAGGAATTATTGCTTACAATATCAAGTGTTATTTGGTTGTGCCCGTTTCAACCAATGGCTTGTTTGCATCAGTCTCTTTCAGACATTGGCTTGAGAGATTGCCTATGGCTTCAGGACAGAAGCAGGCCCACAACGAAGGCTCCCTTGCTATCTGTATCCCTCATTCTAGTCATGGTTTCTTCATTCTACTCATGGTTTCTTCATTCTACTCATGGTTTCTTCATTCTACTCATGGTTTCTTCATTCTACTCATGGTTTCTTCATTCTACTCATGGTTTCTTCATTCTACTCATGGTTTCTTCATTCTACTCATGGTTTCTTCATTCTAGTCATGGTTTCTTCATTCTAGTCATGGTTTCTTCATTCTAGTCATGGTTTCTTCATTCTAGTCATGGTTTCTTCATTCTAGTCATGGTTTCTTCATTCTAGTCATGTTTTTTCCATGTAAAATGAAGAGATAATTTTCGTTTCAAATGCAAGACTAGCATGAACGCTACTTCAGTCTTGCATTTGTTTAGGTTTTTCACGTAGAAACAAATGCAGGAAAATAATATGAACTTTGGAGAGCAAGGTAGCCTTCATTTTTAGGTCAAGCGTCTGCGCACATGCGCCGTCTGCAAGACCTGTTGTAGTTAGTATAAAGTGTGTAATCCCACCTGCATCAGTCTTATTTGCTGGTTCCTTATTGGTTGGTGCTCCCGATACATAACGTCCGTTGTATCGCAAGGAGCACCGACCAACGACAGTTTTGTTACGCTGTAAGTTTTTATTTGTTCTGTCTAGGGACTACTACTTTTATTTTGTATTGTGCTACCACAGCGCCTAGCACGGCTCCTGGTTTCAGGTTGTTTTTTTTGTCATCACCATGGCGCACACTTCACTGGCCACCATGCACATAACTTAAATATGCATGGGCGCCACAGTTTATATTTTAGCACGGTGCCCGCTTATTTTAGTTGTTTCCTGCCTTGTGTTTTTTTGTTTTTTTTACATCACCATAGCACAGGCACGGTGCTTTATATTTTAGCACGTCACCCGCATTAATTGTTTCCTGCCTCAGCTCCATGTGCATAGCGACTGCGTCCTCAACATGTGTTCAAAACAGTGTCCCGTAGATGACTCTGCAGCAGATCTCGCAACTCCAGCAAATGCGAGACCTATTGCACTGAAAGTACTCGTTAATCTTGCTTCTGTTCTGATATGAAGCATGGTTCTTGCACTAGAGTCGCAGAAAATGAAGCAGCTGCTTCAATGAAAAGAAGAATGCCTTCCCTTTTCAAATGTTAAAACAACTGGTCCAGTAACCCAGGTAATTTACGGCAGCTTATCACCAGCAGCACAAATTCCCCACCCCCTTTGCTCTGTCTTTCAGCTTCTCACTTGACCTCTGTGTGCCATACAAGCTTGGCCTTCTGTCCTTTTGTAATATTAATAGCTGACCGCTATCCGTTCCACTCTTATTGTGTACCTTCCAGTGAAATTCACAGCACATAAGCTTTTGAAATCTGCTGTGTGCTGTGACCCCAAGAGGCTAAAGCACCACTCTAAACCTGACTGCTCCTTAAGACGGGCATGAGCACACCAAGCCTTTGTGACCATTGTATTTCCACTAGATATAATCTTATGACACCATCATTATTATTGACCTTGTGGCAAGATGTCAGCCTAACTGGTAGGTCCAGCTTAAAGGTAAGGAAATAATTGAGGTGGCATGTATAGGAGGGAGTGAGCAGTTGAAGAATAGTGTTTTGATACACTTTTAGACTTGCAATAATTCAGCCAAATCTCCTGCAAGATGCCAGACTGCTACGTGTGCCGTGCTAGTTTTTCAGTAGCTTGAATCTTTGAATTGCAAGCATTCTGGTATTCTAGTGCTAGGGTCATTAGAAGTGAAACCTTTTTATCTGCTCAGTAATTGCTCTTTGTGGAGTGGATTACATTGTTGATGAGATAGTACAATTGACAAACTGTAGAATTTAGCTGAGCTGTGTTTTGCACATTTAGTGGGGCTCTGAAGAAGGCCTACCAGGATGATATTACAGGACTGAGGGAGGATCTTGCTAATGTATGTACATTATATCTGAAATTGTTTGAAATGTAGCATTTGATTTTAAGTCTCCGGTTTTAGCCTGGTGTTTGCATGTGCACTTTCGTAGGCAAGGAACAGTCTAGTAGGAAACTGAGTGAGGGAAATTGCCTCTGATAGGAAAGTGTGCTTATAATGATTTATTTTCTGTGACATGGATTCCACTCATCCAGTTTTTAGAGTGCTGTACATATTCAAAATATAAAGTCAACCATATATTGAATTCGTTTTGATTTCTGCTTATGGATAGATTGTTCTAGTGAGGGTCACAGAGCGGCGCAATAACTGGAACGTTTGTCATTCCTCAATTTACAACCACATGTTACTTCACCTGCTCATATAAAAGGCCTTATAGACAACTTTTGGCACTTAGACATCGCTGTACACTATCTCAGGATCACGTCTTGCTCCAGGTCAGACCATTTTTTAATTGGTCAGTTTCTGCCCTGATTTAAAAAAATTGGGCTCACCTTATTGGATCACATTCTAAAAGGTCTTCGAAACTAATTTAAATCCCGGTGATGCCTTAACTTTGCTATCTCAACCACCATGCTTACACCTCCTTATTAACAATGAATTTGCCACCGCTTTCAATGACTAAGTTAGTGGTTAGTAAGATATTGCTATTCAACGCATTATTCAAATCAACTCCTCAGGCAGGAAATGTGCTCCTAGGTATTTTCGTAATCCGAAAATTTCTAAAGTCAAATTATATTGAGGGTCACTATCAACATAAAGATATTACCTGCTTAGAAACAGTTGGATTTTAAACCAAGAAACAATATTTTTCAGATAAGATTAACTCCTCAAACAATATATAGAAAGTTGTCTCATTGCTTTTGATCTATCCATTTGTTATACCATCTCAACAACTCTTTGACCAAGTTAACATATAAAATCTGATCTTTAAGAGAGGAGGTTGTGTGTATGTGTTTACTGAGGACTCTGCCCCTCACAAGGAACCAAAGCTGATGGAATTTTCCATCTTCTCTTTGAAGGAGTTCCTACCTGGTTTAGAGAGGTCAAAATCAGGCTCATCTAATTATCCTCGTCCTCTTTCTACCTTTAAACAAATACAACTTGAATAAGGTCCTGTTCATGACTTAATAAAGGCTTCACTAAATAGGGTGTGGTTCCATTAATATTTAAGGATGCATGTGTGATCCCTCCCCTTGAGAAACTGAATGCAGAATGGTCTTATTTGAAAAACTTTTGCCCAATCTCCTTTGGCAGCAAAGATATTAATGATTTGTTGCCCAACAACTTTGTAGGTTCATTCAAACTTATGACTGTATAAGAGACACGCAGTTAGGGTTCCACCCTGATTATGGCACACAGACTGTGTTGGTCTCTACTGTGGACAAGCTCAGATGGGAGAAAGAAAAGGGACATATATAAATGCTGCAACCCTACTTGATCTTTTTGCTGCCTTTGACCTGGGTGACCAGGTCTTCTTTCTTAACCATGTTGTATCGCTTGGTATAGGAGGACTGGCATTAAAATAACTCTAATCATTCCTGACAGGCTAGTCCTAATCTGTCAATCAAGGCGGTTTTATATCTGAGAAATTGGATATTTGTTTGGCAGGGCCTCAAGATTCTACCATTCGGTTATCATCTTGGTCCACCCAAAAGCAGAGGTGGTTTCGAGCATTTATGTATGCTGAGAACAGCCAGATTTGCGTGTTTTTAGAGAGTGACCCCGCCCACATGGATACCATCTTCACAGACTGAGTTGCATTTGGCTGTGAATGGGTAGCAACAAGATACATTTTATTGCAGAGAAGAAAGGGGTTTTAATAATCAATGAGCAAAATGATCTTTGGTTGAATTCTTACTGGCCATCTAAAATGGGCACAAAACCTTTGCCAGCAATGAATGTTAAGTCTCTGTGTTAAGCTTGACAGTCAGTCGTTATAGACCTGAATTGCTGCAGTGGTGTCATCTTGCATTTGCTAAGTTAGAATGATAAGAAAAATTGCCCAATTTCTAACCTGTGAAAGTTGAAATCAAGCCTACACTTAGGGGTCGATTCCGATTCGGGCCGGAAAAAGCACCGACCGACACGGAGCCGGAAAAATTACCGACCGACACGTACCAGTGGCGCCCGACACGCCAAGTACGATGCAAGCCGCGATAAATCCGACCGACACGTTAGGAAACCAAGCCGACCGACCGAGCCGCTCGGAAAATAGCAATCCGGCCGGAAAAACACGCGAATCCAACCGACCGACACGCACCCGGAACAAATCCGACCGAATCGTACCCGCCAACTCCAAACCGCAAAGTACGATGCAAGGCGCGAAAAACACGACCGAGTCGGACGGAGGACAAGCCGTACGACCGACACGCATACAAAACCGAGCCGAAGCAACACAATACACGGCGACCGACGCGTACGCAGCATAGAAAACTGCACAAACACAGCGTGAACGAAACGGAAAACACCGTACGAGACCAATGCAGGGTCCGACTCGGTCACAAGAACGTTTCCAACATACACAAACAGCACAAAGGAAAAATGAACCAAAAAAGGCCAAACAAGCAATTACCAAGCCAATAAATACTGGGGGGTGGGGACAGAGAACAAAGACACACCCACAACTCCACCTATATAAAGGACACAAATCACTACCATGAGCCTTTGCAAATGCCATTTCACTGCCAGCACCCAAGAGAAAGCAACCACACACCCACAGCTCATCCCTCACACAAGCCACACACCATCAACACACCAACAAATACCTACCTCACATACACCCAGCACAACACACACCCACACACCCTCACCTGCACACCAACACACACATCACCCACCATCACCACCCATCACCATGCCCCCAAGAAGAATCCCAAGTTCCTAGATAGTGAATTGGAAGTCATGGTAGACGAGATCCTCAGGGTGGAGCCACAGCTGTTTGGCACTCTGGTCCAACAGACCTCCATGTCGCAGAAAACCAAGATGTGGGAGAGGATCATCAACAGGGTGAACGCCCAATCACCATGTCGGCGCACAAAGACGGACATCCAGAACAGGTGGTATGACGTGCGCAGGAGGGTACGGGACATGCTGAAGAAAGACTACATCAACAGCCAACACACCGGCAGTGGCCCTCCTGCCAAGCCAATATACCTCAGGCCCTGGGAGGAGAAGGTGCGGGCCATCCTTCCGCCAGTGAGCGTATATGGACTAGAGGACATCCCAGAGCCTGGTGAGTACACAACAAATGTACACAATAAACTGCCACAAAACACACACATCACTGTCAAGGGGAGAGTCAAACCATGCACTCATAGCAATTACACAGCAACTAGAACAGAATCATCCCAAAATGTGTATGTCAGTCAGATAAACACAACACATGCCATCAAAAAAGTCACATCCAACTGTGCCAACACATGTACAAACACAACCACAACTACAGCTATGCAGTGGCACAAATAGAACTAACACACACATCCACACATGTAGCCACCACAACAACACCAACACACAGTGAAGACCACTCAAAGGAAGGAATTCTGTGTATGCTGGCCAAGTCAGTGTAGCCAATAGCATCATGGGAGTCGCAGTCACACATATTGCCCCCCACAACTGTCCCATCAACACCACCCTGAACCATGCTCACATCACAGGGAGTGGAGAAGGACTCACAAGATGGCTGACACTGGCTACTGCTGTGGGGAGCACAAGGCCCTGCTGCCAACTGTGCACCAACAAACAGCAGGACACCACTGACTGACATCCTGAGAGACAACTTACACTCCCTGCAATGCAAGCACGTTCCATGGTGGGATATCTGGCTGGCTGGGTGGGAAGGGGGACTTGCAGCACTGACTATAGTCACCAGCACCTCCCCTCACCCCCCCCAACACAAACTCCACAGTACCCACCTGGTAGAATGCAATGCCCTCCATCCTAACACAAGATCCCACAAAGCACCACCACCCTGGGTTATGTTGTGTGAAGCACAGGGACACTCTTGGGACTCTTAGCCAAACAACTGCCAGGACAACACTCCCAGCCATCCTGTCAGCACAGCCAGCCCACCCACAGGGAAGCAGAGTCAAAAGGAAGGAAGCATGGGCATGCTGGGAAGGGGGTGGAGGCAATAGCATGATGGGAGTCGTAGTCACAGACATAGCTCACCCCCACAACTGTCCCATCAACACCACCCTGAACCATGCTCACATCACAGGGAGTGGAGAAGGACTCACAAGATGGCTGACACTGGCTACTGCTGTGGGGAGCACAAGGCCCTGCTGCCAACTGTGCACCAACAAACAGCAGGACACCACTGACTGACATCCTGAGAGACAACTTACACTCCCTGCAATGCAAGCACGTTCCATGGTGGGATATCTGGCTGGCTGGGTGGGAAGGGGGACTTGCAGCACTGACTATAGTCACCAGCACCTCCCCTCACCCCCCCAACACAAACTCCACAGTACCCACCTGGTAGAATGCAATGCCCCCATCCTAACACAAGATCCCACAAAGCACCACCACCCTGGGTTATGTTGTGTGAAGCACAGGGACACTCTTGGGACTCTTAGCCAAACAACTGCCAGGACAACACTCCCAGCCATCCTGTCAGCACAGCCAGCCCACCCCACAGGAAGCAGAGTCAAAAGGAAGGAAGCATGGGCATGCTGGGAAGGGGGTGGAGGCAATAGCATGATGTGAGTCGTAGTCACAGACATAGCTCACCCCCACAACTGTCCCATCAACACCACCCTGAACCATGCTCACATCACAGGGAGTGGAGAAGGACTCACAAGATGGCTGACACTGGCTACTGCTGTGGGGAGCACAAGGCCCTGCTGCCAACTGTGCACCAACAAACAGCAGGACACCACTGACTGACATCCTGAGAGACAACTTACACTCCCTGCAATGCAAGCACGTTCCATGGTGGGATATCTGGCTGGCTGGGTGGGAAGGGGGACTTGCAGCACTGACTATAGTCACCAGCACCTCCCCTCACCCCCCCAACACAAACTCCACAGTACCCACCTGGTAGAATGCAATGCCCTCCATCCTAACACAAGATCCCACAAAGCACCACCACCCTGGGTTATGTTGTGTGAAGCACAGGGACACTCTTGGGACTCTTAGCCAAACAACTGCCAGGACAACACTCCCAGCCATCCTGTCAGCACAGCCAGCCCACCCCACAGGGAAGCAGAGTCAAAGGAAGGAAGCATGGGCATGCTGGGAAGGGGGTGGAGGCAATAGCATGATGGGAGTCGTAGTCACAGACATAGCTCACCCCCACAACTGTCCCATCAACACCACCCTGAACCATGCTCACATCACAGGGAGTGGAGAAGGACTCACAAGATGGCTGACACTGGCTACTGCTGTGGGGAGCACAAGGCCCTGCTGCCAACTGTGCACCAACAAACAGCAGGACACCACTGACTGACATCCTGAGAGACAACTTACACTCCCTGCAATGCAAGCACGTTCCATGGTGGGATATCTGGCTGGCTGGGTGGGAAGGGGGACTTGCAGCACTGACTATAGTCACCAGCACCTCCCTCACCCCCCCCCACACAAACTCCACAGTACCCACCTGGTAGAATGCAATGCCCTCCATCCTAACACAAGATCCCACAAAGCACCACCACCCTGGGTTATGTTGTGTGAAGCACAGGGACACTCTTGGGACTCTTAGCCAAACAACTGCCAGGACAACACTCCCAGCCATCCTGTCAGCACAGCCAGCCCACCCCACAGGGAAGCAGAGTCAAAAGGAAGGAAGCATGGGCATGCTGGGAAGGGGGGTGGAGGCAATAGCATGATGGGATGGAGGCAATAGCATGATGGGAGTCGTAGTCACAGACATAGCTCACCCCCACAACTGTCCCATCAACACCACCCTGAACCATGCTCACATCACAGGGAGTGGAGAAGGACTCACAAGATGGCTGACACTGGCTACTGCTGTGGGGAGCACAAGGCCCTGCTGCCAACTGTGCACCAACAAACAGCAGGACACCACTGACTGACATCCTGAGAGACAACTTACACTCCCTGCAATGCAAGCACGTTCCATGGTGGGATATCTGGCTGGCTGGGTGGGAAGGGGGACTTGCAGCACTGACTATAGTCACCAGCACCTCCCCTCACCCCCCCCCAACACAAACTCCACAGTACCCACCTGGTAGAATGCAATGCCCTCCATCCTAACACAAGATCCCACAAAGCACCACCACCCTGGGTTATGTTGTGTGAAGCACAGGGACACTCCTGGGACTCTTAGCCAAACAACTGCCAGGACAACACTCCCAGCCATCCTGTCAGCACAGCCAGCCCACCCCACAGGGAAGCAGAGTCAAAGGAAGGAAGCATGGGCATGCTGGGAAGGGGGGTGGAGGCAATAGCATGATGGGAGTCGTAGTCACAGCCCTACATCCCCCACCACATGGCCCAGCAAGCTCACACTCACGCATGCACATCCCACAGAGAGTGGAAAGGCCCATCAAAGATGTCTGACACTGTTGCTGTGTCGTGGGGAGCACAAGGGCATGCTGGGTACTGCACACCAACCAACAGCAGGACACCACTGTCAGCCATCTTGCCATTGCCCTCACACCCACACCCACTGAACTCCACACAAAAGCAAGTAAGTATGGGAATGCTGGCAAGTGGGGTGGAGGCAATGGCATGATGGGAGTCGTAGTCACAGACATTGCTCACCCTCACAACTGTCCCATCAACACCACCCTGAACCATGCTCACATCACAGGGAGTGGAGAAGGACTCACAAGATGGCTGACACTGGCTACTGCTGTGGGGAGCACAAGGCCCTGCTGCCAACTGTGCACCAACAAACAGCAGGACACCACTGACTGACATCCTGAGAGACAACTTACACTCCCTGCAATGCAAGCACGTTCCATGGTGGGATAACTGACTGGCTGGGTGGGTGGGTGGGAAGGAGGTCTGGCTGTCAACCAAACACAATCAATGCAGACCATGTTCACACCCCAGAGAATACATAGAAATGCCCAAATAATGCAGGACAATGTGCCACACCAATATCAACCCCTGACTGTGACGACTTAGGACAATACAATGTACAGGCCCGCACCCCGAGGCACAGTCACAACTGTCAGGTGTGTCAACCACTGATGCCTACAGAAACATGACATACATTGTTTGTGTCTCCCAAAAACAGGTGATGATAGGGACACAGCAGCAGACGCTGAGGAGTCCCAGTCCCAGGCTCAAGAGGATGCCGAGCTCACTGGCGTCGTACAGCCTCTGTCCTCCTCGGACGATGAACAACCTGGCACATCCGGTGCAAGTCAACATGCTGCACCAGCAGGACCACCAGCTGCAGCACCAGCAGGTCCACCAGCTGCACCCCCTGCACCCACCCCTACAACGACTGTCACCACGAATACCATCCCTGCCGACATGGACGGAATAAGGAGCAACACCAGCGCAGTGACCCTGGACCAACCTGGGGCCATGGACACCACCACCACCACCAACCCCCAAGGTGGACCAGGGTTATCTGTGCGTGCAACTGCACACACTGCACATGTCAGCAGGGGTGGTGGGAGGGGTGGGAGACAGAGGTCGCTGCTTGCAGACGTTGCTGGTGTGCATGAAGACCCACAACTGGTACGCATAGCTGATGCGTACCAGTCCAGCACCGGAGAGCTCAGCCAGGTAGTGGGGCTCCTTAGAGACATCAAACAGCAGCAGGCTGCCCATCATGCCCGCTTGGACTCCCACATGTCCCACGTGGAGTCACACATGTCACGTGTGGACTCCCACATGTCCCGCGTGGAGTCCAAGTGGGATGTACTACATGAGATGACGGCGGTGCACAGGGACATTTTACAATGCCTCCGCCAGATGAACAGCAACCAGTCCACACCTCCCTGTGTGCCAACAACATCTGGTACCGAACAAACTGCAACTGCCACAGGGAGGGAGGAGGACTCTGGCGGAGAGTCCCCTGCACCGCAGCAGCCTGCACTTGAGGGCCCCCCCAAGAAGAGGGGTCGTCCGAGGAGGGGAAAGTGAGAGGCTGATGGCCAAGCGCAACTCCCAGGAAGCCTGAACCTGTACTGGATTTTCGCCTTTGTGCACAGACTGTTCACCCTGTTGATGGCAACACTACTCCCACACATTGCATGGGGAGTACAAGTTGGAACAATGTGTCAGACAACTGTGGCCCCGATACTGGGGATCCTGTCTACCTGGACTTTCAATTCACCTAGGAACTTGGGATTGCAAGATTCATGTACAGCACAACCCATCCTATGCACTATTAACACAGATGTATCACAATAAACACACTAATACACCATACTTGCCTCTGTCGTGATTCCAACGTGGGTGCTGTTATGGGGATGATGAACTGCAAAATTACACTGTGTATGCGAACTGCAACAGCAAGGACAACACAGGCATGTGAGTACAGGCAACGTGACACATATGAGGGAGACACACCACCAGGGGTACACAACACATACACACCTAGGCCATCTGACTCATTGCCTACACTGATGTTGCCAGGGAAGACGGTGCAATGCACAGACACCACACCCATTCCCAGTTGTAGTCAAGTAGCCCACAGGTGCAGTAAGCAAATGGCAGTCAAATGTGTGACCACAGACAACGCACATCACAAAGTGAAGCACAGGTTTATTACACAGTAGCAACATGCCGTAACCACTACAGATGCAAGGTAACCCCACCTGGTAGCAGGCACACAGTCAACAACTGTAGACGGAAGGAAGTCCATGGGTGTGGCGCACATCACCTGTAGGGACACAACAGCTACCAGCCTGGATGTGCAATCACGTCGTCGGTGGACACAGTTGACCAAACGAATCTGAAAGTACCCTGTGAAGGACAGAAATGACACACAGTCAAAAGCAATGCAGTACAGGACAGATCAGCAAAACTCATGCACAATACATGTTACAAGATACCCACCCAGAACCAAGTTAGCATGTCAACACTGTTGGGGAGTACAGCCCACCTGTCACCACACATCGCAACACACATCCTGTCAAGTAGCCCATGGACACACTCCTACAGCACCAGAGCACCACCCACACATCATGCCAACTCGCATCATTCACATGACACCTCAGGATACTCACATTCAGCTAAAGAAGTTGGTGATGAGCTGTGTGCGGACATCACCATCACCATCATCATCGTCACTGGCATCGTGGTCCAGGCCAGGATCCTCCACAGGTGGCGGATGTTGGTCATCGTCATCCTGGATGAGAGGCAACTCCTTCCGCACTGCCAGGTTGTGTAGCATGCAGCAGACGATGATAATCTTGCACACTTTCGCAGGGGCATATGGGAGGGACCCTCCGGTCTTGTCCAGGCAGCGGAAGCGGCTCTTCAGGAGACCAAAGGTCCGCTCAATCACTCTCCTGGTCCGACCATGTGCCTCATTGTAGCGCATCTGGGCAGGTGTCACAGGGTTCCTGAGGGGTGTCAGCAACCACGGCATGTTGGGGTATCCCGAGTCACCTACGGACAGACAAGTGCACATCAGCTGACTTGGAAAAGTGGGCGGAATACTACAGATCAGATCACACACAATGGCACAAAGTCAGTACACACCGACAAGCCAGGCACGCTGGTTCTGCATCTGTGCCATCAACCTGGGGATGCGACTACTCCTCATCACAAAGGCATTGTGTGCTGAACCAGGGAAACGGGCACACACGTGTGTGATGGTCATGTCTGCAAGACACACCACCAGTGCATTGACCGAGTGGTAGTGCTTGCGGTTCCTGTAGGCCTGCTCCTGGGCCTGTGGTGGTACCAAAGCCACATGTGTCCCATCAATGGAGCCAATGACATGCGGCATCCTCCCCAGGGCATAAAAGTCACTCTTCACGTCAGTGAGTCGTCGCAGTCTAGGGAAATAGATGTACCGGTTCAGGAAGAGCAACATTGCCGCCAAGAAATCGCGGAGCACACGGCTGAACATGGTCTGTGACATCCCACCAGCAGACGCCACAGTATGTTGGAAGGTACCGGTGGCAAAGAAGTGTAGGGCTGCCATCACCTTCACCTTGGGGGTCAGCGCTGTAGGATACGGCCGGCCAGGCTGCAAATGTGGGGACAACTGCACTGCCAAATCCTCAATCAGCTGCCTGGTGAAGCGGTACCGTCGGATGCTGTCCCGTTCCACCATCGTTGCCAGGTCTGGGAATGGCCGATGGACAGCAGGAGCCCTGCAGTGCAGAGGAGAAGTAAGCAAGATCGTCAGTCACCCCACATATGCGGCATTGAACACACTCAAGATCCCAACATACATCATCATGAGGCACAACTACATGAAGTGTGCAGTACCGGAACGACATGTATGGTACATACATGGCCAACATCTGTCAACACGGTCCTACAGGTGGCATCAATTTGTCCCAGGTTGGCCCATTGGATATCATGATGCTGTGTCACAGTCACCCCCACAGTGACATGTGAGGACAGATGTGCCCCAGGCACCACAGCTCAACGACAGGCACATTCCCAGGGACCCTGTAATGCCACATGGACACTGGCATCACCTGGAGTATCATGTGTACACCACAGCAAAACAAACCTGACCCCCACAGGTAGTGGCCACACTTGCCATGGCAGGACAGACATGGACGTCTGTGACACACACGCACAACATCAGAGTCCATGCACACACAACGTGGATGTGGAGACTGTCTCCCATTGTGCACATGAAATCAGAGACATTGTAAACACTACATGCACAAAGACTGTGGAGGGCCATCACTATTGTGCCACTGGGACACCCTGGCTCAAACATACCGTCCCACATGGGACTCACGGGGTATGTGACATGACATACACAAACACCACTGTGAAATGTGACCATGACACATGCACAGATATGAACAGTTGCACATCACAGTGGTCACGTACACGTAACACCCAGGATCCTGTCCCCATGAACACGTGCACAGCCTGGGGGTGGCTGCCCACAGGTGACACCCACAGGACAACATGTACACCAACATACACACAATAGGAAATGCAGCCTTACATGCCTTATGATAAGGTTTGGACAGGCTGTCGTGATGTAGGTGTGCCCCTCACTCCCTGGGAGCTATCTGTGGCTGGCATATGTCCATCTGAGACAGGCATGCTGACCTATGCCAGTCACATATACAGTGATGCGTTGAACCGCAATGGACCGATCGGTGCCTCCGGCCGGCCCATTGCTTTCAATGTGTGCGGGTACGCGTTGTACCCCTGTGCGCGTTGAACTGCAATGGACCGATCGGTGCCTCCGGCCGGCCCATTGCATTCAATGTGTGCGGGTACGCGTTGTACCCCTGTGCGCGTTGAACTGCAATGGACCGATCGGTGCCTCCGGCCGGCCCATTGCATTCAATGTGTGCGGGTACGCGTTGTACCCCTGTGCGCGTTGAACTGCAATGGACCGATCGGTGCCTCCGGCCGGCCCATTGCTTTCAATGTGTGCGGGTACGCGTTGTACCCCTGTGCGCGTTGAACTGCAATGGACCGATCGGTGCCTCCGGCCGGCCCATTGCTTTCAATGTGTGCGGGTACGCGTTGTACCCCTGTGCGCGTTGAACTGCAATGGACCGATCGGTGCCTCCGGCCGGCCCATTGCTTTCAATGTGTGCGGGTACGCGTTGTACCCCTGTGCGCGTTGAACTGCAATGGACCGATCGGTGCCTCCGGCCGGCCCATTGCTTTCAATGTGTGCGGGTACGCGTTGTACCCCTGTGCGCGTTGAACTGCAATGGACCGATCGGTGCCTCCGGCCGGCCCATTGCTTTCAATGTGTGCGGCTACGCGTTGTACCCCTGTGCGCGTTGAACTGCAATGGACCGATCGGTGCCTCCGGCCGGCCCATTGCTTTCAATGTGTGCGGGTACGCGTTGTACCCCTGTGCGCGTTGTACCGCAATGGACCGATCGGTGCGCACCCATTGACAATGGGCTTGCCTGGCAACGGACGCGTTTTCGAATTTCGAACGAGTCGGTTGCTGGAAAATCAGTTGGTCACCCACAACAATGTTGCAAAATCATGTATGTCATGAAGTTGAAGTTTTGAAGGATGCTGTGGGCGTGTTTTGGTGCTGCTATTCCATGGATTGGCCAGATTCAGAAGATGCAAACGACTTGGACCTATCACTTTGGACACAAGGGACAGTATCTGCCTCTCCAGCACATATATATTGCTGCCTGTTCCCCTGAGAGCCCACTTGCCTGCACTACATGCTCCAGGACGACATCTGCCACTGCACTGCTGCTGTCTCTGCCCCTCTGGACCCTGCAATGGCACGTACTGTGGAGAGAGCCCCAGCCTTCAGCCTTGAGGAGAACCAGGCCCTGCTGGACAGCCTACTTCCACAGTACAGCAAGCTGTATGGGACACCAGGGGAGCAGGTGAGTGTTCTGTGCACTGCCTTTCTGAATGTGCATTTTGTCTGACTAGCAAGGCTGAGAGTCAGCACGCCACTGGCTAGCAGGCTCACTGAGTAGTTGTCACCCCCCATAGTGTGTGGTGACTTGCACTGGACAGGTATGGTGCAGTGACAGTGCTTCTGAACAGGGTTTTACTCCCCATGCAATGATACCATGTAGTGACTTCTGGAAAACTGTCCATGGGCAGCCGTGCACTGCCTGTGTACACCATGTGCCCCTGTGATTGCGACATGTATATGCAACTGTGTCATGCACGGATATGTTGCATGTGTAGTAATGGCCTTATCACTTTGTCATCCTGACAGGCTTCTGCCCATCGGAAGCATGAGATATGGAAGGACATCGTCCGGGCTGTCCGGTCCGTGGGGGTCTACAAGCGCCGGATCCGCAACTGCCAAAAGAGGTGGCAGGACCTTCGGGGCTGGACCCGGAGGATTGCACGGGTCCAGCTGAAGCTGTCGCCTCCTCGCAGGAGGGGCGGAACACGGACCCTGACCCCCCACATGCTCAGGATCCTGGCGGTGGTCTTTCCAGACCTGGATGGGCAGCTGAAGGCCAGAGAGCAGCAAGGAGGGGGTGAGTCAAAGACTGCACTGTGTACTCTGTCTAACATGCTATGTGCCCTCCTCGGGCCTGGTTAAACTGCCACAGTACAGCAGTCATGTTGTCCAGGAGCCATGTCCCTCTATTGTGCACTGCCCACTCCTCATCTGATACCCAGGTGTGGCCCTTACATGCAGGGAATTCTGTCACTTAGGACTGTGTCCTTGCAGTTTGCTTGACTCAAGGTGGGAGACAGCATCTGTTTCCCTGACTCTGTGGTGGGCATCATGGGTGGGTCCATTGCTTACACAATGCCTGTATTCTGACATGTATTCAGCGTGTTACTTTGATCTGTGGTCCAATTGCTGAGCTGATCCACCACATGTGGCTGGGGTATCTGGCACACACCCATGCTGCGGGTGGGAACAATGTTTGGGCCCCAGGAGTATGTATATGACGTGTGTCACACATACTTAGCCAGCTGCCTACAGTCCAGGGCTCATCCCTCATTCATGTGGGGCTGGACAGTCATGCCTACTCCAGGCCATACAATACACTCTGTACTCCCACTCCCGTGTATCAGCGGACACATTGTGCACAGTGATTTGACCCCTCGGGTGTCTGCCTCTGTGTCAGTGTGCTGTAGATTAGTCGCCAGGACTGCTGTGGAGTTTCTTGGTAGGGGCTCAGCATGCCACTGGAGATGTGACCATAGGAGACGATACTTATGTGACACATAGGTGTCTGATCAGCTGCCCATGCAGACTGGGGCATGTAAATGTGAAGTTCAGGCAGCTGTTCCCCATGCACAGCAGAGTGTGAGGGGCTCAGGTTCAGAGGGTAGTGTCACAGGTCTCCCATATGTCCAATAGGTATGACCTGGACAGATGAGGGTTAAGAGGATGTGTTGTGGGGGGGATGTACATGTGCACTTGTGCAGCTCCAGGACTTGCACTCCCCATGACCTACTATTGTGACACAGTGCAGAGTGTTGTTGTCTGGCTGCAAAGCCATACATCACTGAGACAGTGATGTATGACTTTGCAGGCATGCCTCCGCCATGGCATGTGTCTACTGATTGGTGAGCCTGCAGGGGAGTGACATGTGCTACATGCACACCATAGTGGCGCTGGCTATCAGGACATGGGTGCATCATGGTGTCTGTCGCTGGTATGCATCACATGCATTTCCTATTTGACTCTGGGCATCCCTTTCATCCGGAAACCTGTACTGACTCAGTGGCAAGAGCTGTGATGTGTCCACACCGTGTCCTCTGCACTGTCCAACTACTGTGTACTTGGTGCATGTGTCAACACTGGGGTGTTGCAATCCAACAGACACCAGACAGATGGGTGCAAGGCCATGTGGGATGTGAGTGCCATGCTTGGCATCAGACTGACAATTGACTTCTCCTGTTCAGTTAGGGCACTTTTAGCAATGTACAACTGATGATGCCAGGGCTTGCTCTGTGATGTGCTGTGCTCACAGTGGTGTGTGCGTTATGTGCAGGTGACTGATGTCTGTCTGTATCCCCATTGTTTGCAGATACATCCACGGCCACGGAAGGGGACAGCTCCACGGACCAGGAGGAGCCGGAGAGCCAGACTGGGTCAGCAGCCGAGGAGTGGTCGGAGGGACCCAGTGGCACGGAGGGCGAGGGGAGCCACACCGAGGAGTCCTCAGCAGCATCCACCTCAGCTGAGGACCAGAGCAACTCGGAGGATGACTCCCTTGTGGAGGCGGGTGTCAGCAGCCACCACACCCCAGCTAGTGTTGCTGTCCCCGCCACCACCAGCACCACCACCGCCCTCCCATCGGCTCCCATTCCCCAGGTCCGTGGAGGCTCCCATGTCCGGGAGCGTGTTTCCTTTGGGCCAGGCACCGCACCCCTGCCCCTGTGTCCCCTGCTGCCCTGAGTGAGGAGTCTGTGTACCTCCTTCGCCAGCTCCATGTAGGGCAGACAGCCATGCTGAGTGTCCTCCATGCGCACACCGCGCTGTTGACTCAGCTGGTGTCGTTCATGGAGGGCATCTCATCGGGCATGTCTGACCTACAGAGGGGCAATAGGTCCATGGACTCCTCCCTGACGGCAGCAGTGTCCCTCCTCAAACGGTCCCTCACCCCTCCTGCCTCTGCTCCATCCACACTCCCCAGCACCTTACCCGTCCCAAGCACACACACACCAGCACAGGCACACACCAGCACACACACATCCAGCACACTGACACACACGCCAATGACAAAACGCACACGCACGCACATTCAGGGGACTGAAGCCAGACTCACAGGGGATGGGGCCCTGGAACACACACACGCATCCACATGCACTGCGCAGTCCTCAGTTCCCTCTCCCTCCAAAGCACCCTCCCTTGCCTCACATGCAACCCCAAAGTCACAGTAGCTCTTCCTCTGTGACCTCGGCCTCTTCCCCACCGATGAAGCTGCTCCAGCATCCCGGGGGAAGAGGAAGCCCACCCACACGGAGCAGAGTGCCCCTCGCCCCCGGACACCCTCCCCCAGGCGCAGACGGACTGAGGCCCCCACCCGCAAGTCCCCCGGAGTGGTAAGAGCAAGACCCCGCCACCGCCCTGCAGCTCAGGCACAAGGTCTCCGTCCTCCATCCCTCAGGCCCCCACTGCACAGGTGCCCCCACCACACCCTGCCCCAGGTTCCCCCACCCACAGATATACCATCCCCAAGATGCTCCGGCCTTCTCCCCCTGCCACTTGCTCTCCCAGCACCACACCCCCGCTGCGCTTGTCTGTGCCACTGATGTGGTGAGGGTGTCCTCCCCTCTGTCCAACCCACCTTGCCTGTTCCCCATTCTCCTCCCCTGGAGGTAGGCACTGCAGTGGAGTCCACTACCGCCCTGTCTGACTTGGGCACTGCAGTGGCGGACCTGTCCACCCCATCTGCAGGGTCCACTGCAGTTGTGCCGGCACCCACGACATCTGAGTCATGCCCCCAGTTGTGCCGGCACACACCATGTCAGACACCTCCACTGCAGTTGTCAGTGGCTCTCCAGCACCCACCACCCCTTCCCTGACTCCCCCTGGTGAGCCCTGATCCTGTCCCTGCGGTGCCTGGCCTGCCCCCCCAGTTGCCCCTCCTAGTGGATTGTCCCTGGTTTTGTGCAGGCATGCGTAGGGTAACATCTGCCAGTGTCACCCTGTTTGAACTTTGACAATGGACTGGCCATTGGCCTTTGCTCTAATTTCTTCTGGACGTCGTTATCAAACAACACATATGCTGAATAAAGCAACTTTCTTTTCTCTAGTGCTCATGTTTCAGATGTACATGTTGTTGGTGCAGCTAACCATGCCCTTGCTGCAGTGATGGTGATATCTGGTATCATGATTATGAAGTGTTACTGTGCAGGAACCCATGTGGTCCAGGGGGAATGTGTCCTATCATGTGGTGTATCCATGTCATCAATAGCAGCATCTGAGGGTGTCATGTGTTCAGTATTTGGCAATGGGTTTCCTACTTACATTGGCAATTTCATATCTGTGGCTTCCACCCCTGCACATCTGTTGTGCCTGCCATCGTTGCATTTGTCTACTTCCCTGACCGTGTTGCCATCTCCAGTGGACATGCAGGTTTGGGCATCAATGGGGAGGGACTCATCCGTGTAGTCAGTGCAACATTGCTATACAAGTGTGTTGGATCTGTGCTGATGATTCCGTTAGCACATCCATGACCAGGCTGATGTGATGGGAGCCCTCATTTGGTGCTAATTGTTGATTGTGTGACCAAGTGCTCAGCTGACATGATGGGGCCCTACTGAGGCAACATATGGCACAGCTTTCCTCACACAGGAGTGGAGTCCCCTCATGGCAGTGTGTACACGTGTGACATTGCCTGCGCCCAAGGTGTGTGTTGTATGTGCATGTCTGTGTGTTCACTTTCATTCATCTGCGCATGCTGTGATCCCTAGTGTTGTACCTGTTTGTGATGCTTGCTGACTTGAGCTATGTTCCCCCAAATTCTTCTCCCTGTGTTCTCTGTGATGTGGGTGCATGGCACATTACTGGTCATCAGGGTGTCACCCATAGGTGTGTTTGCTGTCAGGGCTGAGTTTGTGTGCAGACGCAGATGGGTCACAGTCAGGTTTCCCCTTGGCACTTGTTGTTTGCCCCTGTCATGTGATTTCCAGTTTGTGTTATCTTTCAGTGATTGTGACACGTTGTGTGTGTGACTGATGGCACTCCTCAGGGTCCGGGCTGCAATGTTGGTTGTTGTCTATGTGTGTTCTTTGTGGGTGACCTTGGCTTCTTCATTGGTGTGTGACTGTGGCTGGGATCCCATTGGTCGGTGTGGTATTGCCGTCATGTCCATGTACAGCGTAGTGTGCAGTGTGTCAGACATTCAGGAGTCTTGTTGAGTGTCCATGTGTGATGTGTTTCTACACCTTGGTTCCCACCCACCACCCTGGAATAGTCATGGGTGCATGTGCAATGTCACCAGTGCATGTGTACTTCACTGCTGCACATTGTTGGAGGTCGAGGGGTGTGGTCTTGAGTGTGTGCAGATGAGAGTTGTTGCCCGGCTAGGCCCCTGCCTCCATGTTGGCCTTGGCTTACTGGCCATGCTGATTGATTTGTGCTTGTGTAGGTGTGATGGTAGTTTGTTGCTCAGGACACCTGACTGTGGTTCACAGTGTGAACGACATTTAGCTTTGTCATCACAGTGGTATTTTTATTCAGCCCAGGGTCACCACATTGTGGGGGCCCTGGGGGTGGTGCTGTGGTGTGTCTGTGACTTGCTGTGTCAGTTGTTGTTCCTACGTGCCTGTGTGACATGTGTGTTTTGTGCTCCCTCTCACCTGACAATGCCTGCTTGCCCACATAGGGGATTTGGATCCATGAGTTACCTTAGTGTGGCAGTGTATGCACATCTGTATGATTGGTATTCAGCTCTCCTCATGTGTTGTGTGGTTGCCTGGGGACACTGGCACCCCCACCCCTCACCTGCTGTGTATGATGACAGTGTTGGTCTGCCTGTTTGTTTGTGTTTGTGCATCTGCACCACTGCATTGGCATATCTTGGGTGTGCCATTGGCTGTATGTTGTTTGGTGTGTTTCCCCTGCTGTCCCTGGGACTCCTAGGTCATCGGTCAGCACAGTGATCATGGTTTGTGTGTCCCATTGCTGCCATGGTATGGTATCTGTTCACCTCACATCTGCTGTCTCCACAGGGTATCTGCATTTGTGTGCCCATTGGTGCAAATATGTGGTTCTGCATTCTGATGGTCACTTCTGTCATTGTGTCATTGATGACTGTTGACGGTCTCAGCCCCCATGGGTGTTGTTTGTCTGCACATGGCCAAAGGAATGTTTCATTTGCACTGCAGTATTTGGCTCCCCCAATTTATGTTGCAATGGGACACATACACTACTTTGCCACGGATGAGTTTTTGGTTCTGTGACCAGGAATGATCCATGCAGTTTGGCAGTTGCAGCTCTTTCTTTGTCAACAATTACCTTTTGGTCACTGTGATGATGAGGGTGTAGACCCCATTGCCACAATGGTCAAAATGTGCTTCAGCTATGGACCCCACACTTGCCTTTTGGTCACTGTGATGATGGGGGTTTAGACCCCATTGCCACAATGGTCAAAATGTGCTTCAGCTATGGACCCCACACTTGCCTTTTGGTCACTGTGATGATGGGGGTTTAGACCCCATTGCCACAATGGTCAAAATGTGCTTCAGCTATGGACCCCACACTTACCTTGTGGTCACTGTGATGATGGGGGTTTAGGCCCCATTGCCACAATGGTCATGGGCTGCTTGCATTGTGGGTGCCACACACATATATGTGTGGCACATGTGCTAGGGGGTCACATTGTATGTTGAAAGTCATGTTCGGTGTTGTAGGCATTTGACACAGCCTACACACGCTTGTCATGGTGGTGGGGGGATGTCTTAATCTTGCATTCCCTAGGTTGTGGTGTGCTTGTTGTGTCATGCATTGTCCATCCTATGAGTGGGGGTGGTAGTAGTGGTAGGCATCCAGCCCCCCTGGGTGAGGGTGGTAGTAGTGGTAGGCATCCTGCCCCCTGGCTAAGGGTGGTAGTAGTGGTAGGCATCCTGCCCCCCGTGGGTGAGGGTGGTAGTAGTGGTGGGCATCCTGCCCCCTGGCTAAGGGTGGTAGTAGTGGTAGGCATCCTGCCCCCCGTGGGTGAGGGTGGTAGTAGTGGTAGGCATCCTGCCCCCTGGCTAAGGGTGGTAGTAGTGGTAGGCATCCTGCCCCCCTGGGTGAGGGTGGTAGTAGTGGTAGGCATCCTGCCCCCGTGGGTGAGGGTGGTAGTAGTGGTGGGCATCCTGCCCCCTGGCTAAGGGTGGTAGTAGTGGTGGGCATCCTGCCCCCCGGCTAAGGGTGGTAGTAGTGGTAGGCATCCTGCCCCCCTGGGTGAGGGTGGTAGTAGTGGTAGGCATCCTGCCCCCGTGGGTGAGGGTGGTAGTAGTGGTGGGCATCCTGCCCCCTGGCTAAGGGTGGTAGTAGTGGTGGGCATCCTGCCCCCTGGCTAAGGGTGGTAGTAGTGGTAGGCATCCTGCCCCCCGTGGGTGAGGGTGGTAGTAGTGGTGGGCATCCTGCCCCCTGGCTAAGGGTGGTAGTAGTGGTGGGCATCCTGCCCCCTGGCTAAGGGTGGTAGTAGTGGTAGGCATCCTGCCCCCCTGGCTAAGGGTGGTAGTAGTGGTAGGCATCCTGCCCCCCGTGGGTGAGGGTGGTAGTAGTGGTGGGCATCCAGCCCCCCTGGCTAAGGGTGGTAGTAGTGGTAGGCATCCTGCCCCCCTGGGTGAGGGTGGTAGTAGTGGTAGGCATCCTGCCCCCGTGGGTGAGGGTGGTAGTAGTGGTGGGCATCCTGCCCCCTGGCTAAGGGTGGTAGTAGTGGTAGGCATCCTGCCCCCCTGGGTGAGGGTGGTAGTAGTGGTAGGCATCCTGCCCCCTGGCTAAGGGTGGTAGTAGTGGTAGGCATCCTGCCCCCGTGGGTGAGGGTGGTAGTAGTGGTGGGCATCCTGCCCCCTGGCTAAGGGTGGTAGTAGTGGTAGGCATCCTGCCCCCCTGGGTGAGGGTGGTAGTAGTGGTAGGCATCCTGCCCCCCGTGGGTGAGGGTGGTAGTAGTGGTGGGCATCCTGCCCCCTGGCTAAGGGTGGTAGTAGTGGTGGGCATCCTGCCCCCTGGCTAAGGGTGGTAGTAGTGGTAGGCATCCTGCCCCCCGTGGGTGAGGGTGGTAGTAGTGGTGGGCATCCTGCCCCCTGGCTAAGGGTGGTAGTAGTGGTAGGCATCCTGCCCCCTGGCTAAGGGTGGTAGTAGTGGTAGGCATCCTGCCCCCTGGCTAAGGGTGGTAGTAGTGGTAGGCATCCTGCCCCCCGTGGGTGAGGGTGGTAGTAGTGGTGGGCATCCAGCCCCCTGGCTAAGGGTGGTAGTAGTGGTAGGCATCCTGCCCCCCTGGGTGAGGGTGGTAGTAGTGGTAGGCATCCTGCCCCCGTGGGTGAGGGTGGTAGTAGTGGTGGGCATCCTGCCCCCTGGCTAAGGGTGGTAGTAGTGGTGGGCATCCTGCCCCCCTGGCTAAGGGTGGTAGTAGTGGTAGGCATCCTGCCCCCCTGGGTGAGGGTGGTAGTAGTGGTAGGCATCCTGCCCCCGTGGGTGAGGGTGGTAGTGGTGGGCATCCTGCCCCCTGGCTAAGGGTGGTAGTAGTGTTGGGCATCCTGCCCCCTGGCTAAGGGTGGTAGTAGTGGTGGGCATCCTGCCCCCTGGCTAAGGGTGGTAGTAGTGGTAGGCATCCTGCCCCCTGTGGGTGAGGGTGGTAGTAGTGGTGGGCATCCTGCCCCCCTGGCTAAAGGTGGTAGTAGTGGTAGGCATCCTGCCCCCCTGGGTGAGGGTGGTAGTAGTGGTAGGCATCCTGCCCCCGTGGGTGAGGGTGGTAGTAGTGGTGGGCATCCTGCCCCCTGGCTAAGGGTGGTAGTAGTGGTGGGCATCCTGCCCCCTGGCTAAGGGTGGTAGTAGTGGTAGGCATCCAGCCCCCCTGGCTAAGGGTGGTAGTAGTGGTGGGCATCCTGCCCCCTGGCTAAGGGTGGTAGTAGTGGTAGGCATCCTGCCCCCGTGGGTGAGGGTGGTAGTGGTGGTAGGCATCCAGCCCCCCCTGGCTAAGGGTGGTAGTAGTGGTAGGCATCCAGCCCCCCCTGGCTAAGGGTGGTGGTAGGCATCCTGCCCCCCGTGGGTGAGGGTGGTAGTAGTGGTGGGCATCCTGCCCCCTGGCTAAGGGTGGTAGTAGTGGTGGGCATCCTGCCCCCTGGCTAAGGGTGGTAGTAGTGGTGGGCATCCTGCCCCCTGGCTAAGGGTGGTAGTAGTGGTAGGCATCCTGCCCCCTGGCTAAGGGTGGTAGTAGTGGTAGGCATCCTGCCCCCGTGGGTGAGGGTGGTAGTAGTGGTGGGCATCCAGCCCCCTGGCTAAGGGTGGTAGTAGTGGTAGGCATCCTGCCCCCTGGGTGAGGGTGGTAGTAGTGGTAGGCATCCTGCCCCCGTGGGTGAGGGTGGTAGTAGTGGTGGGCATCCTGCCCCCTGGCTAAGGGTGGTAGTAGTGGTAGGCATCCTGCCCCCCTGGGTGAGGGTGGTAGTAGTGGTAGGCATCCTGCCCCCTGGCTAAGGGTGGTAGTAGTGGTAGGCATCCTGCCCCCCGTGGGTGAGGGTGGTAGTAGTGGTGGGCATCCTGCCCCCTGGCTAAGGGTGGTAGTAGTGGTGGGCATCCTGCCCCCTGGCTAAGGGTGGTAGTAGTGGTAGGCATTCTGCCCCCGTGGGTGAGGGTGGTAGTAGTGGTGGGCATCCTGCCCCCTGGCTAAGGGTGGTAGTAGTGGTGGGCATCCTGCCCCCTGGCTAAGGGTGGTAGTAGTGGTAGGCATCCTGCCCCCTGGCTAAGGGTGGTAGTAGTGGTAGGCATCCTGCCCCCTGGCTAAGGGTGGTAGGCATCCTGCCCCCCGTGGGTGAGGGTGGTAGTAGTGGTAGGCATCCTGCCCCCGTGGGTGAGGGTGGTAGTAGTGGTGGGCATCCTGCCCCCTGGCTAAGGGTGGTAGTAGTGGTGGGCATCCTGCCCCCTGGCTAAGGGTGGTAGTAGTGGTAGGCATCCTGCCCCCTGGGTGAGGGTGGTAGTAGTGGTAGGCATCCTGCCCCCCGTGGGTGAGGGTGGTAGTAGTGGTGGGCATCCTGCCCCCTGGCTAAGGGTGGTAGTAGTGTTGGGCATCCTGCCCCCTGGCTAAGGGTGGTAGTAGTGGTGGGCATCCTGCCCCCTGGCTAAGGGTGGTAGTAGTGGTAGGCATCCTGCCCCCGTGGGTGAGGGTGGTAGTAGTGGTGGGCATCCTGCCCCCTGGCTAAGGGTGGTAGTAGTGGTAGGCATCCTGCCCCCTGGGTGAGGGTGGTAGTAGTGGTAGGCATCCTGCCCCCCGTGGGTGAGGGTGGTAGTAGTGGTGGGCATCCTGCCCCCTGGCTAAGGGTGGTAGTAGTGGTGGGCATCCTGCCCCCTGGCTAAGGGTGGTAGTAGTGGTGGGCATCCTGCCCCCTGGCTAAGGGTGGTAGTAGTGGTAGGCATCCAGCCCCCCTGGCTAAGGGTGGTAGTAGTGGTGGGCATCCTGCCCCCTGGCTAAGGGTGGTAGTAGTGGTAGGCATCCTGCCCCCCGTGGGTGAGGGTGGTAGTGGTGGTAGGCATCCAGCCCCCTGGCTAAGGGTGGTAGTAGTGGTAGGCATCCTGCCCCCTGGCTAAGGGTGGTAGTAGTGGTAGGCATCCAGCCCCCCTGGGTTGGGGTGGTGGTGCGCATTCAGGCCCCTGTGTGCATATGTGGCATTGGTGATGGGCATCCCGCCCCTATGGTGCTGCTGTTGCTGGTGTAAGTATATTCAGATTCCCCGTGTATGTGTGTGATGTGTCGTGTACGTGTTGTATGTGTTTTGTGGTTGGTGTCTGGCTTACCTTCTGCGCCGTACGCGTCCGTGCCTGTTCCGGTAGTAGATGTAGAATATTGGTATGATCGGGACGAAGGGATTCATGGTTGGTTCGTGTCGTTCGTCCTTCTCGTTGCTTCGCGTCGTCCTCGTCGCTTCGCTTCGTCGTCGCTTCGCGTCGTCCTCGTCGGTGCCGTGTTCGTCTCGTAGCCGTGGATCGTGTTGTGGCGCGATTCGGAGCTTATGTGCGCCTCTCCCGGATGCTTTGACGTGCCGTGCGTAGCGACGGGTTCGGCGCGTACGGGAAGCGCATCGTACTTGTCCGGCTGGACGGGGCTGCATTTTCCCTTCCGTGCGACTCGATTCGGCGTTTCCGGATTCGCCTCGGTCGGAGAACAGGACCTGGTTTGGGTGAGTACGGCTCGGCCGGAATTTTTGCTGTTGTGCGCATCGTACTTGCTCGTTCGGTGTGCTGTACGGATCGGTCGGGAAACTGGCTTTCGCATGGCTTTTTCCCGACCGAATGGTATTGGGTGCGCCTCCGACCGAGATCGGAATCGGCTCCTTAGACTATTCAAATGCTTTATACCTGCGACTTCCTAAATTTCTTTTGAACGTGTGCTTCAAAACATTACAGCATGAGTGGTGATGGATGCTCCTCACTTTGCCTGCGCTACACTAATCCTCCAAAAGCTACATTGGCTACTTGTTATGCAGCGCGTACAATAAAAACTATTTTTCCTCCTAGGTCACTTATTGGTCATCCAGGGGCGATTTATATTTTCTCACATCCACATGACGATGGGGGCCCATATATATATATATCTATATCTATCTATACTATCTCTACTCTCTCTCTCTCTCTCTCTCTCTCTCTCTCTCTCTCTCTCTCTCTCTCTCTCTCTCTCTCTCTCTCTCTCTCTCTCTCTCTCTCTCTCTCTCTCTCTCTCTCTCTCTCTCTCTCTCTCTCTCTCTCTCTCTCTCTCTCTCTCTCTCTCTCTCTCATCCTGCTCATTTGTTTTGTCAATGGATCATCTAGTAAGAAATCAGTTTATAGTGATTAAGACCAGCTAAATCACAATAACCAGTTTCCCAATCATTTAGTAAAATAACCAGAGTCGTTTGATTTAAGAATCCTAATTTTTATATAATTTTAAAAGCATGAGAAAGAATTTGACTTTTTATTCAATTATTCATTCATTATTAATTCAAATATTTAAGCAAAATCAATTTTATTGCAGAAAGGAAATTTTGTCATGAAGCAAAACCCTAATTACCTGCCTACCTTCCTAATTTAGCCTAATGATTTCTAACCTAAGTTTAAGAATTAGAAATAACCTGATTCTCATACTCAACTGGAAAAATAAGACCGCAACAGAAACTTCAGCTCGTCAGCATCAGCTACCTGCAACCCGTCTCATCTAACAGTCTTTCAGCATCTCCCGCTCAGTAAAATGGATCGATCTGGATCACCAAGCACTGGAAGCCACCAACTCCAACACCGACTCTGACTGCGACTACCCCTCCCACTAAGAGTAGGCCTTCTTCTACCCTAATTCTAACTTTGCTAACTAAATTGTTGCAACATTAATAACGCGCTTTTCTTTCATTGGTTCACTCATTACATCTATTCATTCTTAATCAAGTTCTCCCGGATCCAGCTTGTTCTTTTGGAATGTATATGTTCATTTCCTTTCTCACAGTTCAAGACATGTTTCCATCCGCTTCGATCAGTACATTTGTAACTTCTTTCGATACATTCGAGAACTCTGCAGGCATTGTCCTTTCTCTTAAAACGGTTTCCCACGACTCTTTGCTGATCACCACGGCACACTATCAGTTCAATTAGGTCACATCAGCCTTGACCATTCTTGCATCCTAGCCTCTCAGCATCATCACGTGGTTAGCCTTTCTCCAACTTTTTCTCCCTTGTCACGCGTTTTCCCAGCACATGCACACTCTAATAACCGGCAGCCATTTTATATCGCCACTCGTTTATACTTGGAAGCACTATTTAGAAATAAACAAAACATAATTAAAATAGAGAAACATAGCCTTTTCGTTTCCCTCCCGTCATCTACGTACCCCAATTAGTTATTACCTAGCAGAAAGCAACATTTAAGCTGTTCCTTACTTACCATCACTATTGTTTTTGCAACGTCACGTTTATATTCTATGAAGCACAAATCATGCATTTATTATTTATTTAGTATGCAATTATTTTATGTTATAATTAGACACACAGACATTTGTTAATAGATTATTCAGCCCATATACTTGCGTGTTACCCTTCCCTCACGTACATTGTTGATTAATACATTTAAACGAACATTTTATTAATTATTTATAAAATTTGTTAGGGGTTAAATTTTTTTTATTTTCTCTGCTCCATCAATTCCCCCCTTTGGTGATTTTTAAATCACCACATAAAACCCAAGTTATACTTCTTTTTCAGGCAGCATATGTCTTTCATCCTTTTGCTTTGTGTTAGTTATACATCTGTTTCCATTTCATCTTGTCTCTTTATACATGCTTTCTTTCATTTTCTCTAACTCAATTTCACCCATTTCTCTCTCTCTCTCTTTCATTATTCTGTTATTTCTTTTTATCTTATTTTGTCTTATTTTTCTTTTTATACACGTTATTACAATTTTCAACACCATGGCTAACAATATTGCTACAGTTGCTATTATTATAACTTTCCCTATCATTAGTCTACTCATTCTTGTTAACCAATTTGCTACTGAAGAAAACTCTCTACCAAGTTTTCCCAGGACACTTTCAACCTCCAGTGGAACTAGTTCTTTGTGCAAATTTGTAATATTTGTAATATACTTTTGTATATTTTCACTTTTATCAGGAATGTAAGTGCAACAATGTTGGACTTTCAGCATTCCACAAACTCCACCCTCTTTTGCCAAAAGAATATCAAGGGCAAGCCGATTTTGCATCACCATAGCTCTCATGGCAACCATTTCGGTATTTACCATCAAGAACCCTCCCGCAGTATCTGTAGACAAACGATCTACTACTGTGGATAACTTCCGAATTTTAAATGCATTCAAAGATATTCCCACTGCTGGTATTAATGCTCCAAAAATATCACCTACAATTTCTGAAAAACTTTCCCTCTTTCTACGTGTAAAGCTATTAATCATCTTGTATGTTCCTTTTTCTTCTCTGTCCATATGAAAGATTTTTGGAAAGACCAGGCCTACATAGCAAGTTCCATACCAATGGTCCGGTAACCTGTAATAAGCTCTATTCCCACAAATATAATAGATACCTGGAAATATTGGATCTTTTCCACCTTTGAATCCCCAACCTCCCAAAATTTGATAATTGTCATGGCAGATACTGGAACCTACAAAATAATTGTCATAGACTGTCTTATTTCTCCTAATACACAACTTTCCTGTTTGCGGCCAATCTAATGTCATTGCTGCATTTATCTTTTTCCCTTCATGATTTCCTTCCTCAAACGTCCATAGATGTGTTCCTTCCTCTTTTATTGCTTCTCTTTGAAATTTCATTCTTCTTTCTTCAACCATTTCTAAAAATACTTTTTCTTCTTTCTTTAACTCACAGGTAAGGTTGTTTTTAGCTATTTCTTCTAATGTTAAAATTCTATGCTCTAAAAAGAATTCTCCTAAAACCTTTGCTTGTTTTACTTTAAATTCTGGAACTACAGGAACATTTGCAAAAATCTTATCTATATCAGTGTAATAAAACTCTAATCTACCTGTTTTATAAAATAAACTTGCTATGACACTACAGGTTATTCCATAAGTTAGAGGTAGGTGATAAGTCACACCTTCTGACACTGATGCAGGCAACTGCATACAAACATAACAATCTCTCACATCCATGGTCTCTACATATTCATACAACAATTTTGTAAAAACATTTTTAGAAAAGTCTGTTACTGACTTATCCTTATGTAATTCTGCACTACTTCTTAAAATAACTGGTTCTTTAATATTAGTTTCTTTTTCTGGTTTAGTATCATTCTTAGCTTCTATTACAGCTATACTAATAGGAATTGTGATTGCTAAAACTATCCATACTGTCATTAATAAACCTGTACAAAAGCAGCACATTTTACACCATCTTTTTACAAACTCGCATTTATCCCTTCTATCTCTAGTATTTTCCATTTTGCTTTTATCTTTTGTTAAATCTCAGAAAATTGTGTCACTACACCTCAGAAATGACTTAGATGCCACTCTGCTTTCAAAAGTCTTTGCTTGGTACTTTCTTTTAATTCTTTCCAGAATTCTTTCGTTGTCACATCCGGTGATTTGTCATATCCAGTAAATTGTCACATCCGGCAGAAGCACTTTAAGTCTTCACTTCAGGTTTGTTGCATCTCACCTTTACCCATTCGGTTTCTTAGTCTCGGGTTCTCGTGAGTGTTTCCTTCTTCTTTGTAATCCGTTAGAGCAATGTACAACCACTCAGGTGACTTGTACTTCGAATTCACTTTCTTTGTTCTTTTAGACTTTTGCAGTCGTTTTCCACTTGGCTTTTCTTGTTCCTTTTGACTTGTTATTTCATTCACCTGTTCAGCACTTTTTTCTCCTGTTCTGATTATTCTGTATCTCAATTTTCTTATATAGTTGCTGGGCCAATTGTCTCCTTTTCTTGGCCTTTTGGCTTCACCTTCTTTCTCCTCTTTCTGATTTCCAGTTTCTTTTTCTTGATTCAGTTTTTGTTTTCTCTTCTCCACTTTCTTCAGATTCTGTTTCAACTTTTTCACAATTGTCTCTTATTTTGAAACTTAAGATCTCATCTTCTCTTACTGGTGGATCTGTCTTCTCCTTCTTGTGTTCCCTTATTACTGTCCCTCCTCGATTTTCTTCCGAATTGGTATTTTCCTCACTCTCTGCTTCTAATTTTCCCTGTTCTTTTGTTTCACTATCTGTCCCTATTGCTCCTCGGGGTTCTTCTCGATTTTCTAACTTTTTATTTGTCTCTTTCCCTACTTTGTCTATTAATATTACTTTTGAAGGATTTCCACCATAACTTGTACTTGGTTGCTCATCTAGATAATTTTCTTGTTCATTCTCTTCTCTAATTGGTTTAAATCCCCAAGTTCTCCTTCGAAATTCTTCACAGTTTTCAACTGAATCATCAGATCCTGAACTCGTGTCAGATATTTCCAGATGTCGACTTACAGGTCGATCTTCAAGTTCTGGAATTTCTGTAATTTTTCCTTCTTCTTCTTCTTCTTGCTCTTCCTCTTTAGAGGTGCTTGCAGTTGGGGTTTCCAGATGTCGACTTACAGGTCGATCTTCAAGTTCTGGCACCCTTTCTCTTATTCTTTTTGTCCCAGTCGCTGAACTCTTATCCCACACTTCCAGACGTCGACTCACATGTCGATCTGTAGGTTCTTGAACTCTAATTGTGTGGCTGGCATGGACCCAGTTCTTCACTCCTGCACACTTGACTGCAGTTGTTATCACTAGGATTACCTGTGTGGCTCGTCCCAGCGAGGAACTAGACAGTTTCTTCTCCTGTGGATTTTTATGCGGACCCAGTCTCCTGGATTCAAGTCGTGGGCTGGTTTTCTTTCAAGAGTGGTCGCATCCGGTCCAACCTGATGAAACACAGAACGCACCACATCAGCCAGTCCTTTATAACTGATGATCTAGTACTGGATTATTGCAGTCAATAACTTGTTGACAGGTACTTGTGCTTGTCTCATTGCTCGTCCCATGATCACCTCATGAGGACTAAGTCCAGTTTTCTTTTCAGGAATGCTTCTGATGGTCATCAGGACAAGGGGCAGTGCATCTGGCCATTTGAGTCCTGTAGCTTGACACATTTTTCCTAACCTGTTCTTAATTGTTCCATTAATTTGCTCTACTACCCCAGAAGCCTCTGGTCTGTATGCACAATGCAGTTTTTGTTTAATACTTAATGCTTCACAAATTAATTGAATCAACTCATTTTGAAAATGTGTTCCTCTATCTGTCTCAACTGTGACTGGAAAACCATACCTTGGAATGAACTTTCGTAGCATAAGTTTTGCTACCGTTATTCCATCATTCCTTCTAGTGGGGTATGCCTCCACCCAACGAGAAAACAAACAGACGACCACTAGAACATATTTTAGTCTGTTACAAGGGGGCATTTCGATGAAGTCTAATTGCATTCTAGTGAACGGACCTCCTTCTCGTCCTATTGTTCCTAGACTCACTATTGTCTTTCTTCCTGGATTAAACTGTTGACAAATAAGACATCTTTGACAAAGACTTTCAGCTATGGCTCTGAATTTTGGGTTATACCATGTTTGTCTAAAAAGTCTGATCATTGCATCTCTCCCAATATGAGCTTGTCCATGGTACATCCGTGCCATGTCTGCAATCATGCTATCAGGCATAACTGGTCTTTCATCTCTGTAAACCCACACACCATTGTTTTCTTGTCTTCTACATCCTGCTTTTATCCAGTAATCTTTTTCCTCATCATTTGCAGCTTCCTGTAACTGTCTCACCTCATCCCATGTCTCGACAGTGTTAGTAAAAAGCAAAGGAGAAGAGATATGCTCCCTTTCGCGATTCTTGTTTAGGGATACCATGTTCTCTGCACAATATTTGGCTATCTCATCCGCATAATTATTACCAACAGCTATGTAATCTTCATTTTTCTTATGTGCTTTGCATTTCACTACAGCTATCTGCTTAGGCAGCTGTATCGCCTCAAGTAGTTTCTTAACAAAATCTCCATTTCTGATAGGTGTTCCTGCAGACGTCAAGAAACCTCTTTGTGACCAAATCTGACCAAAATCATGCACGATACCGAAACCATACTGGCTATCGGTCACAATCGTAACTCAGTACATTTCTTCCCAACTTACATGCTTGAATCAAAGCAATCAGTTCTGCAACTTGGGTAGACCTTATTCCTTTCAGACAAGACGCTTCCATCACAGTTGCCACTGTGCACACTGCGTAAGCTGCGCTTAGAACTCCTTCTTTCGTTCTCAAGCATGAGCCATCCACAAACATGACATAATCTGATTCCTTTAAAGGCTCATCTTTTATGTCAGCTCTTGGTTTTGTGCAATATTCCAGCACATTCACACAATCATGATCTACTTCATCTTGTTCAATTATACTCTCTTCATCTGGCAATGATGTCGAAGGATTCACATTCATACATCTATTTATGGTCACATTTTCTGCACTCAAGATTACTTTTTCGTACTTAGTCAGCCGACTATGTGTCATGTACTGTGTTTTTGTTCTTGTCAACAGAATTTCTACTGAATGGGGAACATATACTCTCAGTGGATACCCCATCACTATACCTTCACTTTGTTCCAGACTTACACAAGTAGCAGCAACAGCTTTCAGACATCCAGGCAACGCTTTTGCTATAGGATCTAAAACGATACCAAAAGGGGATGATGGACGGAGCGCTTGAGCTAATCAAACACTCACCCCCAGTCAACTGATCTGGGTTTAATCCATCATCATTCTTTAGCTCACTCCACCACCCCAGTTCAGACATGGCCATATGCACATCAGTCTGACCCTGTGCCTCATGGGAACAGTCCAGCCTGAACTGCCAAGCAATGTCTTCCCTGGACCGGAAACAAGCATCCTGGGACCGGTTTCTGGCTATTCAGCCGTCATCAGCCAGGCTAGCTTGAATCCAGTGGCAAAGTGAGCAAGGGACCCACGTCTGGGCATACCCTGCCAACTTAGGGCGAACAAAGCGATACCAAAGGGGATGATGGACGGAGCGCTTGAGCTAATCAAACACTCACCCCCAGTCAACTGATCTGGGTTTAATCCATCATCATTCTTTAGCTCACTCCACCACCCCAGTTCAGACATGGCCATATGCAAATCAGTCTGACCCTGTGCCTCATGGGAACAGTCCAGCCTGAACTGCCAAGCAATGTCTTCCCTGGACCGGAAACAAGCATCCTGGGACCGGTTTCTGGCTATTCAGCCGTCATCAGCCAGGCTAGCTTGAATCCAGTGGCAAAGTGAGCAAGGGACCCACGTCTGGGCATACCCTGCCAACTTAGGGCGAACAAAGCGATACCAAAAGGGGATGATGGACGGAGCGCTTGAGCTAATCAAACACTCACCCCCAGTCAACTGATTTGGGTTTAATCCATCATCATTCTTTAGCTCACTCCACCACCCCAGTTCAGACATGGCCATATGCAAATCAGTCTGACCCTGTGCCTCATGGGAACAGTCCAGCCTGAACTGCCAAGCAATGTCTTCCCTGGACCGGAAACAAGCATCCTGGGACCGGTTTCTGGCTATTCAGCCGTCATCAGCCAGGCTAGCTTGAATCCAGTGGCAAAGTGAGCAAGGGACCCACGTCTGGGCATACCCTGCCAACTTAGGGCGAACAAAGCGATACCAAAAGGGGATGATGGACGGAGCGCTTGAGCTAATCAAACACTCACCCCCAGTCAACTGATCTGGGTTTAATCCATCATCATTCTTTAGCTCACTCCACCACCCCAGTTCAGACATGGCCATATGCAAATCAGTCTGACCCTGTGCCTCATGGGAACAGTCCAGCCTGAACTGCCAAGCAATGTCTTCCCTGGACCGGAAACAAGCATCCTGGGACCGGTTTCTGGCTATTCAGCTGAAAAATAAGCAATTGGTCTCTTCATTGTTCCATGTTTTTGTACCAGTACTGAAAATGCACATCCATCTCTTTCACTGCAGTACAATTCAAAATCCTTTTCATAGTTAGGCATTCCTAAAGCAGGGGCCTCACACAATTTCTTTTTCAACTCTTTGAAAGATTTCATTTCTTCGTCATTCAACTCAAAAGGATCTTTTACATCCTTCTTGGTCAGTTTTTGTAATGGTTTAGCAATCAAGGAAAAACCACTTATCCATTGTCGGCAATATCCAACCATTCCCAGAAACATTCTTACCTCTCTTTGCGTCATTGGTGCTCTCATTCCTTGAATCATTTTTACTCTTTCTGTCGCTATCTTTCGCACTCCTTTCTCAATTTTATGCCCTAAATATTGGACTTCTTTTTGACAAAATTGCAATTTTGAAGGGGACACTTTATGTCCTCTTTTCTCTAGATGGTTCAGTAAAGCAATTGTATCGCTTACACATGCTTCTTTTGTTTTCGATGCCACCAATAGGTCATCGATATACTGCACCATCACTGACTTTTCTGGCATTTTCAAATCTTCCAGGGACTTCTTTAAAATCTGATTAAAGATTGAGGGGCTTTCTGTATACCCCTGAGGAATTCGGCACCATGCCAAAATACGCTCTCCAAACCGGAACGCAAATAATGGCTGGCTATCTGGATGTAAAGGAATAGAGAAAATGCGTGACACAAATCTATCACTGTGTACCACTCAGCTTCATGTGGAATTTGGTATAGAATTACTGCAGGGTTTGGCACTATTGGACAACAAGGCACAACTATTTTGTTGATCTTTCTCAAATCCTGTACTATTCTATATGTTCCGTTTGGCTTTTTCAGTCCCATAATAGGTGAATTACATGGACTGCTCATTATTTCTTTTAGGATTCCCTGTTCAATCATTTTATTTATTACAGGAGTTATTCCTTCAATTATTTCTGGAGTCAATTTATACTGTGGCGTATTTGGGTAAGTTGTTCCTTCTTTTACTGTTACTTTTACGGGATCTACTTCTTTCATCAATCCAATATCTTCTCCTGTAAAATCCCACACGTTTTCTTTCACTGCATTTTTCAGTTCTTTTGGAAGTTTTTCTGCATCAAATGCAGGAAACAAACCATTCATTTCAGGTTCCTGATTCATCAATGTTACTTTATACAATACATCTTCATCTGGGGTCTGAAATCCAATTCCATCTGGCGTACAATAAATTGTGCAATTCATTTTGCACAAAAGGTCACGACCTAAGAGATTTACAGGACTACAATCGCGCACTACGAATCTATGCATTTTGCTAAAAGAACCAATTTTTACTTCCACTAATTCAGTAAGTGGTGTTTTAATCTGCTGATTTGCTACTCCTACTACTTGGATGTATTCACCTGAGAGAGGAAGGTTTGGAATTTCCACTGATCTAACAGTAGAACGGGTAGCTCCAGTATCGACAAGGAATGTTACATTTGCACCATTCACTTCTCCATCCACAAAGGGACCAGACTGATCTACCTCTAGAGTTGCGCCAAGTACGCACTCTTTTCCCTCTCCTAGGCACCGTCAGGAACTTTCATCCGCCTCATCCTCACTCTGTCGCAACCAATACTGAGAAATGTTAGCTGCTCGTGGCAACTGTGTTACCTGCTCTCCTCCGTAGAATCCTGTTTCTGTACTGTATCTTTGCTGGTTAACAGTGTTGGGAAGTGGTGGTTGTGGCACCTGACTTTGTTGAACAACTACCTCATTCTGCACCTGTGGAGTTAATGATTGATTTTCCGGATTAGGTTTAGGTGGGAACTTACACTCGTTTCTCCAATGCCCTAATTTTCCGCAATTATGACCGGGCCATTTCTTCTTTGCCTCCTCTAGATTCACTTGACCTTTCCCTTTACCTATGTTAGGTCGCGATTTATTCTGTCCTGTTTCACTCCCACTATTATTGTCCAATTGAGCTTCTTGCTTTTCTGCCACTTTCACCTGTGCCCACATTGCCTTCTCTTTCAATTTACGCTGTCTACTCTCAATATCATCACTACAATACTTAGCATACCTCAGTACCTCATCTACCGTGCCATTTTGCCAATTAATCATATGTTGTTTAATCATTTCACTAATCTCTGGTTTCAGCCCAAACACAAATCTGTATACGAAATGACTCAGTATCTTTTTCACTCAACTCCTCATATCCACTATACTGCTTGAAAACCAACAACAACCTTTCATAATAGGCATGTACAGACTCCTTACTTTCCTGTGTAGTTCTATCAATTTTTACCCAATCTGTTTCTTTAGGAGGAATCTTATTTTTCAAAAAGGTAATCACCTTGTCATATTTCCTCATCACCTCAGGACCTGGAGCTCCTGTCTTAGGATCTCTTGGATATTCTGTAGTTGGCCAGTCAACTGTAATTTTACACTCAGACCACAAATCAGTTGGCACCACTATGTCAAACAATCCATCTAGATCTATCCACAACACTTTTGAAACCTTCACAAACCTCTCCACTTGTCGGTACCATTCAACTGGTTTCTCTCTCAGCTTCGGGAATTCATTTGTAAATGACAGTATATCCTGTCTAGTCCAGGGAACATGCACATAACTACCACCTGGAGTTTCTCTCATAGGGTATTCTCTTGCAACAGGTTCTTTTTCAGTTATCATAAAAGCTAAAGAAGCCTTGCTGTAGTTTTCTCATTCTTTTTGTCCATCTAACTTTCCATCTGTCCACATCACCCCATTTTCTCAATAAAACAATTAACTCTTTTATCTGTGTCAGCCTTCCTGCTGTGTTCAAGTTTTCAATATCTTTCTCACAAAAGTCTACTCTGTAGGGTTTCTGCAATGTTTTCACTTTCGCAAAATCTACTCCAATTTCACTTGCTATCTCTTCTAGTTTGTCATGTAAGTTTTTAGCTCTCCATGTAATACTTTTGCACAGAAACATGATTTCATCATCCTGGTAATTTTTTAGCTTTTCTGTACCAATCGTCCCTAAAATTAATTCTTCCATGTCAATCTTTAACCTAATTACATCTAATGGTTTTTCTTCTGGTTCTTTTATTTTAAATGCCTTCATCCACTCATTTAACTCATCAGGAGTCGGACCTATGGGTGTATTATTTAGTTCTATCCAATTACCACTCTTTTCAGGAGTCTCTGTTGCAGATTCTGTTACCATATGCATTTTCCTACCATTACACTCATTCACAGTCAAATTTGTAGGTGGACTTGGTCTGTAAGTACTAGCCAAATTACTTGTACTTGGTTCCATCCTTTCTTTTTCTCTCTGAAATTGTGAACTCATAGGAATCACTAAGGACCGTTCATCAATTTTCTGATTCTCAAAAACTGGTATTACTGGACCTATTGTTACGGGTACAGTCACAGCTTCCATGTTTTTCGTTAATTCCCTAATTTTCTCAGTCAGTTCTTTTGTTGTTCTTGCTAATTCAGTTGCATTGTCACTTTCTACTCCTTCATTTTGTGAAGTTCTTATTTGATCTTGTGACCTATTTATTTCAATTCTTTCTCCCGGACTTTTATTTCGCACAGTCTCTATTAGCGGCGCATTTGGTGTCACCACTGTAGAACTCTGCTGATACGGAGGGGGATTTCTATTTAAAATATCTTCCAGCAATTCATCATCCGTTTCACTCTCATGCATATATTTTTCCCTCTCCATATGTTTCTTTTTCTCAGTACGTTTTCTCTTAGTCTCTTCCTCAACTGTAAAAGCCGGAAACAAACCCACTGTCATGTTAGCACATCTCCATCGTTTTATTCTATCCTCATGATTTATTCCCCACATTCTTCCAGGCATAAACTCATGATCCCTTAAACCTCTGAATCTCTCTCGCTCATACATCTCATCCTCCCATTCCGTCAATGCTTCAAACTGTGTCGGTCTAGGTCTAGGTTCTAGATTTGTCATCTTTTCTCGCAAATTTCGCAAAACCGCTACACTAAATGAACCATTCTCCGGGAAAGCTAATGCACCTCATTCTTCGTATACTTTGCCCAATTTTCTAACCATATGCATGTATGATATCCATATTTCAGCATCATATGTGAAGCTGCTGATTTCGGCGGAGGAATTACTTGTCCCTCTCTAGTCACAACCTTTTTGTCTTTCTTAAAGAAATTCTTAATTTTTGTCGTCCATGACGTTCTCTCCCTTTCATACTCGTAATACGGCATGTTTTCGATTGGTTTTTCTCTTCAAACCAGCACTGTTCCGTGTACGGAACTTTAACCAATCACAGCGCGACTCACACTAACACACCAATCAGAACGATTCCCTTCGTCCGCGGACCAACCAATCCTAGCGCGGCACTTTTCTACGTCACTCTTGACTCTGTGTTCACGTGACTAGCGCACTATCCAATCCTAGCGCGGCACTGTCGATGTCACTCCTGCTCTTTTACCCCTCCTTTACAAAAATTATCGGCAATTTTCTTTTCGCTGTTTTCTCCGTTAGTTACAACAATTAAAACAATTCCATAGTCTGATTCGCTAAACAAAAGTGACAGCTTTGTCCTTTTACACAAAAATCCTGTATTTCCGGTAGGCAGCGCTTACCTCTACCCTACCACAGAATTATTAACTTTCGCCGATAAAGTAGCACTTCCCTCTACCTTACCCTTCTTTCAAGCAAACAATTAACCCGTTTCTCTGGGGATAAGACACATGTGGAGACTATGCTCCTGAGAATTAAGGCCAGAGTTTCACAAGAAAATGTGATTTGCTATCTCAGTTACACACCTTTCATACAGAAAATCCCTAACATAACACAACCTGTGTTATTACCAAAATGAATTCAGACCATGTACCAAATTCCATGTGACTTCTCTTGCCACACGTGTTCCACTTCCTACATCCCAGAAGCGTGAAAACTCACATATAACATAACGCGACTCAACATATAGTGTTAGTCATCAAATAATCAATAATCACCAAACTAATCTATAGAAACCATAACTCTGCTACCAAGAAATCTGATGCAGCGCGTACAATAAAAACTATTTTTCCTCCTAGGTCACTTATTGGTCATCCAGGGGCGATTTATATTTTCTCACATCCACATGACGATGGGGCCCATAACATCGCCTATCACACACACACACACACACACACCTGGATTTCCTCTACACCTTTACGAAATTCTATACTCCTAGGAGAAACATGAGAACTAAATGAAAAACATCATTTATGTACCGCTGGAAGGAGCCGGGATACCTTATTACCTTAACCTATCGCTTTCTTGATTATTTCTTAAGATATTCCTGCTCATTTGTTTTGTCGATGGATCATCTAGTAAGAAATCAGTTTATAGTGATTAAGACCAGCTAAATCACAATAACCAATTACCAGTTTCCCAATCATTTAGTAAAATAACCACTGAGTCGTTTGATTTAAGAATCTTAATTTTTATATAATTTTAAAAGCATGAGAGAATTTTAGACTTTTTTATTCAATTATTCATTCATTATTAATTCAATTTATTAAGCAAAATCAATTTTATTGCAGAAAGGAAATTTTGTCATGAAGCAAAACCCTAATTACCTGCCTACCTTCCTAATTTAGCCTAATGATTTCTAACCTAAGTTTAAGAATTAGAAATAACCTGATTCTCATACTCAACTGGAAAAATAAGACAGCAACAGAAACTTCAGCTCGTCAGCATCAGCTACCTGCAACCCGTCTCATCTAACAGTCTTTCAGCATGTCCCGCTCAGTAAAATGGATCGATCTGGATCACCAAGCACTGAAAGCCACCAACTCCAACACCGACTCTGACTGCGACTACCCCTCCCACTTAGAGTAGGCCTTCTTATACCCTAATTCTAACTTTGCTAACTAAATTGTTGCAACATTAATAACGCGCTTCTCTTTCATTGGTTCACTCATTTCATCTATTCATTCTTAATCAAGTTCTCCCGGATCCAGCTTGTTCTTTTGGAATGTATATGTTCATTTCCTTTCTCACAGTTCAAGACATGTTTCCATCCGCTTCGATCAGTACATTTGTAACTTCTTTCGATACATTCGAGAACTCTGCAGGCATTGTCCTTTCTCTTAAAACGGTTTCCCACGACTCTTTGCTGATCACCACGGCACACTATCAGTTCAATTAGGTCACATCAGCCTTGACCATTCTTGCATCCTAGCCTCTCAGCATCATCACGTGGTTAGCCTTTCTCCAACTTTTTCTCCCTTGTCACGCGTTTTCCCAGCACATGCACACTCTAATAACCGGCAGCCATTTTATATCGCCACTCGTTTATACTTAGAAGCACTATTTAGAAATAAACAAAACATAATTAAAATAGAGAAACATAGCCTTTTCGTTTCCCTCCCGTCATCTACGTACCCCAATTAGTTATTACCTAGCAGAAAGCAACATTTAAGCTGTTCCTTACTTACCATCACTATTGTTTTTGCAACGTCACGTTTATATTCTATGAAGCACAAATCATGCATTTATTATTTATTTAGTACGCAATTATTTATATATATATATAGTATAATTAGACACACAGACATTTGTTAATAGATTATTCAGCCCATATACTTGCGTTACCCTTCCCTCACGTACATTGTTGATTAATACATTTAAACGAACATTTTATTAATTATTTATAAAATTTGTTAGGGGTTAAATTTTTTTATTTTCTCTGCTCCATCACTTGCAATGTTTAAAACACTAAGCATCCTATTCAAATTGCTAGTTGAGGCACCCCCAGTCTTCATTCTGAAGAGTCTACAGTTCTGTATTCCACAGAGGAATTTAAGACCTGCTAATATCAATCTGGTGGAGGTATCCACATTTCTAAATTTACATTAGGGGGCACTGTTTCTTTGTTAAAGCAGCCAAATTGTGAAATTCGCTACCCCCCTATTTGAAATCTGAATCATCCTTACTTCAATTTTGTCCTATTTAAAAACTTGGGTATTCAGATTATAGTTTGGCAATCACTAGAGCGCATACCTCAGGTTGTTCTTTCACTTACTTTTGGTCAGGGTCTAGAGAACTTCGGCATTAGTATGCTCCATGTGATAAATTCTGTTTCCCCCAGTTTGTAATTTCTGCCTGACAGGCACACCTTTTAGTGGTGATCTAGGTTAGTGGTTCTTAACCTGTGGCCAGGGGACCCTGGGGGTCTGCGAAGCCAACTCAGGAGGTCCGCGACTGCTTAGTAAATTAAATAATATTTACAGATTACTAAAGAGCATATAAATAAAGAAGCAAAATGTACGACTGAAAATTTTAACAGGTTCCATAAGTGTGAAGGAATTTGAATTTAGAGGGTAAAAATGTAATTAGTACCATCAGAATGATTTGTTTGAGTAGCGCAAGTGTATCAAGCAGAACATAGTACGGATAATGAGTGGCATCACTTGAATTTAGAAAAGCTCATACCTCACTATTAAAATGTTTTTTTTATTTTTTTATATTTGTTTGTGAATTAAATAAAATGTTTGATCATTTGTGTATTTGTTTGATGAATGCCTGTTTCTGTGATTGTTGTGTATTGTTTTGTTGTTCAAATCATTGAAAATGCTTAGGCAGAGTCCCTGGCCTCTAGTAATGACGCAGTCTGGGTCCCCAGATTCAAATCCCCGGGTTTCAGTAATGATTAAGTGGGGGCCCACAGAAGTCAAAAGGTTAAGAACCACTGATTTAGGTGAAAATGGGATGATTCACTGTTTAGGTTTTGAAAATGATCTTTCTGGAAAGTCTAGGACTTTTTGTCTTCTAATTTTTAAAGGAGGCCATTGACTGACAGATGAGTGAGATGGCGTTTTCTGCTCATTTTTATATGGCAATGGCTATTCTTGGTTGTGAGCATTTAAAAAAAAGTACTTTTTATTAAGTTTTATCTATGTAACTTTCCAACCACTTTCTTGCGCTCTCTGCTCTGTTCAATTTTAATAATTAAAAAACAAAACTAAATCAGATTCCCCACTCCCTTGGCCCTCACTTTCTTTTCCCCAGCTCGGAGTGAACTTCACAAACTAGATTTCATGACTCCTATGATCTGTGGTTTTAAGCTGTTAAGTTGCACAGACTCTTCCAGTTCAGTCAAATAGATAATATAGTGCCCTTATTATTGGTGGGCACCGGACGGCATTTTTATCTTTTCCAAATACTGTAGCACAAGTGTCCTGATGGATAAGAAGTCACAGTTGATGTAATGGTGCAGCAGCCTTTCTGTGATATAGTGCCCTTTACTTTCCCCTCACCAAATTTACAATAAAGGTGCTGCTTTTTTCTTTCAGGCCTCTCGCTAGCATCATCCTAGCTGCAACCAATAGCTGTAATGCCAGGTTACATACTTTTCCCATGCTTGTGTCCCACTGCTTGGGTCATCATCATCAATATTTCTTTATTCGGTAAATAAAATCACCATAAAAGAGTACAATTTCATATTATAAAAACGAGTTTATAAAAAGACAATAAAAGACCAATAAAAATAGTTACATATAACAGCCAGGAAAACTTGAGACAATCGTGTCTCGATTCTCTCGATGCCCAGACAGCCTGTAGAAAAGTTAAGACAGTAAAAATGACCTGGACAGTGGGAAGCATCTGTAAATACAACAAGGCAGGTCTTACTTGTTTAAAATGCAACGTTTGAGCAAAGGGATTAAAAAAACACTTCCTCGGCCAGCTATATTAAGAGCAAAACATTGTAAAGTGAAGCGAATCCTGCGGAGATACATTGTCGCAGCCACAGGGTTCCCTTTCCTCCAGCCCAGCCTAGCCCAGCCTCGCGGGGAAGCCAAAAATGATGCAATTGATTAAACCTGAACAATAAAAACCTATCATGCTGTGAGTGAACCAGGCCCAGGTATGGCTCCAACCCCTGTACAGTCTTTAGAAGCATGTGACCCCCGACTACTGGCTTCTTGAGTTCTAGATTTTCTCTCTCCAATCAGGATTGATCCAGAAACAGTCTTTTAACATTCCCTAAGTCCGAAGAGGAGAGATTAGTTGGGTTCAAAAAGATGTCAGGCCTGACTTGACATGGACTAACCATGGAATACTCCTTGCCCGATCCAGGTATAGACAGTCCTCAAGAATCATCCGACTAAGCTCCAACTCATCCCTACTCCACACCTTTTTCCAGCACAGGAGCGGGCATAAGGTGATTAGGTCCGTGACGTAATCAAGCCCCAGTTCCGCATGCACAGAAAACGCTTGAGTAGGCTGGGGGACCTGGACCAACTTACGCAGAAAGTTGTTTTCCATAATCTGGAGCCGGTCCGCCTTGGTGTATCCCCAGATCTCACTACCATATCGCAACTGTGCAATACACTTAGATTGGTACATTTTTAAAAGGTCTCTCGGTGCCCTGGAACCAAGCCTCTGTGCAAAACTAAAGACAGCCCCCATAGTTTTGATAGATTCTGATCTTTTAGCCTCTACCAGAGGTTTCCAGCAGTTTTTGGCATCAAATAGAACTCCCAAATAGGGGAAGGCGTTGACTTTAGACAGGGTAAAATTTGATACCTTGAAGTCTTGCTGCTAGTGGATTTGGGGCCCAATACCATTATGTAAGATTTCAAGAAATTGACCGAGAGGTCCAAAAGTCCCATAAAAGACACACACTTGGCCAGTAATGGGTGCAGACCCTGTGCGGTCCGGGCCATCCGGACCGCATCGTCCGTATATAGCAGGACAGGAATAAATCTGTTCTTAATCTTGGGGCAGTTGTCAGACACTGAAAGAAGTGCAGATTCTAGCCCATTCTCATACAACGTGAACAAAAAGAGTGCCAATATGCATCCCTGACGGACCCCACAGCATGTTGCAAATGGTCGTGTGCATGCTCCCTTGGGAGAGAAGCGCACCGAGGCTGAGGTTGTTGAATGCAGGTCAGCTAGTAATGCCACAATGCTAGAATCCACCCCCAGTTTACTAAGCAGAGCCCACAATTTACCTCGATTCACCTTGTCAAAAGCGGACATCAAGTCTATAAACACAAGATGTAACGATTCTGCCCGAGCCACCGTGTATTTGTTAATGATTAGATGTGTGTTGAGGCATTAGTCGGCAGTGGACCTTCCCGCCCTAAATCCGTATTGGACATCACTTAAGATGTTATCTTCTGCCCATTTAGACAACCTATTTAAAACCGCCCTCCCTAGAACCTTGACTGAGGCATCCAAAAGTGAAATAGGCCGATAGCATTGCAGGTTCTCTCTGTCCCCTTTCTTGAATATGGGGACAATCACAGCAGTGGACCAGGAGGGCGGCAACCCCTCCTGTATGGCTGCATTTAAAACCTGTGTTGGTATCGGAGCCCAAACCTCAATGTTAGCTTTAAACAAATCTGGAGGTATGTTGTCTGGGCCCGGGGCCTTATTACTGGACAAAGCGAGAATTCCCTGTTGGGTTTCGTCTAAAGTGAAGACCACTCGGTCGCTGGTTGTAAACAGTGCCCCAGGAGTTTTGTCACCTTTGCCCCCCAACCCCCCCCCCTCTGCTTTCAAAATGAGCCACCCACTGTTGCTCGGGGATATGGTGACATAAAAACACACCGGGATCCTCGAAAAAACAGGGCCTATTTACAACACTCCAGAAAAGGCAACTGTCCCCCGTGTCACAGGCTTGACATAACCCTTCCCAAGCTGCCTCCTGTAACTTGTATTCACACTCCTTTTGGGCTTCCTTATAGGTGCGCCTACATTTTCTGATCAATTGCCTGCCCCTCGGGGACTGCTTTAGTGCTGCCTTTAGGTTGCGGAGAGATCGTGAACATTCCTTGTCAAACCATTTTGTGGTTTGTAACTCCCCTGTGCATGAGACTGTGACAGTCAAGAGTTTACTAATCCCCGATATTATTCCATCATATGCCTCTATTACCTCCCTCCCCCCAGCATCACTGTTCAAACACGTTAAAATCTTGGAGACAGGCAAAGAAAAGAGACTTTTGTAGACACACCGGCTCCACCTGTACCCACTTAAGCCTTCTCCCTCTATTCATAGTGGACAAGCTCGTAAGAGCCGCCCTTGGCTGTGACTTTAGGCTCATGGCAATGTCCAAGGTTAGGGATAACGGATTGTGGTCGCTGAATGGGCTCAAAATAATGTCGAAATGAGGAGGTATAGTGGTGCAGAAACTATGATAAAATCAATAATCGTACCTTTGCTACTCCCTTTATAAGTTGGGCAAATAGGGTTTAGCGAGTTCCCCAATTTCTCCATAGTGGGGGTCAGATTATGAGTATCTAAAAGGTCAATTAGCACCCGCCCCTCCTGTGAGTGGACAAAATGTAGTCCTTCATTTATCCAGCAACTGCCAATAGTGGCATCGCCCTCTGGGAAAGCGTTACACAGGTGACAGTTGAAGTCGCCAACCAAAACGATTAGCGTGAGTCGTCACCCTTTCCTAAAATGGAGCTAAAAAAACTATCCAAATTGGGAATTCCAGGGGGCTCGGGACATCCACCCTATTATAAAAATTGATTAAAACCATTGTAGAGTGTCCAGGCAATGTAAGTCGTACTCTCTGGAGTGTGTGAGCTTGCCACTTAAGGACCGAGGCAAGCCCACTCAGCTCGACTTTAACAAACATGATTAAGCCCCCCTTAGCCCTGCTGGCCGTAGAAGGAATTGCTGGTACAAAGTAGGTGGTGAAACCCTCTAAACAAAAACTGTTTTCAGTTGCCCATGTTTCTTGGAGACAAATTATATGAAAAGGTTGGACATATGAGGCCCACCTAGGGTCGCTGAACTTGGAAGCAAGCCCTGCAACATTCCAAGACAGCACCTTAAGACCCATGAATTGATGGAAAGGAGCTATCTTGGGGGCATCTGAAATTATTCGAGGCTGAGAGGGATCGATTTGAGCCCCAAGTCTGTTAGACTGAGGCGAATCAATTTGATCCAGTCAGTCACAAGTCTCCAAGTCGCTCAGTGGGAGAAATCTATTGGTGGTTGGTAATGGGGGGAGACTTGGGTAAGAGAAAACCGTTGGATGGGCAGGGCCTCCTGCCTAAGGGGAAAATAAGAAATAGTGGAAAGACTGCCTGGTCTATAGAAAAAACCCAATGGCAAGGCAACTACCCCTGATGGGCCTCTTGTCCTACGGGGGGGGAGGGGTGATAGCAAGTAATTAACCAGCTAACCAGGGATTGTTAAAATCAACCACCACACAGGCCATGGTTTCCTATCCTTGCCTATCCAAGCTACTCTACTTAACATAATTATGGCATCTGCAAGGCCCCTCCTAGGAATGAGATGTGAGCTAATCCAGTGCATCACCTTATTTTTAAGTTCTTGATACGATTCCCCATTAGCACTAGAACAGGGGGGGACATTCCCTAAAACCATGACATACGGTGTTGCTGCTGGGGGAAGATTTAACACTCCTCCCGGGCTTGCGGGAGGCATAGAGCACAGGCCCATCCCTGATTTGTCCCAAGGTCGTGAGAGGGGGAAGGAGTCCGTGTTATAGAAACTCTGTGTTACTTGCACATGCTGTGATCCAAGTTGAGGAGACCCTGGCACTACAACCCCATCTTTGGTGGCTACTGCAGCAACAGCCCTCCCAAGAGTAGATTCCCCTGCCCCCCTTGAGACTTCTTTAGAGCCCCCTGTCTGGACAGACACAGCCCTCCCTTTATTCATCAGAAAAAATAGTTCAGAGACCCTGTCTTCAATATGAGTAAGTAGCAGCAAAATTGGGTCCAACTTATTATTCAATAGTGTCTCAAGGTCCCTGATTGAGTCGTTCCTATAGTAATAGTCTATATCCTCTCTGAGGAAAGTGGAGGCAGAGGGAGCTGCCGGTGGGAACTCTACAGAGGGCTGGATAGATACGCAGGCCTTCCTTTTACATTCCCGCCTTGGGCTAGCGGCTGATGTAGGCGAGGATAAGGGATTGTCTGTTCCCAAGGCAGCCCTTGCAGGGACTTCCACACACTCCTCTCTGGGATCCGTATTCTGGGGAGGCTCTGTTAAACTGCAATTTGATGGGCCAGGAGGCAGGCCCTGCGAGATGTCCAACGAGAGCCTCTTCTCAACAAGTGCTATTTCTTTAGTCACAATCCCAACAGCCCGATGCAAAAAACCTTCTATGGACGACACACAGGGAGTGGTGGTCGGGGTTTTGATGGGGGGGGGCTTTCTTTTTGCCCATGATTGCCACACGTTTTGACACCATTTGAGAGCACTTCACCCTTAATCTGATCAGTGACAGCAAAAGTAAGCAGTTCAGAGATGGCAGTAAGGCACTTCTCACAGGGTGTACGGGATGTACAAGAGAACAGTCACGGGCATTAGAGCAAGTCTCCCATAAAAACAAAGAATAGAAATACCTTGATGATAGCCTCCTTCACCACCCACTTGGTAAAGTATCTCTGTGCAACAAGGGCAGTGTCCTCAAAACAGTTTCAGTGAAGACCTTCCAAAGAGAGTAGCCCCGCTCCGCCTCTTTCTGCGTCTGATGGGTGCAGACGGGCTCACTCTTGACCCGGTCTTCGCCCGAGCACGCGCCTGGGCGTGTCCCGCGCTGCGGGAGCCCACAGCAGCCTATATGCGCTCCTGGCACAGGAGAAGTGATGGCAGCGGCTGCCGCCGCATGCTGTGCTGGGGCTTTGAGTCCTAACCCCGGTCCTGTACAACGGGCGTCCTCTGCTTGGGTCTTATACCCACCGTTTTTGGTTTGCCTTTCACAGGAAAGTCCACTATCTCCTTAAGTTCCGTGACAGGGAAGGGTGCAAAGCCAAAATCTTGCAACCGGTAGGAATCGAGCCAAAAGTTGTCACGATGTTTAACCACCAAAACGTCTGCGTCATCTGCACTAAACATTGCCATTTCGATTGTATATTTAGTTGAAACTCGCAGCAGGATTACTATGAAGGCGGATTAAGATCAGTGTGTCCTCAGCATACATGTACGCACTCTCACCTCGATCCAAAAAAGTTTAGTTGAGGGAAGTACGCATACAGGTCAATTGTAGAAAGTATGTTAGGGTCAATAGAGATGTCTGCCGGATTCAAGCAGAGTAGGGTATCCTTTGTATAGCACTATTAATAGTCATGGTATCTACCCCCTTCTCCTCAGGTCACAGATGGCTTTCATTTGGCACAGATGTGCATCTGATCCAGATTAATCTCGGAGATGTCCTTTGCTTATACTTAGTGCACCAGAACTACCACACTCTCCTAACAACTAGAGCGGGTACTCGCCTAAAAATATGTATAGCCCTCTGCCTACCCGGTGGCGACAAGCACACAGTGGTTATTAATTACAAATACCAATCTTGTGATCGTTTAAATGAAGCAGAATAACAGGAAAATAAAACAAACAGTTGAAAGTATAATAGACTAAAAGGCTTTCTATTAGAAATAAATTGCTGTAGTGCAAAATGCAAGCTAATACCAATTGTAAATCGGAGAATGTTCATCTTAATGTCACAAGGAAACAAGAGCTCTTAGCACCTTCCCTCACCAAGGGCCATGCCTACTGTCAATGAGCAACAGGCCCCCGGCCTCCACCAAGGCTGCCACATCCCCTTGTCGGGCCCTATCTCATGCTTCTGTCGCCAAGCCAAAACCCAACCCCCCACTTTCACCCTCAAGGCCTTGGTGTCTTTTCTCCTCCTCAGTCAGTTTTGGCTTGCTTTGTGGAGGGTGCCATCTTGATCGTGAAGCACTGGCACTGTTTCATCCAGGCCTCTTCTTCAGCTCTGAAGTTCGCCACAAGCAGTGTCGTTTACAGAGTTTTCTGAGCGCCGGGCTGGTGTTGCTACTTCTCCCCTACTGGGCTGATTCTTTTACCACTGTTTTAACATCACTCTGCTGCCTGTGTAGAGCTCGACACGAGGCCTGGGTTGGAGCTCGGGGAGGACCCCTTTTGTTGGGTCCTCACCTTGGCCACCCCCCCACTTATGGTCTTTTAATAGACTTCAAGTAATGACATCATAGGAGAGGATGTTGGTATTCTATAGCCTTATTTTCTATTTGAAGTGCAGCAAGAGATTTTGTCTTCTCATACAAGGTTTTGCTTTCACCATTTGTTTCTTCCACCGTTTGGAATTGAGATTCCAGTCTTGACTGGATAAGTGAGTTTCTCTGAATGTGACCTCTTTTACAGTGATGGACCTTTACATCAACATGCCAAGACATGTCCATCACCTCTGCATGAACTCGATGTAGGTCTAGTACTGAAAGTACTAGTGATGTAGTTAATTTGTTAAAATAGTAACTCAGCTAGGCTGGGGTAATTACAAGTTGATTTAATAGAGACCATTTTTTGTTCTTGTGAAGGTAGGTCACTGTAAAGGCTGGCAATGAGGTGACCTATTCATTTTGGAAGAGTTATTCTCTCAAAACAGTTAATGCATTCCCATGGAAGTTCCTGCACTTTTATCCACATTTTCCTTCTTGCATATGGTAGGAGCAGTGGTAAGATCATAGGTGACAAACCCTTGCTTTTCTCTCCAGGTAGAATCAAGACTAGGATCTCTGCCACAAGAGTGGTGACTGCAGCAAGGCATAATCTTATTGCTATTGGCACTGTGCTGAAGGCAGTCTTTTCCACAAATTTTGTAATCTGTTTGCTGTGTTATGTAAATTTCAAATTGAATTTATATTTAATCTTTACTTGACTTTTGAATTTGCGAAAGTTTTGTTTATGTAATATAATCTCCTATTAAAAAGATTTTTCATTGCTTTACTGATTGTGAGTCTCAGTTGTGGATCTGTGGTTTTCTTCACATACAGTATTTAGTCGTGAGTAGTTCAAGATTCGGTGAACTAATATTTGTTTTGATTGATCATCACACAGGCTGAAACCTGTCATTTGTTAAGTCATAATTTATTGACTTATTTATGCCATATGTTTCTCACTGGGGTTAGAAATTGAGAGGCCCCTCAACAGTTTTAAAATGATATATAACATCAAAATTATGTTGGGGTTATGACATGTTGCAGAGATCCTCCACCCCTTGCTAAGTTGATTTTGTTGCCTGATGTGTCACAAAAACATTCAAGGATACTTTTCTGGCTCTCTTCTTAGACTAGTTATATCCACAAATGAGCTGTTTTTTAATTTCCTCTATATTTTCAATTTGTTTCTAGCTCTCAAAATCTTGAAATTGTTTCTTCAAATGGATGTACTTAGTTATCTTCAGTATAGGGGACACATTGGGTATTTATCAACATTTGGGTAATACTTAATATTTATTCTTTCTTTCTTTTCTTTCTTTCAGTGGTAGCCGCTCTTCGAAAACCTTCAAACCAAAGAAGAATATTCCTGAAGGATCGCATCAGTATGAGCTTTTGAAGCATGCAGAGGCAACACTTGGAAGTGGAAATCTCCGAATGGCTGTCATGCTGCCAGAGGGAGAAGATTTAAATGAATGGGTAGCAGTTAATAGTAAGTTGAAGACCTTGCCCGCAACACATTCGGTAATGGTTTGTGATATTTGGTGAAGTCTCTGTGCACAACTAACTGTTCAGTTTTGTAAACCAGTAGCCACTGAAGTAACTACATCAAGCATATCTTCATTGTAGAAACACTGAAGATTTTAGATGGTGACATCCTTAACCCCGCTGTATCCAAACTAACTTTGGCAATTTCAGTTTTATTCTAACTGTCTCATTTAGTTGTACTTTGAAGTTTAATGCATGCACTTTTCTGGCCGCTTTGTGCCAAGCAATGTAACATATACTTATTGATCATAGAAATCTGTACTTGTGGATCAGGCAAGATCTGCCGAATGTGGAGGTGTGGAAAAAAATGCTTGTAAAAAGGGGGTTCATGCTCGATAAGTGATTTATAATTGAAGAGCCAGCTAGTTATTTTAGTTGTAAGATGATGGTTCTCTTATCATTTGAAATATTTAGGTATGTATTTAGGTTTCCTTTATTTCCAGGGCAGTTTAGTTGAGGAGCTCTCTAAAGTTAAAACTATTAATCAAGCAGTGACCAGTGCCACGTTTCTATGGCTTTTACTCTCCTAACTAAGTATTTAACGGTCTAGATTAGGGTAATCGTATTAGAGGAGTATGATACAATGTTAGGAGTTCTTTGTAATTATTTTTCTCTTTAGAGATGCAGTTTCCTCAAGTGAAGCCATGCTAGGCTAAGACGTGTGTTTGTGAATCTGCCCTTTAATTGTGAACAGTTTGTGCCAGCATATTATAAAAAGTGACTGGTACGTTATTTGCCTCATTATCAATGAAGTGTCGCATAAACTAAGACTCAAGCTTGGCTCTAAAAGGTTTGCCTTCACACTCATGGGTGTTGAGTGAACTGAGTATACCAGCAATTGAATGGGAAGAGGCAGGTTGTTGTAGCCCCACACAACTCCCATTCAATACATAGTTGAAATGGTGTCCGTAATTTTAGGTTACCAACAGTCTCTAAACTGGGATCTGGGCGTAATTTGAAAAATATATATATATATATATATCGTTGGCTTCGTCTCAAAACCTCCAGTTTCCCCTGGAAAAGACGAACACGGACCCAAGGTTTCTGGTGCTAAGTTCAGTTTATTTTGCTGCCACGCACCACCGCCATAACGCGTTTCGGCCTTCCAAAGGCCTTGATCACATGATATATATATTTTTTTTTTCTACTTCCACACACTCACAAAAGGATAAGACACTTTGTTTAAAAGTGTGCTTTTCAACAGTCTCATTCTGTGGCTTTGTACATCTAAAATAACCACATAAAATATTAAAACGGCACTAATGCATGTTGTGAAAGAGAATAACATGACATTTTTTACTATGGTTAAAATGTCATCTAACAACCTAATACCCTAAAACCTACTTCTTTGCACCAAACTATGAGAACATGGGGTAGCATGACTTGCATCTAGAGTTTCTTTGGGAGAATCAACGCATTGCATGCCTGTTTAAAGCAAAATGCTGTTGGTATCAGCAGTCGGGAGCAAGAGTTTCCTCGAAAGGTAAACAGTCATTGGCAGCTGTTTCCCTCCTCCCAGACTTGGCTCTGTATCAGCTTTCAGTGAAGAATGGGATGCAGCAGCATCACAGCAGTCTGAAGATCTTCTGCCAGTATCTTGCAGGATAATATGGAGCGAACAACCTCTCCTGACAAGTGGTTGAGTGGCAGGCCTTTTATAATATATCTCATCTGAGATGGGGAATTTCTGACATAACCTTAGGAATGACTGACATAACTTGCATGCATCAATATGCTAGTCTTAAATGCATACTTATAAACAGATAAGGCAAAACACAGCAATTCAGACTACACTGGGTCGTTATCCTCATCTGGCCTTGAGATGGAGAAAACAAGGCACTTGTTCCAGACTGATGTTGCATCAGATGCTATCTCAAGGTAATTTCTATGCATCAGGTGTCTTATTAATGTAATTGTCTGAATGACCTGATACTTTCACAGGTCTTTGGAAGGATAAGGCCAGACAACATCTGTGTGAAAGGCAGACATGTCAATGATTTAACAAAAATAGAGAAAATGGAGTCTTGGCCTGCTCAAGATGGAGTCAGGCCTTAGGGACTTTACATCAGAAAGAGACTAAGCTGCTTAAACACTAGTATTCCTGTGTTGGTGTATTATTCCCTGCCTCGAAGTGAGTCTGCTGCACAGTGAAGGAATATTCAGTTTTAACGTGTATGGCAGACTTGTTTAAGTTCTGTTAAACAGAAAATATTTGGGTAGCAAATTGGGTAGTTTAGTTGTTTCACCTTTTAAGGTCAGGAAGGCCTGATGATCCTCAACTTTTCAAAGGCTTTTTCTTTATGTGAACTATGTAGCGTTAGTAAAGACTGTCTCCACATGTCTGGTCTTTACAGAAATGGTACTTAAATGATTCTCGTCCTTTCTCTCAGACAAGAAACCAGTTATATAGATTAACTGAGTTCCCCCCCCCCCCAATGTTCACACAGACTGTCAGCCTGAGCTGTCAGCCTTTACATGGAGCTTTTGGAGATTTAATTGGCCAAAACAATATCCCACTTCAGTAAGCTGGCAAACCACAACTCTCCCTTTATATTAACTAATGAGACCTCTTTAATTCAAATCTTGTTGGTTATCCATTGGATAGGGATGTCCACTGGCTACTTCAAAGTCACCCTTAACATGACAGCTAGTCATCCTGAGGGAGAACAAGCTCCAAATCGGTTTCAATTTTGACTCAATAGCATACCCCTCTAACAAATCAATTTCTGCCTCTCAAATGTGCTTAATCCTTAGGCTTTTATATAGACCCCTGCATTTTCGTCCAGTAGATGGGAAGAAATAGTCCCAGACTGCAGGATTTCAAATCAACCTCCTGTGCAAAATCAACGCTTTACTCCACCTTCAGTTTGTCCAGTCTGTAATGGCTCACCTAGAAGGGGGCTGTCCCCTGCTAACTATCACTATCCTCATTGACACCACCCTGACACGTAGAGTCTGCAAAACTTCGATTCAGAATTTGAATTTCTCCTGTCAAAGAGTTTCCTTTAGAGTATAAGACTAGCACCTTCCATCCAACAATCAAAAAAAGAGCCTATGACCTATCTCTTCTTTTCGTGCCCATCATCCAAGGAATTCTTCACTCTGCTCATATATATTTTCCCAATGCACCCTGAAAAGCACCTCATAACATTACAGTCTTCTACTTTTCGAGTACTGGTTCATACTGTGAAGTTCATCCCTTAAAAAAAAAGAAAAAAATCTGTTGTGCCCCATAATATATTAGTTTAATAGGTAGAATTTATAATTTCTGATGGATACTTCTAACCGTTGATTCCTCCCCTTTAAAAATATTCCCCCAATGACTAGGCCTGGGCGGTGAACTTCGCTCCGTTCGCGGAGTTTGCAGAGTTTTCTGCACTCCGCGGAGCTTGCAGAGTGCAGAAAACTCCGCTTCGCGATGTGCAGCGGAGTTTTTTTCCCTGATCGCGAACGGTAAGTTCGCGAGCTGCCGCTCGGGTAGAATTTCTACCCGAGTGGTAGGAATACCAGCACAAACTGCAGTTCGCACTCCGCTACTCGCGGAACTTCGCGGAGTTTTTTTGTAACTTCGCGAAGTTCCCCGTAGCAAAACTCTGCGAACTACGCCCAGGGTTACCAATGACACAGTGCATCCGGATGTATTTCATAGCAGTGCTACCATGCACTGCTAGGTGGAGCTGTGTCTCTGTGTTGCCTTTGTTCCGTCCCTGGAAGTGACAGAGCAGAGCTGCATATAAGTGCTGAAACAAGTTACTTTTTTTCCCCTGCACCTTCAAACGCAGTCCGGAGCTTTGCTCCCACTTTCGTCTCTTTCACCATTTTTCAAAACTAATTCCAGGGTGCAAGGCAACTAAGTCCCTTCCTAAAACTAAAGCCTTCAAACCATACTGACACTGCAGAAAACAGATGTCGGTCACAGGCATGATTCCAAGTCATGTAATGAGTGCAATCTCATGCACCTGAAGGTGATCCGGGATAGTAAAGCAAAACTGTACGTTGTCAAACACTGGAAGAAGTCACAAGCCTTGTGTAAGTCCCGCTTTTGCTCCAAGTTGAGGGCCCAAACCCTCTCTCAAAGGTGGTTCTGCAAGAAGTTTTCTTCGCAGTCCATGTCCTCCAGTAAGTAGAAGTCCAAGCGTTAACATAGGAGGGTGAAGAGGGAATTGACCCCATCCTGCCAGTCGCTTTTCTTAAGTGAAGTCACAAAGGCATAATGGTGCTGATCGATCTCACTCCTGATTGAGGAGTTGATCCTGCAGTTGATACTGTTGTCCTGCGTGTACTTCCTACACCTTTGGCGGCGCTACAGTAGGTCGAGGCCTTTAAGAGGGACATGCTGCATATTATTGCAAATCTTACTTCTCCCTATGGCGTGTCTGATTACCTTCGGCTGATCCATCCTCTGCATCATCTGAACCCCAGTGGACCTGTCTCAGTTTCAGCACCCACTCTTGTGCAGACTTTACACCGGCTCCCACATCCATGTTGTTCCCTCCTTCATTGATACCACCAGAGGAGAATCCTATACCAACACCAGTGTCTGACCCCGACAGAGTTTGCCCTCCGAATCCGCTACAGGGCACTGTGTATCCACAGTACTTGACTCTGATTCTATGCTTCGTCTACCAGCTGAGGTTGTGGCTGTCATCATTACTCGCAGGCGTCCATCTATTTAGTCTATATATGCCGGACACTGTGTTAAATTTGTGACCTGATATGCAAACAAAATGGACCATTTGGAAGCCAAAAGATCATATTTTTTATTGTATTTTTTTGGGGGGGGGGGGCCTAGAATTGGGCACTTTTAAACGTCATTTGTCTGCTCTTTCTGCCTATTTGCTTTTGCTGAACCAACCGTTCTTGCTTGCGGTGCCACAGTGGGACCTTAACTTGGTCTTGATGTTTCTCCTGTGTACTCCCTTTAAGCTGATGAATAGTTGCTTCTTACGTCTGCGAACCCTACAGACTGTCTTCCCTGTTGCGATCACTTCAGTTCGTTGTGTGAGTGAACTCCTGGCACTGTCAGTGCAACCGCCCTACACCACCATTTTTTGGGCAGACTGATGCTTACGGCTCGGATGGCCATCTTCTTTAAAGTTGTGACTCCCTTCCACATTGGGCAATCCATCACTCTCCCAGGGTTGTTTGCCCTGCCTCATCCCTTGAAAGGAGAGGAGAGCTCCATCGCTTGGACCCTCAATGAGTTTAAAGCGCTTATGTCGATCGGATCAAGGACCATCCGGTAGACTATTGCATTTTTGTGGGGTTCGGTGGGGCGAAGATGGCAAAGTTGGTGCAGAAGACAACTCCATTGAGTAGAATAGTCTTCTGTATTAAGAACTGTTACCCACTGTTCAAAAAACAGCCTCAGTAGGTCTGAGAGCGCATTGCACTGGGCTAAAGCTGCCACTAATACCTTCGCACGTGGAGTCCCTGTCCTTGACATCTGTCAGGCCGCACACCTTCCCGAAACACTACTTCCTTGACATCCTCCTCTGGCGGTGAGGGCATTTTGCTTGATGGTCTTGCTGGACTTATTGGTCTGTGCCCAGTCCACAGACCCTCTACCTTTGGGAGGTACCGCTTTGGTATCTATTCTAAAGGTGAGTGCTCTCCAATTAGAAGTATAAATCAAAAGAGCAAGTTACTTAGCTTAAGGTAACACTTTTTCTATTGGTGGATAGTCTAACTGCATATTCCTCACTGTCCTCTCCTCTCACCTCTCCGTTCTGTGGCGTGATGTTTTCTTACAATTTAAAAAGGTCACAAACTAGAGATCTGCACACTAGTACTAGCAATTGTTTTGTGCTCTGCGTCAAATGTTGCTTAAAGAGCCAGGCAAGAAATTGATGTCCGTGCTGGGGTGGCGTTTATATGCACGAACATAGACAACGTGGAGCTGCACTGTGCCACCTAGCGCTGTGCAGCACCACTGCTATGAAAAACTTCTGGATCCAGTCTGGCGCTTGGAAAATATTTTAAAGGTGAAAAATCTGCAGTTAGAGTATCCACTAGAAAGATCATTACCAAAGATATGTAACTTATTCATAAGACCTGCCATTCGATCCAGGATCGGTGATCTATTCACGAGTTGAGATGCTCATTCCAGCTGCAAGCATAGCTGGTAGGAATGATAAAGGCTATTTTAAATCCTCTTAGCTTGCTAGAGATTTTGCTTTTCCGGATTGCTTCCTGTAGTGCAGGAAAAAGCGGTACACTAAGCCAAAGGGTTAATCCTTATATTTAGTCTTACTATCTCCTAAAATACCATCCTTCCTTTGGTAGTGTACATGTAAGAAGGACTTCACCTCACAAATGCCTCATTGTCGATGACTATTTCTTCATTGCTTTATTTCCTCAGGAAAAGAGGAGCATGCAAAGTACTTCAATCTCGGACTAGTTGCGAATGCACCATCCTCTTATTTTTTTTAGGCCTGTTTTAAAGAATGAGACGATAGGAACCCAAAATAAACTGCAAAAAACAGTGTACTTATTTATGGCAGCAAGCAGGAATGAGATTCCAGTCCCCATGTAATAAGACCAAGGATCTGTGTAACTGGAGATAATATAGTAGTCTCTTGTGGCATAAAATCTATTAGGGGAAAAAGATCAATTAATGGAAACCCTTGGCAGATTCACAAAAATGATTGTTGCTTATTCAAAGTAAGTAGATTAATCAAGCACTTGGCCGTAACTGCCACAGTTTTTTTTTTTTTTTTTTTAATACCTGGTGCTAGGTTTGGTTTAAGGACTTTTTTTTCTATGTAACCGTCCTGGTAACAATATCCCATGTGCCTGCACCTGGCCATTGAGTTCTATTAATGTGACTCCATAGATGAGGACAGAGGGTGAAGGTGGAGTTGAACTTGGGGAACTTCGACATTTCAAAACTGCCTAAACCCCTCACCTGCACCCCTTGCTTCGTGTAAAAAGGAAGCTATGTTAACATGTCAAAAAGAATGAGCATTCCAATCAGATAATATGATGGAGACGCAAGATTGTTTGAAATAGCCGAGTGGTGTACAGTATGGGTGGCTTTTGATCTGTGCCTTGTAGGACTAGCCAGATGTAGTCCTTCATATAAACTGTTTGAGGCTAAATGAAATCTTTCTAGGATTGAAAGACTACTTTCCTGGAAACACAAATGGATAATACCATGGCCAACTTTGTGAAAAAGCAAGGAGCACCTACTTCCCACATCTCTAATGACTGGCATTGTCTCAATAGCAATGGTCCTTTCAGCAAAGCACGCTACTGTTGGTCTCCTACATTGCAGGGATAAGCACCAAAGCACACAGCTTGAGGAAGTGTCTCCAATCGCAAGTGTAGGAAAGTATTCCGGCTAATCCTTGATCCCCCATCTTTGAGGCCTGGAGTTGGGATTGTCCAAATACATATCCCTTAGCATCTAACCAGATGTGATCAGTTTGTCTCTTGGTAAGAATGCACCTTAGTCTTGTATTTTTAATTTTTGAGGACTTTTGCTTGATGGCCATGACACTGGACAGGTGTGTGTGAACTGCAAGATCTTTGCGCCTCTGAACGGTTCATAGTTTTGCTAAGCAGTTGGGTGCTCCCTAGTAATTACCCATCCAATGTTACAAAACGGTGGTCACAGTTCCATTTGAATAAGGAATTTCTTCTCCGTTTCTTTTCCTTGTCCCCATACCTGTAGGGCTGAGGAGACCTTAAACAGTTGGGCCATTAGGCACCCTTTGTATTTTTACCTGGGCAGAACTTGATGTTTCTGGTCTTCTGAACAACTAGTAATGAAATTTAGGAACAATCGTGCTGGTTCAGTGACCTCCAAGACCATTTTAGGAAAGTGGAGTATTATGCGGTGATGCTGGTTAGGCTTCACCATAAAATACTCGCACAATTCTCCAAAGATGATCCTTGGGTTCACAATAATAAATCCTTAGCTCAGTCCTGGTAGAGTGGCAAAGAGTAGTCCGGCTTTAGTAAAGGAACATGTGTTAAGCATTTCAGAGTACCAACATGGATGATGAGTATTTGACACGATTCGAAAGAAATCAGACGCCAATTTACAAAAATAAAGCAGAATTTTCTATTCATTTAGACACCGACACAGTCAATCGGATAAGTATAACCAAAGTTATGGATTTTAGAAGCAATAGAAAATTAGTGCAAAGCATTACTGCAAAACGTTATCATCCTGGTCAATGGTAAAAAGTTCTGATGCCAATCGGTCACTTGCTGGTCGAGTTACATGGACCCCAAGGAGGGTAAAGGTGATGCGGGTCCCAGGACCAAGCCACTGCAGTCAGTTCTATTTTAACTGGCTCGAGAAGCTTGGGTGCAAAGTTGTCCTGGCTGTCCTTGATGCTGAAGCGGTAGCCGCGGGGAGCTAGTATTGCCGCTTATATGGTGCTGGTGGAGAACCGGGTGCAAAACGTTGACAACGAAGCCACTGCTAACATCAGATGAAGATTTTGCAGAGTTCCCTCGAGGTGCAGCGTTGAGCAAAGCTGGTGGTTGTCTGGCTGAAGATCAATAAGCCTTGGCAGCGGTAAAGTCAACCGAAAGTTATTTCGACATCCGGCGGTCTGTGGGAAAAGGTAGCCGCCTGAAACTTGCTGGAGGTCAGGACTACGTTTCCCACAATGCACTGGACCATCTACTTTTGGGTGATCCCTTGGAGGGCCCGATGGCCAGCGATTCTTTGGTTCCAGTGCATTGCTTTTACCTGTGGTGTGCAGGGGACTAGTGCCACTAGTCCAGGGGAGTCTGCAGTTGCCTTTGGCTCTCAAAGGGGTTTTTCTCTCCTGGGGAACCGATCTTTGGTCCAGGACGAGACGCAGTCGTGCAGTTCCAGGAAGGTTGCCACAGGTGCAGAGCATCCTGCCTTTGCTTTGTGCAGATCCTATTGTTGCAGACAGGGGTCTCCTCTTTGTCCTGTGTTGCAAGTCAGATAAGAACTGACATTCTGGTGTCAGGGGTAGCCTTTAAATCCTAGAATTAAGGGCTTTAGGGGTGTGGGTGCAAGTGGCCAATGGGCTACTACCCTCAGCGGCTAGTCTACTTTGAGGTGAACACATCTGGGTGTGTCACCTTTTCTACCCAGAATCCTCTATTCTACCACTTTTAAAAATGGCAGAGGTCCTCTTCAGCTGTACAGACCAGGTAGCCCACCCTAGAGATGTGCTAGCCTTCTGGTGGTGTATATCTCCTGAATACCTAATTTTCCCACTTGCCCAGGTGCAAATGTGCCTGGGGGCAGGGGAAAGGCTGTTTTCTCCTTTGGGATGTAGCCTGGTTTCCTATCACAGGCGGTGAAGGCTTCGAAACTCACCCCCTAGATTTGCCACTTCACTAGCCATCCTGTCAAGGAGGGAGGTGTGACCTACTTCCTGTCCAGGCCATTGTTTCTGACTCCTGGGAGAGTTCACACCTCTTGTTAGCGGGGTCAGATTCCTCTCTTGGCAGCAGCTGTGGGCTGGCAGTGAAAGCACAGGAAAGGCTGGGTCAACCAGGTGGACAACCTTTGAGGTAGCCACCTGGGTGCTTGTCACATCGTCCTCAACAGCAGATTCATGTCTGGAATGACGAGGCATGTTGTTTGATAACAAACATGACCTATTTCGGCAGTACCATAATGGAGCTGCCGACCTAGAGTTTGCCCGGGTGCCTGCCCATGTTATCCTTTGGGCCGCCTATCACTTATAGTAACCTTAAACAGGAAAAGCCACTATAGGGGACATATAAGCTTGCTAATATAATGTTCCCTGCCTCCTGGGCTCAGGAAGCCTTCCTTAGGGGTGACTGGAATATATTAAAAATAGGGCATTGACTTTTCCACACATGGTGAGGGCAAAGTTGAGATCGAGCAGTTTGTACTGCTCCTGCAGTCTGCAATGGCAGACCTGCTATCAGTAGTTTACTTGGATCACTCAGGGTGGCACAAACAGTGCTTAAAGCCGTGGAGAATGCTTTAAAACTCAGGCCCTGGGTACTACTAGCACCATATACTAGGCACTTATAAGGGGGTTAAAGTCCTTGCCAATTGGGGTTCCCAATTTACACATGCCAGTTTTAGGGAGAGAGCGCTGGGGCAGCAGTCTGCAGTGCACTTTCAGAGTCATAACCATCAGCATTGGAGCAAAAAGTGGTGGGGGGGGGGTGACATGACCATGCTAGAAGGGAACTTTCCTACAACCCTCATTGCCAGATGGAGAAAGCCATGTATCGTCCTTTTTGTACTTTGCATACAGCCTAGTCTCTGTTCAGTTTATCGGCTCACTCCACGAGGGCTAAGACAACACAGCTGACATTAACTTAGAGTGTACTTGGAGTCTAGGCAGCGACCTAGAGTAGTGGTTCTTAACCTGTGATCCGTGGACCCTTACAGGTCCTCTACACCTGCTCAAGGGGTCCGTGACTAGAAAATGAAAAATTTCCTAGTAGACATGAAGGAAAGTTTCAAACCTATTAAGGACATGGAGGCGAGGATTATGCTGTACTTTCTTTATTTCATTTTTCAGCAGTCTTCAACAACAAGCAAAAACTATCTTTCGCAGCATGCACAGGAAAGGTCAACAGGGATCATCCAATTAACAGTCCAGGATTCCCACAAAGGTATTCGTTTCCATGTCCTCTTTCTTGACTGCGACGGGTTGTCACCATCATCCCCTATTCTATTTTCAAGTCAAGTCGCTTTATTTCGATAACAAGTATCATAAAAGCATCAGACAATCCTTTATAAAAATACAAAACATTTTCATAATAAAACATGACAAATACATGTGATCAAATTGGTCAAGACATGGTAGCAGTTATTTCATCATAGTTAAAATATTTTGTGTTTTGGATAAAAGCAGCGGTTTAAAATTATGATTAAAAAAGAATAGTACTCAATATACCTTGAATAAGTGGCAGTGCATAAAAGTTAATTCAAGTGATATTTGATCATTCCTCTTGGGCTTTATTGTATTCAACATGGGGCTTGTGATGTAAAATTAAGTCGCCCTTCGTGAAGCTCTATGCCTGATTATCCAGGCACAGCTTAAAAACTTGGCAACTCCCCAAACAAGAGTGTTCTTGCATCGGATTTTAAGATACGTAGAGCAACGCGATGATCAAGAGTACCTAGTTGTTTGCAGATTGACTTGAGCCATCTAGACCTCGCCTTTTCATACGCAGGACATGCAAACATAAGGTGGGCGACACTCTCTTTCGGTGCCCTACAGCAAGGACAGTCTTCTGTAGTCTGTTTTGGGGGGCGCCATTTAGCAGTAAATACATGAACCGGGAGCGATCCAAATCGAAATTGACTGTAGAGCGTCCCATCTCTTGGTATCTGGATTGTATCCAAATATGGTTCAAGGCTTCTAGATTGTTTGTGCTGGAAAAATTCTTCCGTTAGCCTTCCCATATTTGGATTACTGAGCTCCCGGGCGTCAATCCAGTCCCAATAGATGCGTTTAAGCTCTGCCTTACTCGGGGGATTTTGGTTATCCCAGGAATCCTTAAGGCCGAGAGTTGTCATTAGTTTCTTAACGTTAGTAATCCATTCAACCCCATGGTTGACATCTAAACTCATTACTTCTGTAAGCGCTTTAGCATAATTCGTGAGTTAAGTAGTCCTCCTAAGGCGAGCCCAAAAGAGCAGTGGGCGGAGTTTAGCAATATCGCCAAAGGAGCGCCTGCCCATGTCATACATCAAGGGAATTAGCGGGACATTCCGGGGTAGCATGACCAGATCCCTCAAAAACTTGTGTTCAGACCTACAGATCTCGTCAACATTGTCAAATCCCCATAGCTCGGCTCCGTAGAGTGCCGAGCTAACTGCCTTTGCGTCATAACCGTGAGTGCCGGGGCAACTGGCCTGCTCTGCGATGAGCGATGTTCTTTGCTCAGTACCCCGACCGCGCGTTTATGATTCAAGAGCATTTTGTCAAGGTGGGACCTCCATTGCATTTTTTCCGAGAGTCGAATACCGAGATAGTCAAAAGTACTGACTCTCTCCAAATGTGTCCCATCTAGGGCAAGATTATTTCTGAACGATTTGTGGGGGTTAAATGTCATGAATTTGGTCTTAGATGTATTTATGACCAGCCCCCGAAAGTTACAAAAGGATTGGAATCTGTTCAGTAATTTTTGTAGCCCAGCTGGGGTCTTGGAGATCAGCAGTGTATCGTTCGCAAACAGAAGAGTAGGTACCTTGTCGCCCGCCAGGGCCGGGGCATCCGCTGGAATTTCTTTCAAAAAGCTAACCACCCCGTTCACGTATAAGGAGAACAGGGTGGGTGCCATCACACAGCCCTGGCGAACTCCCCTGTTTACTGGGATCCTTTCTGTCAGCTGACCTTGGGACCCCATCTCACCTGTGCATAATTGTCCTCGTGGAGCCGGATCAATAGGTTGAGGATTAGTGGAGGGATGCCCATGTCTCAATATTTGCCACAACCTTTTCCTGGGTACCAGGTCAAAGGCAGTCCTCAAGTCTATGAAAGCGAGATAAAGACTGCCTTTGCCGATCACAACCACTTTCCAATATATCAAAAGGAGCCTGAAAACCTGGTCCACCGTTCCCGTATTGGCCCTGAATCCAGCCTGATATTGGGAGAGGATGTCTTCATCCTCAGCCCAAGATTGAATCCTCTGCAGTATGACCCTGCCAACTATCTTCTGCATTGCGTCAATCAAACTGATTGGTCTGTAGTTGGCAGGGTCCTCTCTGGCTCCCTTCTTAAAGATCGGGACCACCTCCGCGCCCTTCCAGGATTCCAGTACTGGGCAACCATTAGAGATGGAATTAATTAGGAGCAAAATGTACCGGGCCCAGTTTCGGAGGTCTGCGAGGAACAGGTCTCCAGGGAGACCGTCTGGTCCCGGGGCTTTGGCGGGAACTATCCTACTTATGGCAGATTCTGCCTTGCTCAGCATGAAAGGGTCGCTATTGCCACCCTCAGAAAAAATTAGGGGGGGAGCGCATGGCCCTTCTATGCTTCCGTCATCAGACCCAGAATAAAGTTTCCCAAAGTGGTCGTACCAGTCCTGGCATGAGAGATGATTAGGGATTTGATCTGGATCCCTCTTGTCTGCCCGTCTAACGAGATTCCAAAAAAGGTTGGTATCCCTTGCTGCGCTGGCATCTTTTAGATCCTGCCAGCGGGTCTCATCCCATTTCAGCTTTGCTTGAAGCAAAGCCGCTCTATAGTCTTTCCTTGCGGTTTTAATCACAGGGCAGTTCTTGCTTCTAATAGCTGCGGCTAATACCTGCCTCTTGAGTCTACAATCCTTAGTGTACCATGTCTGCCTACTCCTTGATTGCGCACCAAATGTATTAAGCTTATTGGGCGCTTGAAAATATACACCTATCTGTTCAATTGTGCGCGAATAAATATTAGGGACATTTATAAGCCCGTCTGCTCTTGTTATTGCTTCATGTAGCTCAAGGGTGTTCTTACTCAATACTTGCCTAATGCCTTCTAATTTCAAGTCTTGTACAGCAACCTTATGCCATCTGAGGAACCTTCTGCAGTTTGAGGGAACCACCTCTTTGGTTAAGGATAACATATGGGTGCTCGGAGGGGGACCGGGGAGGGCCCATGGGAACTTCATGGTCACGCAAAGAGGGTTATGGTCACTGTCAGTTGTATTACCCACTACCATGTCTATTACGTGCCCCCATAGTCTTACGTCTAATAAGACGTAGTCAATGCGGGAGGGGCAGCTAGCTCTATTGTAAGTATTGGCCCCCCTGGGCGTCTGATATGGTTCTGCCATTAGCTGCCCTCAAGCCAAATTCCAGGGTAAGAGCATTAAGTTGGATTGCTATCTGCGACCATCTTTTAACAGGGGGTATGCTTAATGGGGGGACGGACCATTTTCTGTCATCTTCCTCGACCCGAGCATGTTCTCGATACTTAGAGGCTCAAAGGTACAATTAAAATCTCCTGCAACCACAACTCTAGAGTGGGACAAACAACTAGACAAACCTTGTTCTAATAGCGTAACAATAGGTGAAGGTTTACCCCCTGGAGTCCCCCTTATATAACCATTGAATAAATCGAGCGTATCGCCCCCCCCCTTGGGCCCTTAATAGTGAGCCTCATGATGTCAGGACTCTTACTTTGATGTACAGTAATTCTGCAATCCAAGTCGATGTTAACCCAAATAATCAACCCTCCCGAGGGGCGCCCCTTCCCTATGGTGCTGGCTGGTGAGTGAAAACAGCTATAACCCGATTTATATAAAGGAACCAAACTCCAAGTTTCCTGGAAAACACAAATGTCAAAGCCCTCTGTTAGTTCATTCCAGTGGGACAATGGTAATTTGCTGCTGAGCCCGGCAACATTCCAGGAAATGATCTTTAGCATTTATTCTATTTTAGATCCTTCCGAACCTGAAAAAATCCTGTCAGCCACCCATGAATCTGAGTCTTTTAAATCTCTGACCAGAGGCACTGTACTATAAGACAATAGCAACAACCATGCAACAGGAAAATAAGAAACTTTAATACAAAATCAAGCATCACCATGAAAACTCTGGAGCAGTAGCGAATAACTGGGAAGAAACATATGAATAGATACTTATACCTTACAAACAACTGACATCATATAGCCACTAGAGAGAAGTCCATGCCCTCAGCCGCCTCCTTGGGGGGGGGGGGGGGGAAACAAGGAGCCTCGGGAACCTTGGGTGGGAGTAATCCTCGCCTTCGTGTCCTTAACAGAATTGAAACTTTCCTTCATGTCTACTAGGACATTTTTCATTCTGTCAGGACAGGAGGTGAGGATTATGCTAGTTCAAAGCTTGTCCATCACTAAAGACGCCATATCCACGACTGGTCTAAAATAGAAGTGCTGGAACATAGTTAGAAAACCAGTCTGCTGTGTTAATAATGCCCTCCAGGCGAGCCCCGAGGAAAAAGACTTTGAGGCCATTGCCCCTCTGACAGAATGAGCTCCGAACTGCGAGACATCAACACCCGCTTCCTGCATAACCCAGCGGATCCAGCGAGCAATGGTGAGAGGAGTTACCGCCTTGAAAGTTTTCCTGAGGGAAATCAGCAACTGGTGTTCACCGTCTGGGCGTAGTTCTTCAGTCATATTCTCATAAGCCCTAAGGCACCACACCAAACACAACTTAGGAGCCTTGTCAAAAGCTGGCTAAGAGACTAGTCTAGAATTCGTCTTAGTTCGATAGGAGATATGGAAGGTGACCTGTTGAGGGGTAAAAACCTGTCCTGAAATGTCCAAGGCTCTTGTATCTGACATTTGCCTACAAGACACCAGGCATAAAAGCATGGCGACTTTCACTGTCAACTCCTTATGTGACAAATACTTTTTCCGGCTGCCAAGACTTGAAAAGGTTTAGAACCTTGTTTACGTCCCAGAGGGTTGAATACCGAGGCTCCGGAAGGTGAGCTAGACGTATGCCTCTCATCAACTTGCACACCAACTGGTGTTCCCCTACTGGGTCCTCTTGGATGGGAAAATGACCTGCTGAAATAGGTGACCGGTAAGAGTTGATCGTACGGTAGGCCAAACCCTGGGAGGCCAAACCCTGGGAGGCCAGTGATGCCAAGAAATTCAGCACAGGGACCACTTCGCACCACATGGGATCTTGATTGTTCCTAAGGCACCAACAGACCCATCTGTATCATGCGGACCTGTAATGTTTGTTTGTGCCATCCGCTCAGGTGCTGTAAGCATTCGTTCAGCCTCTATTAAAAGGCTCTGGACTCTCTAGCATTGCTGGAAATCTGCCAAACCATGAGGGACATGCAGCCTTGGAAGACTTTCTGGTGATGATTGCCCAGAGGATCCCGAAGAAGATCTGGAAAACGGGGTAGAAGGATTGGAGAATCCCAGGAGAGTTCCAGAAGAACTAGAAAAAACACCTGAGACCTCCAAAAGGCATGATGAGCACCAGCCTCGCCCTCTGTATGTGCACATGAGCCGACAATCTCATGATCATGGCGAAGGGGGGAAAGGCATACTCCAAGTACCAGTCCTGAAGAAAAGCATCCGTGGCCGTCGCCACAGGATCAGACTTGGAGCTGAAATATCTGGAAAGCTGGTGGTCTAACCGAGAGGCAAATGGGTCTACAGAGAGAGGATCCCAAATGAAATCCAGTCTCTGGAATAACGTGGGATTCAACTGCCACAGGCTCATGTCCAACCAATCCTTGGAGCACCAATTCGCCACCACGTTGTATGCTCCGGGAAGGTACTGTGCCATCACCAAGATGTTGTCAGACAGGCCGCAGGTCCAAAACTCCTTGGCGAGCTCCACACTCCACCAGAAATTTTGACTTGGTACCGCCCAAGTGGTTGATGTATCTCACTGCTGACACATTGTCCATCTTGAGAAGGACACTGCAGGCGACCCTGTTCTTCGTCCAATAATTGATCGCAAAGGATCGGGCCATCAACTCCAAGCAGTTGATATGGAGCTGCCGTTCTTCTACGGACCACTTTCCTCCTGTAAAGGAGTCCCAGCAACGGGCTCCCCAGCCCGACTTGCTCGCATCGAACTCTATCACCAAGTCCGGGTCAGAACTGAAAATGGCCTGATCGTTCCACGCCTCCAAGTGGTCGAGCCATCATCGCATCTCATCCTTGACCTCGTCCAGGATCGGAATCCGTTCTGAATACTGTAAACCCCGGCAGATATGAAAGGCCTTGAGGCGCTGAAGGGCCCTGTAATGAAGAGGGCCCGGGAAGATCGCCTGGATAGACGAGGACAGGAAACCCACTATCTGGGCCACTTGTTGGAGAGAGGTTATGGAGCTGGACAACATTTCCAAAACTCTGCAAATCTTGGCCGACTTCTGAGAAGGGAGACTCCGTCTTCTCCACAAAATCGAGGATTAATATCTGTTTGGCAGGAATTTGGAGCGATTTCTGCCGTTAACAACAAAACCTAAGCCCTGCAGCAAATCTACTGTCATCTGCAACTGCTGTGTCAATCGAGTTGGGCACTGATCCAACAGTAGGAGGTCGTCTGAGTATATGATGAGACGAAGACCTCGAGTCCTGAGGTATTCCACCGCTGGTTTGAGTACCTTGGTGAAACACCAGGGGCCCGAAGTGAGTCCGAATGGCAGAGTCGTGAATTCGTACACTTGATCCCGTCACCTGAATTGCTGGAACCTGCGGTGAGGGGAGTTAAGGGGGACCATCAAGTACACGTCCTTCAGGTCCAACCGCACCATCCAGTCGTGGCGTAGAAGGTTGCTCAAAAGATGGATACCTTACATCTTGAAATGGCAGTAGACCAACCAGCGGTTAGCCTCTCTGAGGTTTATAATAAGCCGATGCCTGCCATCAGCCTTTTCCACCAAATAAATGTTGCTGAGGAACCCTCGAGAATGGAGTTGGGTTCTGGTGATTGCTCCTTTTTGCTGAAGAACCGCCACCTCCCAATCGATCAAGGTTGCCTGATCCTCTGCAAAAACCAGAATACGTGGACAGGACTGTTTTACTGGAGAAGCCATAGAACCCTATATGAACCCCATGGATGGTTTGAGGTACCCAGGCATCGGAAGTAAGATGCTCTGTTTTGCACGAAAAGAGCCAACCGACCTCCCACTCTAAGTTGGAAAGAAGGGCAAACTCTGACCTGCTTGAGCTTGGAGCAGTCCTCTGGCAGAGTCTCTGGAACCGCAGCCACTGTGACCTCTGAGCGAGTGGAAGAATGCTCCCGCTCAGGACTGATCCTGGGATTTCTTGAATCCTCTTGAAGGGCCTTGGGTGTAGAAGCAGCTGGCCGCGGCCGGCCAGACAAAAATGCGAGGGTTGAAGATCTTAATTGACGCTTCCGCCCTGTCCAAAGAGGAGAATGTGGCTACGAATTTGCCGAGCTCCTTTATGAACGGCTCCCGGAAGAGGCCACCTTGCGCCACCTCGCCAGTCTCTGTGGAAGCCAAATCCCCATTTTGGTGTCATACTTCAAAAGGAGGGAACGGCGCTGCTCCGTTTATGGGGCACAGTTCACATTCTCAAGAAAAATGACAGCACGTTGTGCCCAACCAGACAATGACTCCAGAGAAACCAGGTTACCCGAGGCCTCTGGCTCCTCAACCAGATCCAAGATTTTTGTGAGGGGCCTACAAATGTCCAACAGTTTGTCCTTGCAAGATCGCCAGGACCCATCTATACCCTTTTTGGGATCCCTAATATAATTCTGGAGGAAGGTGACTCCGGGGGTCAATGCTACCTTGCCAGGAAGGGAGGGGCCGGGGAATTCTGCTCTACGGCACACCCTGATTTCTTTGTCGTGTGGCTCTTAGGCAGCCTGCCACATACTTGGACACTCTCTCGAAAGGACCCACTTCGCAGAGCAGGGATGTATAAGGTCCTCAGTATCTAGCACGTCCAAGGATTCCTCTGCAGCATGACCTGGGGACTCAATGGGTGCTGAGAACATCAACGGGCACCAGGGCCTAGAGGGCCTGGTCTCGTCAGGGGATTCAGCCTCATCCTCCGCATTGAGGTTAGGGGGAAGGGTCATCGGTAATGTCTACAAATGAGTCCGACGCACTGAAGTACGTCGGGCGGGCAAGAAAAGCCTTCTTCTGGCGCTCTGGTTCATGCCTGACTCATTTTTACGCTTAGGAATGGAGGGAGCCCCCAATAGTGGGTGGGCATTGTCCAGCTCATTCTGGGGAGGCGGGGGGACAGACACAAGCATAGGCCAACTCTATCAGACGGTGTGCAAAGGGCCCCATGGCTGCCGCCACTGCTTAATGGATGGAGGCATCCACTGCCTAGCTAAATTCTTTTTTTTTTTTTTTTTTTTTTTTTAAATTTGTTTATTAAACAGTTTGAAACAAAATCATACATGCCCCAAATCTGAGACCCAGAAGTCATTTGCATGCGAATAGTAAAAACAAGCAATTTTTTCATTTTGCAACAGTATATCTAATAACCCACCGCCCCAAATCCGCGCACACCTTTACAATAATAACAGTTCTCATATATAGTCCCAAGTCAGCGACCACATGGAGCCAAACCATAACACATCATATTTACTGTAAATCAGGATTCCCTAGAAGGTACCCTGTAAGTGGAGCCCAAAAGTCCTTGGGCCGTGAGGCCTCAGGCAGTTCCTCTGCATATATCCCTAGCTGCTCTTTGCAGTAAATAAAGTCTCTGACCCATTTTTTCAGCGTTGGTATAGTTTTAGCCCCCCAGCATTGTGCCACCGCCTGCTTAGCAAGTAGTGTCGAGACCGCTACCAGTGTCCGATTGCATGGCTTGAGGGTCTTTACCCATCCCAACAGGCAAACAGTAGGGTCACATACCACAGGCTCCAACACCACCTCAGTGAGCATTCCCGTGACCCATGTCCAAAAGGCGTGTATCCCAGCGCAACTCCATGCCAAATGCAGGAAGTCTGCATCGTCCTGTCCACAACTCATACAGCAGGCACTCACGCAGGCCAAAACATTTCAACTGGAGCGGCGTGTAGTATAACTGGTGCAGGAATTTTAAATGTATAATACGGAGATTGCAATTCGCCGTCAAGCGACCAGTGAGCGTACAGCAGAACTGCCAAACATCCAGCGTCAAAGTGGCCCCAAGTAACGCATTTCATTTGGTATATGAGGGAGAGTCGAGAGGCTCTCATTCTCGGAGGGATGCATTATACAATTTCGTTATGAGCCCCCTGCGCTCCTCTCCTGCTAGCACCGCCTGCAGTGCCAGCAGTGGTTTCCGTTCCGCTGGATAATCAGGGAAAATAGCTCTAATCGCCTGCCGCACTCGCACATATGTAAAACCCAGCATCATACCCTGGTCGCTGCCGGCCTGTATGTCGTAAAGTGACCGAAACTGACCCTGCTTATATAGGTCACCCAGTTTTGTTGTGCCCGCCGCCCTCAATGCTTTCAAAGCGGCCGGCTCTCTCACCGCAGAGATCTCCGGATGTGCCGCAAGCGGTAACGCAGGGGCATAAAGATAATTTAACCGCGCTCTTGTTGCGAGTGTCTTCCACGCCCACGCTGTCGATAGAATGGGGTTAATTTCGTTCCTCGGCCCTCCACCCCCTCCAGTAAAGGTAGCCGCCACCAGTGGCACAGGGAGTACAGAATCCGCCTCAATTGCAGTGTGAGGCTGGAATCGCTGCGGAAAGTACCAATAATGCGCATACTGCGCCTGCGCACACAGGTAGTAAAGCCTCATATCAGGAGCTTCAAAACCACGCCACTTGAATGGTTGCACCAGCACATCCCAACTACATCTAGGTTTCTTGCCACCCCAGACAAAGGTTATCAAGGCCAATTGAAGTGTGTTAAACAATACAATATTAAGTCGAAGTGGGATGTTGACGAACAGGTAGAGAAGTTTGGGCAATATCGTCATCTTCGTGACAGCTATACGATCCGCTAGGGAAAGCAGCAATTTAGCCCATCGCGCCGCCTGATCCGTGATCTTAGAAATGACGCGTCCATAATTTTCGGAAATCACTACATCGGGATCTCTATGCAACCAGACCCCTAAATACTTCACAGGATCAGAAGACCACGCCAGTGGGAAATCCAGTTCCACCTCTTGTGTACCAGCCGTCAGCGGAAACACCGTAGATTTCGCCCAATTTATACCAAGTCCGGAGTATCTCTCGAATTTCACGTATTCACGCAGCAATTCCGGGAGATACTTTGCAGGCTCGCGTACATATAGCAGCAAACAAATGATGGACGGAATGCTGACAATGCAAACATTCTCCCCCAGTCAAAAGATCTGGGTTAAATCCATCGTTCTTTTGCCCACTACGCCACCCCAGTTTGGACCCAGCCATATGCAAATCAGTCTTGACCCTGTGCCCCATGGGAACAGTCCAGACCGAACTGCCAGGCCAGGTCCTCCCTGGACCGGAAACAAGCATCCTGGGACCGGTTTCAGGGTATGTCACCCTTCTTCAGCCAGGCTAGCTTGAATCCAGTGGCACAGTGAGCAAGGGACCCACGTCTGGGCATACCCATCCCACTTAGGGCGAAAAGTGTTACAGCAAACAAATGATGGACGGAATGCTGACAATGCAAACATTCTCCCCCAGTCAAAAGATCTGGGTTAAATCCATCGTTCTTTTGCCCACTACGCCACCCCAGTTTGGACCCAGCCATATGCAAATCAGTCTTGACCCTGTGCCCCATGGGAACAGTCCAGACCGAACTGCCAGGCCAGGTCCTCCCTGGACCGGAAACAAGCATCCTGGGACCGGTTTCAGGGTATGTCACCCTTCTTCAGCCAGGCTAGCTTGAATCCAGTGGCACAGTGAGCAAGGGACCCACGTCTGGGCATACCCATCCCACTTAGGGCGAAAAGTGTTACAGCAAACAAATGATGGACGGAATGCTGACAATGCAAACATTCTCCCCCAGTCAAAAGATCTGGGTTAAATCCATCGTTCTTTTGCCCACTACGCCACCCCAGTTTGGACCCAGCCATATGCAAATCAGTCTTGACCCTGTGCCCCATGGGAACAGTCCAGACCGAACTGCCAGGCCCTCCCTGGACTGGAAACGAGCATCCTGGGACCGGTACATATCGCGTACATATAGCAACATATCGGCGTATAGCGATACTACCAGCGGTCTTTGTCTAAAACGCAGCGCTGCCTGTGCATGCTTCTGGCGGAGCTTGCAGGCTAGGGGCTCCAACGCGAGCGCGAAGAGCATCGGCGATAGGGGGCAGCCCTGTCGCGTGCCTCTTGCGATAGGAATAGCTTCCGAGACCCAGCCATTTACTCGAATCCGCGCAACTGGGGCATTATACAATAATCGAATCCATTTGAGGAAGAAAGGTGGTAGACCCATTCTAAGTAAGACGGTAAACACATACTCCCACTGCAGAGAGTCGAACGCCTTTGTCGCGTCGAGTAGTACAGCAACCGCCTGAAAGTCCAGCTCGAAGTAATGCAGCGTGGCAAATACAGTTAGAAGATTGTGCGATGTAGATCGGGCAGGGACAAAGCCCGACTGGTCTGGGAGGACCTGTTTGGGAATATGAGGTTGGAGTCTGCTGGCTATCATTTTTGCCAAAATTTTGGCGTCAATATTAATGATAAAGGCCTGTATGAGTCACACCTATTAGGCACCTTGTCTGGTTTGAGTAGTGTAACAAGTAGCGCCTCTTTCAGAGTTGGGGGGGGAGGGGAGTGGGGGGGGGGAAGCGTTCCAGAGTCCTATGCCTCTGCAAAAACGTCCAAAAGCCGTGGTGCAAGTTCTTCCGCGTATGCCTTGTAGAACTCACTAGGGAGGCCATCAAGTCCCACTGCTTTGCACGTGGGGAGGGACATTATGGCCAGCATGACATCCTCAACATCAAAGGGCTGCGTAAGATATTCTGCCCCAGTGACAACCATCCCAGCGCGATGTCATCTAGATAGGTGTTGATGTCAGCCGCCGACACCTGTGCTCGATCGCTATACAATGTGGAGTAGAAATCCAGCACCACCCTGCTAATCTCGGGCGTGTTGTAGTGCGTTACACCCTCTGTGTCTAGCATCTCAGTGATGCAGTCCTGACTCCGGGGCGCTGCCAGTTTCTGAGCCAGAGAACGGCTGGGTCTGCCCCCTCACCATAATAGCGAGCTGTTCTTCGTCGAGACCTGTGCGCCATCTCTTGATCCACAGTTTCATTGTGTTCAGTCACCAGTTCTCGTATCGCAGAAAGCTTATCCGGGGCAGGATGACACGCGTAATCCCGCTCCAGAGTGGCAATCTCCGCAGCAAGCTCACTGATCCTTCGTCGCAGGTCCCTCAACACTCCGGCCTGCGCCCCTATACAGACCCCCCTGATGGTGACTTTAAATGCTTCCCAGAGGACGCCAGCGCTCGTCACAGTACCCTCATTTTCCCTAAAAAAGTTGCGGATCGCCTCGCCAACCGTGCACTTAAAAACTGGGTCTGTTAGGGAGGACTGCTGCAGGTGCCTTGTGAAGGGAGGCCGCTCGCCGCATACCGGAACCTGCATCTCCAGTAATACGGGGGAGTGGTCAGACAACGTTTTGGCCAAGTGACTTACATTCACCACCCATGTGCATGCTCTCTCCGAGATGAGCCAATAGTCCAAGCGGGACCAGGTGTCATGTACCGTGGAAATAAAGGTACTTTCTCGCGCCTCCGGATGCCTTAAACGCCAAATATCGCAGAGGTCACAGCATCCAGCAACCCCAATAGAGCATCCGTCGCCTGTCTGTGTCGCACGGCCCCACTCCCCAATCTGTCTACATTCGCATCCAGGCATGTGTTAAAGTCCCCCCCCCCCCCACAAAATCTCCGCAGGTGGGAACATAGAAATTCGGCGCCAAACATCCACAAAGAACGATTTCTCATCAATATTCGGGCCATACACATTTACCATAAGGACCCCTACACCCCCAAGCTTGCCATGAACAATTGCCACCCTGCACATCGGTCTCAGTGCGAAGGACGGTAAATGGGACCCCTTTTTTTACCAAGATCATCACCCCCTAGAGTAGGAGGAATAGGAGGAGGCCACCACCACCACCCCAGCCCAGCGTGCACCTATACTTTTCTCAGTGTGCTTTGTGAGGTGCGTTTCTTGTAAGAAGGCCACCTGTACTCCCAACCTGTCCACGTGGGCCAAGACTGAGCGGATTTTCTTGGGACTATTTTGGCCACGCACGTTCCATGTAAGGAACTTTGTTACCACCAGTGCGTGTCTTGTAAAATGATGAGAAATAGTGTGAGGTCTAGTACAGCTACCATCATTGCCATGCAAGTGAGCGGACACAGCATAAATATCTCGCCCGGGTCCATACTTAGTGCAACAGGGATTGCCCCCCAAACCCAGCCCTCCCCTCCCACCCACTTCAGCGTGCCCAACTTGCCAAAGCCATCCCTTCCCTGGGTAAACAATCCCCAACATAACCCAAACATTTGCATAGTGTGGGGAACTCCCATACGGGGGCGTCAGAGTGCTACTAGCCTCCTACTATGCAGGAGGTGGCTGATCCGGTCTAGTACCTGTGCTAGGATCAAACAAGTAGACATTTGTTACTATTGCATCACGTTCAACAATCAAATACAAACTAATAAGGACCATCGTACAGAGCAGATGACCTACATACAGGTAACACTTGATTGGGCCTTCACGGAGGCTATTAGACCAGCAGACATATTATCTCCGTACAGATAGCTTATTGTTCTTCTTCGTCAAGCTCAGGCTGGGCATCACGGCGCCGGCGTTTCAGTTTCTTTGCATGCTCCATCGCCACCTTAGGCGTGGTAAAAATGTTGAAGTCCCCCTCCGGGCCAACACGCAAGCGAGCAGGGTACAACATGGCATATGGGATGCCTTCTGATTGAAGGAATTTCTTCACGCTGCCAAACTCCCGACGAGCAGATTGGACTGCGACAGTAAAGTCCGGGAAAAAGGACAGCGAGTTCCCCTGGTGGTCGATGGCGCCCTTTTTCCTGGCCAACCTCAATACGGTGTCGCGGTCCCTATAGTTCAGAACTCGAGCAATAATAGGGCGAGGCGGAGCGCCCAGCACTGGTCTCGCCGCCAGTGACCGATGGGCTCACTCGACTATAAACATGGAGGACAGGTTCTCAGGGCCAAAGAGTTCTTTTATCAGAGTCTCTATGAAGGTCTCCATCCTACCAGTGTTCGTGGACTCCGGAAGGCCTGTGATTCTGATGTTGTTCCGGCTGGACCGGGCTTCCAAGTCCTCGTTTTTTCGCCTGAATCCGCACCAGAACCTTTTCCATATTAAGTGTCTTACCAGCGACCTCACTGAGACCCTCCTCCGTTGTGGAGACCCTTTGCTCCACCTCGCCCATTCTCACGTTCTGTTGTGCCAGTTGCGCAGACATGTGATCCAGTCTATAATTCATAGTGGACACAGTTCCCTCAATGGATTGAAGGCTCTTCTGAATAGCCATCAGCGTGGCTTCTAACGTAGATGGGCCATCACCCTGAATCTCCGCCTCGGAGTCTGAGGCCTCTTTTTGCTGGGCCTTGCCAGTTTTTTGCGCCTCAAATGTGAGGCGAGGCTGCGTCTTATCCGTTCCCCATAGTAGATGGTGGGCGCAGCAGTTGGGAAATAGTGGTCCACACAGTGAGATACACCTAATTAGGAGCACGCCCCGTTAGTACTCGTCAACAGAGCCAGGCACCAGAATACCAGCGGGCCAGCAAGTCCTGTAGCTCCAGAGCCTCAGCGCCCGCAAACCTCCCACTAGATAGGCCGAGCCACTTCAGGGGTGCGCATGTGGTGTAACTGCACCGCTGCTGTATAAGTAGTGCACCACGTGTGCGCACTCAGATCATTCGCCAATGCGTGGGAGAAGGTCCCAGAAGCGTGCAGCACAATTCAGGCGACGAAGTCCCATGCAAGCCCCAGAACACACCCGCCCACCAATCCACAACCCATGAATATGTAGGCATGGGGCGAAACTGCCAGATTCAAACTTGTCGTAGTGCTGCTATTCCAGCATGAAGCAACATGAATGCAGGCAGAGGTATGCTAGGAATCAATTGTAGGGCCGTGAACCGATGCAGCCCGAGCCCAGGCACGCCCAAGTCCGTCTCAGCAGCGCACAAAGGGCGCCTAGAGCCCCCAGAAACAGTCCAAGCCAGTGTCCACTGTGCCGCTGCAACGATGAAGCATAGGGGCACCCAGACCGATCAGGCAGCTAGATCCCAAGTAGGCACCAGGACTCAATATCCCACCTAGCCACCCCTGTAATGTCGCAGAATGGGGGCAATATAACCTAGATCAATCCTGCCTTGGAGCGGTTATGGCGGCGTGCAGCAGTGTTACCGCATCCAGAGGGCAGCCATGCGGGACCTTCAGGCCAATGGTTAAATGCAGCGTAAATTCAGGCACTTCACACGCCCGTATCGGCCATTCACTGTGGGCCCGTGTTGCCCCGAAATCAGTCCATGCCTTTCATCTGCAGCGCCGCCTGACATGAATGGCGCCAGAATGCTCCGGTCCCCGCCTCTCCCGCACACCGGCCTTCAGCCACAGCTCGCCAGGCCGCGACCCGGGCCCGCACCCGCAGTTACCAGCCCAGGCCAGACCGCGCCCCACTCACCGCAGCTGGCACCAGTCGCGTCTATGTCTCCGTCGGGCCTCTCCACGTCTCTTACCGGGCTCTGTCAACACCTGCTGGGCCTCCGCACCTCGCAGCATTCAGCTCTGGCTCCGCGTCCCGCAAGAGCGCGGCGCCCTCTCGCAATTCCAGCAGCTCCAGGGATCGCACAGCACCGGCAGCGCCCAGGCAGTCTGTCACACACCCCTCCGGCACTCAGACCTGCAGACTGGTCACCTCCGGCCTCCTATGTTGCGAGCGTCAGCAGGCGAGCTCCGACATCAAAGCCTCGCGGCCGCCGCCATTTTGCAGAAACACCGCCGGGTCCAATCTCGCCTGAAATAAGGACGTTGCGGCGGCCTCCAGAGATCCAAACTGCCGCTAGTGTAAGCAGAGGAGCACTATACAGCAGATTGCACAGTTTCAGCACTCAGATGCAGCAATTTCGGGCGGATATTTGTAGGATGAGTGATCAGCCGGGCAGAGCCTCACTAGGGTGCGGCCATCTTGCTGTGCGCCTTCTAGCGCCCCCCCACTGCCTAGCTAAATTCATTGTTCAGGGGGGAGGACTTGTAGTGACTCCTCTCCAGTGTACTCCTCTTCCTTTATCCCACTAGGCTAAGGGAATAAACAGCGTGCAACACAACCAACTCACAGAAAGGTAATCAGAAAACGGGGACCTGCATTAATCTTACCTGCCAGCTCACGCTGGGCATATAGTAAAAACTGTAAGTCAAAGATAGCCTGAGGCTGGGTATGGTGACTGAAAAATCAGTCTCTGTTTCAGCATGCTAAGCAGAAAGAAAGGAGGGCTAACGCCCTGGGGCTTGCTCACTCTTAATGTGAGAGGGTCTGGGCACCTCTGCCCAGCCCCTGAACAGCCGGGAGCAGCGCTGCAAGTCGCCAATGTGGCTCGCATAGGAGTGGTAATGTCTACAAGTTACAGACCTGTGAGGTTGCAGGCCATACAGACATTAGGCAGCTCAGGATTTTTACAATACAGACCCGTAACAACGGGCATCTAAGCTTTCAGGTGGCTCTGGGAGACGTGGGCTTCCACGGAGATGCAACTCGTCTCTTTAAGGAGATTAGAGCACGTCCCTGTGGAGTAACGAGATGCTCAGGAGAGCTCCGGCGCCTTCTGGTGGCGTACTGGCCTCACCGTAATCGCGCGGCCCTAGAATGAGATTAGAGGCAAATGGAGCGTTGAAGCGCTCCCGCGACACACAATACTGCTTAACAAGCTGTAAATAAACATGACCCTGTACAAAGCACTAAACGCATCAAGGCATACTAAACAAAGCGCAAGTAAACTAAGTGACTTTACTGCTGGAAGCAGGAAAAGAAAGAGGAAGGGGATGTGGATACGCTACCTTTATGGGACTCCTGGACTATTCATTGGATGATCCCTGTTGACTTTACCTGTGCTTGCTGGGAAATATAGTTTTTTCTTGTTGAAGACTGCCCGAAATAGAAAGTACAGCATAATTCTCGCCTCCTGTCCTTACGTACTTTATTAATATTAGTTTAATTCTACGTAAAATAAGAAGAAAAATAGAACATTTTAAAATTTGTAATAGTGTAGGAATTTAGTTGGTATCCTTGGCTTGAATCATTAGAACAGTGCAAGTACAGCAAACAGAATATAGTATGACAATAGGTGGCCTCAGTGCCGACAAAAAGAAAGCATGCGTTAGGAGGAAAAAAGACAGTGATATGGTTGAGTTTAGCATATCTCTTCAGCTCCCCACTTTTCCCATTAAAGATTCGAATTTACTATATTTGTGAATAAAATAAAAAACTGCAATATTTGTTTTTATGTATACTTGTTTCTGTATTTTTGTGTATTGTTTTGAGGTTCAAATCGTAGAAACTGCTTAGGTCGGTGGTCCCGGGCTTCCAATAACGCCTCAGTAGGGGTCCCCGGATTCCAGGAATGATTCAGTGGGACTCCGCAGAATTCAAAAGGTGAAGAACCACGGACTTAGAGTAATCCACACGTATTCTGCAGGCACTTTGCTCTCAAGTAACCTCCCTCGTGTGATGCAAGATTTGGTCAGGAAGTGCTTTTCACCCTTTTTGCCCATGCCTCAGCTGCCCAGTGTTTCCTTTCTACTTCTCCCTATCCCATTCTCGGTTGAGGTGGAATGTATCCACAAGTTAATAATGGAAAAGAGCCAGGACTAGAATAGGACTGTTATCTTTATAGTTACTGGTACTCGTATTGACCTACAGTGCCCTAAATATTAGACTTTTACTTCTCAGACTGCGTTGCTCCAGCAATGGCTTTGGAAGCATTCTTATTTCTGAAAGAAAACCATGAACAAAGGGCTTGTTTAGGTCATGAACATGGAGCAGGGATTTAGCATAGTAAGAGAGTGGTTGGGTGTGGACAATAGGTCAGTAAGTAAACAATGTACGGACATACATTTGTTAATCAGTTTGACTTAATGTGGAAATCTTCACTCTGAAAGATTACTAATGCTGCAATGAATATAAACACCCTTCTTGAAGTGGTAGTATTTTTTATCCTTGTTTGTACAATTGTTCTATTGAGTTTGTTCATGGATTTCAAAATTAGATTTTGACAACAAACCTAGCATAGATCGAGCTTTTTAAGTTTTGCCTGGTGTCATAAAAATGTTCTGTGGCTAGGTGTGTAATTTGCCTTAATTACCACCGCAAGACTGATAGGCTAGTGCGTGTTTTATACCTGGGATCCTTAGCATGCAGAAGGAAATTGATGTCATACAAACTAATGTACCAGTGGTACATAATCCAACAACACTCTAAAGTGCGTCTCCAAGGCATCAGTCTGGTACTGGCGATGTATGGGGTGAGCAGGATGGATCCTTCAGAACATCTGGGGACTTACAGGTTTATACAGCCTTTCTAGAACGAAATTCCTAGCCACATAAGACACAATGGAGTACCCCTAGCCTGGTGAACTATCTATGACAGTAGTGGGTCTTAGAGCAGATGATATGGAAGAAATCCCACTCCAAAATTGGGCTCTAACATCCCATATGCTGACGCAAGCTGGCAATTCGTAGCGTTACACTGGAAACGGGGTGAAGCATCACACAGATCCATTGGTTCATTAGGTTATGGCATGTCTTAGCGATGAAAAAAACTTATGAGTACTTTAAACCTGACCAAAAAAAGGTTCACTAAACTGTAGACCCCCCACGCCACTTTTAAAAACTAAAGTACCAATAATTTGCACATCCGAGAGACTGACGCTACACCTATTTGACCTTACACTGTAACAGTGTGATGCGAGCAGCCACATCCCAATTATTATGAGAATCCAGTTGGGCGCGGTGACTTGCAATTCCATGCAACCAAAGGGTGGTACACGCAGCCAGCATAACCAACTTAGTGGAAGAGCAGGAGAATGGAGTCAATAGTAATGCAAGCATCAACGAACCGATTCATGAAGGGGAAATCCGAGGGGAATAGTATGGGAATTCAGTAAACAGAACTTGGTAAAAAAAAAAAATGTAGAGGGAAATGCTGCCCATTTTATGCAGTGACATTGGTGCCAGTTCTATTCTTTTTCCAGAACCTGCTCAACAAGGCCAGGCTACCAACTTCGATGCTGAATGCTTTGATGTTATAGTTAGCTAAGACCCCCCAACGTGCAATTTTGAATGCACAAAAGGGAATGGGGGTACGGGTGGTGGGGGAGTTAAACACACGAGCACCGCAAACATGCCTCTAGTTAATTTGATTGTTAAATATCCCAAAACACGTAGCCCATGCTGCAGCGCCAGCAGAGCATATAAATTAGCTGAAAAGTACCCTAAACCGATTTCAACAAAGCATGTCACCTGCGAAAGAACTATTTTTATAATCGTTTTTAAACACATCTGACCTAGAGAAGAGAACTATACTCGATTAACCGTGAAGATGGTTTATCAGCATTTGTATAACATCCGCTACTCAAAAAAAGATAATTTAGAGGGTGTTTTTTTCACTTTTGGATATATCACGACCAACCTGCTTATTATTGATTTTAATTGTTTTATATTCAAATTGTTTTTTTATTAAAGGAGCATCAAGCCAGATCCAATACATACAAAACAAGGACTTCGTCATTTACATTTCATAATTTTGAATAAATACAAATCTCAGTTCATCTAAACATTGGTTATTGAACATTTGCCCAAACAGTAAATTCATTAATTGGTGATTTCTCAAGTAATGCCTTAATAATATGGTTACCCTATCAGTCACATCTTCAAGGCCAACTAACACCACTAAATTCATTCTAGCAATCCATTCTGCCACTGACGCCCAGACCTGAGCCCCTTGCTTTCTGCCCCTAGCAGCGATATAAGTTGCTGTCCAGGTGGTACATGGAGAGCAGCCCAGCTAGCCATTGATGATGAGTGGGGGGGGGGGAAATCGATCAAGGGTAAGCAGACCGAGGCAATACTTATGCGAGCTGCTGCTATAGCCACAAAAATAAAACCTTGTTTCCCCTTGTCTTTTACGGATCTGTTGTTGGTGCCCAACATTAGCTGTGGATGTAAGCAAAACTGTCATATTAAATAGCCATCTCAAGTACTGGTTAAATCCATCCTTAAAGGCCTCCAACTTTACACAATTACAAAGCATATGTAATAAGTTTGCATCGTGACTAGCACAATGAGGGCAACTGGATTCTAATCTTTTCCCCAATCTAGCGATTTTAGCTGGCGTATAATGGAGGTTAAATAGTTTTGCAGCGTGAATCCTTTTCTGGATTCACATGCTGTGCATTATTCCGCCATCTAGCGGTTGGGTCCGGAATAGTCTTTGTTTTTTTTTTCTTCTTGTTTTGGGGCATCGCCGACCACCATTTAGTGCTAGGTCCATCCCTTGTGTGACGTCAGACGGCGCCCTGGAAGTTCGTGTGCGTGGTAGCCATCTTCAGATTCTTTTCCGCCGTTATGTCTGGAAGCAAAGGGAGACAATCCGAAGATTTGGACGAAATCCCCGAAAGAATCACAGAATTCAACTACATACGATCATCGACCACGAACACACCGGAAAACAGAAAGAACCTCTGGAGACCATTTTTCCCGTCGAGCAACACCGATGAGACGACGACGCACATGGATCGACAGAGGGCGAAGTAGGGGCCATGGAAAATACCCCTTTCAAATTCTGCCCTGTCACCACAAGTTTGCCCAGCGCGATCCACACAACGTCTGTAACCTCTGCCTACCAAAGGATCATAAAAATAAGGACTGCGAGGCCTGCGCGGTGTTCGTATCAAAGACACTCAAGGCACACCGAAAGCAGAGAGAAGACCACTACACAGCCATGTTACAGAGCCAGAAACAACCTTCGTTGAGGGACTTAGGCCTCACAAGCGACGAGGACGAACAAGGTGTACCCGCAGAATCAACGTACGGAGGCTCGGACGTCGAAATACTCAAAGGAGACTTCGAAAAGAAGCGTACCGTGAAAGACACCGAGAAAAAGACAGACAAGGTAAGAAACCCATAACCGTTGGAACCCAAGGGCCACGAAAAGAAGGCACAGCAAAAGCCAGCCCAGGCGTCGAAGAAAACGACGATCGAGGGTCAGCCACGATCAAAAGAACCCCACGGATCCCACTCCCGGGATACCGACAAGGGAAGATCGTCAAACGCCTAAGGCAAGGGTCGAGCAAGAGCTCGCGAAGGGCAAGACGTAACCCTCGAAGCCGGAAACCATCACGCCAAAGAAGAGTATCTCCCCGGACTCAGACGCCGAAAAGGTCCTTGAGGTGGAAAAAAAGAAGAGATGCCTCGAAGCAGAAATGGCAGCACTCCTTCAAAGAAAAAAGGAGTGTGACGAAACGCTTCCGTATCTCTGCGACGCCGAAGAAGAGGAAGACATCCTCGAATTGCTGGCAACCCCGAACTGCGCGAGGAAGACATCGAAGAAGAGCTCGACGCACCAGAAGAGAAAGAAGCCTCTGTGAATTTTGTGGAAGAATGGAACGACCTCGACACAGAAAGCCCTGAAGAGTAGATCTGTTGCTATCCCTCGAAGGCTTCACCACCAGATGACATAGCCTTCTACAACAGCCTCATTAAAGGAGCAGCTGACACTTTGGGGGTCCCCCTAGAGGAGGAAAAAGGCGACTCACGCTTCCTCCTAGAGACTTTGACTCCTTCTACCAAGGGGACACTATCTCCTAATGCTACCAAGCATTCTAGTTCAGGGCAAAGAAGCCTTCAGAGAACCAGCCTCAGCCAAGGGGGTAACACCAAGGGTTGAAAAGAAATATAAACCCTCCACAAAAGACCCTAAATACATCCAGGGAAACACAGTGCCAGACTCCATCATAGTCACCACAGCAAGAAAGAGGGGCAACGCCCACTCTGCCACTTGTCCATCCCCTTAAAGAGAGAGCGAGAGAATGGACATGGTGGGTAGAAAAATTGAAAAAGAAGCAGCAACACAATGGCGCATTGCAAATTCCAATGCTCTTAACAGGTATGGCCATCAACAATGGGATAACATTGAGGAACTCATGAACAAGCTCCCAGAAGAAGACAGGAAAAGAGCAAAATCCATTATACAAGAAGGTAAAACCTAGCCAATACCTGCCTTAAATCAGCCTTTGACGCAGTCGATACAGCCAGCAGACAAATGTGCACAGGTACCACGTTACGAAAGCACGCCAGGCTAAGAATATCAGGCTTCAAACAAGAGGCCCAAACCTCAATTATTAACAGACCTTTCGCAGAGGACGCCCTCTTTGGAAAGTAAATAGATGAGTTATTACAACAGATAAAGAAAGATACTATAACGGCTAGAGCTATGGGAGCCTTACAACAAAGAGGCATCTTCAAAAAAGAAGTTTTAACAATAGAAGACCCACAGGAAGGGGAGTCTTCTCAGCAGGCCAGCAACATCAACAACAATAACAAAATCACGGCAACAGACAGCAGTCAAACCAGCAGTCCGGGTACCAAGCCTGGCAACAGCAGCCAAAGCAGCCCTTTCGAGGAAGAGGCAGAGGGCAGCCCTCGAGAGGTGGAGGAGCAAACTCAAAGTGACTTGCCTACAACAGAGGACCCACACACACACCAGTGGGAGGCGGGATAGCACACCACCTGCAACAATGGCAAAACATAACAGGCAGTTGGATTTTCAATTTGATACAACATGGATATTGTATAGAATTAACAAAAAAGCCTCCAGCAAACCCTCCATAGAAGAAAGTTTCTCAAATCAGAACTCGTACAGTTAAGATTAGAAATAAAGGAACTCCTGCAAAAACAAGCAATAGAACAGATACCAAAAAGAAAACACTACAAAGGAAACTACTCACCATACTTCTTAGTCCCAAAGCAGGACCTCACACTACGACCTAGCTTAGATCTCAGGTTCATAAACAAATTCATTCGCGCAACATTTCAAAATGATTACATTGCAGGAAATAATCCCACAACTACAAAAAGGAGACTGTCAACAATAGATCTAAAGGATGCCTATCTTACACATCCCCATTAACCAAGCCCACAGGAAATATCTCGCGTTCCTCCACGAGAACACTCGCTACCAATTCAAGGTCCTCCCTTTCAGGATAAAATCAGCACCACGAGTTTTCACAAAATGCCTAGCGGCAGTTGTAGCATCCCTAAGAAGAGAGGGTATCCACGTCAACTCAAAGCTTGTGCAGGCATACCCGACACAAAAGAGAATACAAGCCATCAAACAAGAAACTCGCCTGTACCAGAAGGGTCTGTCTCTGAAGTGGGGACGATCATGCGACTCATGGGCATGATAGCATCATGCAACCCCTCATCACTCATGCATGCCTTCACATGCGCCCTCTTCAAGAGTGGCTTTGCAGCAGTTGGTCACAAGTCGCAGGGAGTTGGGAAGATCTAGGGGTTGTAACAAAAAAACGTTGAGACAGAAATACAATGGTGGGCATCCAAGAACATAACACTAGGCAGACCTTTCAAGACTTCAACTCCCTCAGTGACCATCACAACAGATGCGTCCCACAAGGGTTGGGGAGCACATTCAGGTCACCTGAAAGTGCGGAGTCAATGGAACGACCCGGACTCCATAAAACACATCAGCTTCCTAGAGATGAAGTTCCTGGCACTGAAGGCATTCCAAGCCCACATAGGGAAGAAAAACGTTTTAATTCAAACGGACAGCACCACAACTATGTTCTGTCTCAACCAACAAGGAGGTACAAAGTCATTCACACTGAGCAAACTAGCTCAGGAAATTTAGAAATGGGCCAATTATAGGAAAATCAACCTACAAACAATACACCTGCCAGGAAAATACAACACAGAAGCGGATCAACTGAGCAGACAAAACAGCAGTTCGCACGAATGGGAAATGAAACAGAGTACCCTGCAACACATCTTCAACCTCTGGGGGACCCCGGAGATGGACCTATTCGCAATAATGGAGAACAAGAAATGCCAATTCTTCGCCTCCAGGACTCCTCACCACCTATCAAAAGGGAATGCCTTGTCACTAAACTGGTCAGGGACATTTGAATAAGCTTTTCCGCCAGTCCCTCTAATACAAAGTCCTAGAAAAGCCAGACAACCAGTAACAAATCTAATATGCAAGTCTGCTCAAACTGTCCAGGGGACAAAAGATCAACCTCAAATATTCCTTGAAAGATCAAAAAGGATTGCACCCCAAGAAAGTCTCTAGCACCTATGTGGAGCTTAATCTCAGTTCTAACACCGCTGATGATAGAGCCATTCGAGCCCATGCAAAAAGCAGAGCTCAAATACATCACCATAAAAACTGCCTTTTTAATAGCCATAACATCCTTACGAAGAGTAAGTGAACTACAAGCGTTAACTATTGAAGAACCATACATGCAAATTCACAAGGACAAGGTGAAATAAGGACAAACACTCAATTTCTACCTAAAATAGTGAGCAGATTTCACTTGAACCAAAGCATACAGCTCGCAGTTTTCTTCAGGGATCCACAAACACGACTAGAAAGAAGCCTCCATACCCTAGACGTAAGGAGGAGCTTATTGTACTAACTACAAGAAACAAAACAAATCTGTAAGAACAATCAGTGGTTCGTTTCTTACTCAAATGCCAAAACAGGAGCACCTGTGACAAAAGGAACAATTGCTCGTTGGATTGTAGAAAAAATCCAGATATGCTATGCCGCAGCTGGGAAATCCCCGAGCACACGGCCAAAAGCACATTCAATTAGAAAAAAGGGAGCAACCCTAGCGTTCATGGCCAACATGCCAATTGACACCATATGTGCAGCAGCAACATGGGCATCTCCACACACATTCACCAAGCATTACTGCGTGGATATACAGATGACTAAGGAAGCGCAAACGGGACAAAAAGTACTTCAACACCTGTTCGTAAAGTCTTCCTCATCTTACCACAGCCTCCCCAAGGAGGGAGAAACCGCTACTTGATCTAATGCACACCATGTGAATCCAGAAAAGGGTTTACGCTGCAAAACGAAATGGTTACTTACCAGTAGGAGTTGTTTTGCAGCTTGAAGAATTTTCTGGATTCATATGCGACCCACCCAACTCCCCTATGACGAGGAATACGAACAGGTGGGAAGTTATAACAGAGTAACCAAAGAAGTAGCATCTAAAGACAACAGAATTGAAAGGATTCCCTATAAAGGGAAAAAAGAATCCGAAGATGGCAACCACACTCCGGAACTTGCGGGGCACCGTCTGATGTCACACAAGGGATGGACCTAGCACCAAATGGTGGTCGACGACACCCCCAAACCAGGAAAAAAAACCAGACTATTCCGGACCCAACCACTAGATGGCGGAATAATGCGCAGCATGTGAATCCAGAAAACTCTTCAAGCTGCAAAGCTACTCCTACTGGTAAGTAACCATTTCGTAGCACCATAGCACCTCCTACCCCATCTCCAGTGATGTTCCGAAAGTTTCTTTTTAGCCGCTGGTCTCGTCTTCCAGTTACCACTTGCCTATCGAGATCAACTGGCATTAAAACAATTAACTTTATAAATTTGCCTAATCTCCCCCCTAAGCGGCCCAGCTGATCCAGTAACGGTATCCGCTGTCTAGTCATTCCATCTCAGCCTATTTTCCATACAAAGTCCCTTATCTGCAGATACTCAAGTCTTGTTTTGTCAGTTCAAATTTAACTTGCATTTCCTCAATTTTATATATTTGATCCTGCTTAGAGATCACCTAATCTCCCTAGTTCTGCTTTTTCCTAAGTGGAGCAGCTTTTATCCTGGAATAAACCGGGGAAAATTGATGAGTGCCAGAGAGGGGTATAATAGTAATAGCACCCTACGTTCAACTTCTGCATTTCCTGCAGCCAAATTCTATGTGCAGTCTTTAACACCTTAAATTTAGCCTTCTTGGCATGGCTTGGGTCGACATTCCTTACAAAGCACGCTTTTACCATGGCTTCCATTGCCAGCTCATAGATGGACGGCAGTTCCTCGAGCCCTGGATCTTTACTTTGCCTGCCTGTGATCAATACCCCCATATGCTGTAACATTGCAGCCCAATAATAATATCTGAAGTTAAGCACCGCCCCTGGCCAGCATCAAGTATTTTAGAGCTCTCCTTGTCCTTTTGTATTCCCATATAAAGCTGCTGCAAATCGCCTCCATTTTTTTTAACCATTGCTGCTCAATTTCCAAAGGGATTTTCCTAAGAAAAATAGAGTACCTTTGGTATTAACATTTTGATTACGTTGCAACGACATATTAATGTTAAAAGCAAATTGTTGGTTCACCTCAGATCCGTCCTACTTTTTGTCAGCACAAGAGCCAAGTTTAATCCTACAATGTCTTCCACTCTAGCCGTTATATTTACACCCAGGTATATCGCGGTTTCAAATCTGCTTGTCTTCAGTTTGAATTTCACTGTTGACTTTAATTTGCGTCTTGCTCTTATTCAGGTGATAGCCAGCGATTCTTCCAAACTTTTCTGCTCCAGTTTCTACCTCCCTTATAGCCCCTGCAGGGTCAAGTGTTACTGGTGCGATATCATCTGCATATGCCAATATTCTGGTTTTTGTTCTATATACCACTACAGGTCTAATTAGAACATTCTCCTCAAGCCTTCTTAACAGTGGATCAATATATAATGCAAAAAGAAGCGGTGAGCATGGGTATCCCCGTCTTGTCTCTCTCGTGACAAGGATCTTATCTGATTCCTTTCCCATTGTTTGCATTCTAGCAGTTGGTTTGTAATATAGTCACTGGATAGCTGCGATAAAACGACTGCCTATCCCTTTCCTCTTGAGTACCACCCATAGATAATCGCATACAACCCGATCAAAAGCCTTTTCATCGTCAAGCAGAATCATAGCCATAGGAAGCTCCAATACCCCGGCCACATCAAACAGCATGATTGCCCTTCTAACATGGTCAGTAGTCCCTCTGCCCGGGATAAAATCATGCTGCCAGGGAGACCTAATTTTGGCCATAACCCTGCCCAGCTGTATCGCAAGCATTTTGGAATATATCTGCGCATCACTATTTATTAATGAGATCGGCCTGTGTGATCCTGGGTTCATCGAGGCTTCCCTGTCTTAAAAATCACTATATTAGTCACTGTCCATGAGGGTGGGGCCTAAGGTCCCCGTTGGACTTCAAGAAAAGTATTGACCATGTTCCCTCCTAGTTTAGAGTAGAAAACCTTATAAAATTCCAGTGGGATCCTGTCTGGTCCTGCTGCCTTCCCCATTGCTAAAAACTGATGGCTGTTTTAATTTCATTCTGGGTGACATACAGAGCTGCCTGCCCTTCTTCTAACCCCACACTTCTAACTTAGTCTAGATACCACTCTACCTCTGCTGACGAGGGAGGCTCAGCTGCCCGGTAAAGTGTTTCATAATACTCCTTGAATACTCTCATAGTTGCTAACCTGCCCATCCTTGTCTATTATGGCATTATTGCCACTTAGAACATCCTTTTGTCGTTTCCACAATTCCAATAACCTGCTTAGGTTTTCACTCTACTCCTAACTCTCCACCCTATGAGTCTGATACTTCTCTACTGCCTTTTCCAGATAACAGTTGTTAATACTCTCTTTAACCACGGAGATCTTTTGGAGGACCCCCTCCTCTTCCTACCCTTCCACTATTGCCCTAACAAGCAGGGCTTCAGGTTCACCCTGTTCCTTAACCAATCCCTTCATTTTATGTGCCTGTGTCCTCTGCATGTGTAGACTGAAGCTAAGGGTTTCCCCCCTGAATCCAGCTTTCAGTGAGTCCCAGACTATGCCTACCAGTGCACTCCCTCTATTGCTTTCCATAAAATCTGTTAGCCGTTTATTCATATGTACTATATATTCTGGATTACAGAGGAACCCGCTATCAAAACACCGCGTCTGAGCTACAGCGGACGCTACCTGAAGCTCTGTTATCAGGGGATTATGATCTGAGAATATCATTGGATGATCCTCATTGCGAGCCTCCCTGATCAGTCCCGCTAAGGCCAGCAAATAGTCGTCGAACAAATTTCTTATGAGGATGCAAGAAATAAGTATACCCCGAATGGGGCACCTTTAACTTATGCTAGACATCCATGAGACCTCTGCTGCTCTGCCCCATAAACCTAGGCTTTCTACCCCATATCTCCCATGTGGTGAAGGCCCCAAAGTGCAGTCTATATAGATATTCAAGTCCCCACAAAGTATCAGCGGAGAAGGCTAAGAGGCCAATTCCACATTCAAGTATTCAATTACTGCTGGCTCATCCAGATTAGAAACATACACAGAACAAATAGTAATATTTACCCCGGCCACCAGACAGTCCATCATGGCCCATCCTCCTAATTTGTCTGAAAGATTGCGTTTAACCTCAGACATTCCTTCGTGCCCAGATTGTGCCCCCCCACTTATCATAGTTCCTTGTGCAGACTACACCAAGAGTTCAAAGCCTAGGGTTTCAAGCAGATCCCTTCTTGCCCCCTCTCTGTGTCTCTTGTAGAAAAAGTAAGTTAACATCCAAGGCTTTCAGCCCATCTGCCACCCTAACCCTTTTAGACCGATCATTTAATCCACAAACGTTAATTGTACGTATGCGCAATCCCCTTACTCCCGCCATTCACATATATAATACAATCCATATCCACTGATTTGTAGCTGTGATTGATTCATCTTTCTCATCAAGTCTCATTGCTACGAAGATCACAATTTGGGCAGATTCTGTAAATCCAATTTCATCTCGCTTAAAAATGTAATTCTCCATATAGCCCCTATTTTTTTTAAACCCATCCTTTGGAACTTCATGTCCTTTGTGTTGCTCCCCACTTTTAAACACCCCACCCCTCGTCCCTGTGATGGTCTGTTATGGTTTGTGTCCCCCCTTCTCGCACCAAGCCCTAAAATACCTCCTAAAAGGAAGTAAATGTAAAAAATAAAAAGTATTTGTGAGCTCAGGACATCAGAGAGACCCCCATTCCCTCTTTAGATAAAGCAAGGTAAGCTCATAGGCCTATGATATGTTCTCAGTTAAAGGTAAGTACTTCGGTTTAGGATTTGGTTTTCTGGGGTTAGAACCAGGGTTCCCCCAGGGTCAAGGATGCACTCTCAAAGCACCCTCAGCGGCAGTAGGGTGGCTGGGTGCAGAGTGCTGAGGTCCAATGTTATCCAATGGGGTATAGGGGGGCCTCCGGTTGGTGGCTGCTCACAAGCAGGCCACAAGGTTATGGGGGCAAAGCTCCTGGACTTAGGCTCAGGGCAAAGCGGGATCATATTTAGCACACAAGGTGCACCCACAGTGGTACAGGGGCGGCCGGGTGCAGGGTGCTGTTTTGGTGTCTGGTGCCCTGTTTTCAATGGGGATTCTCCGGTTGTAACAAACACTGCAGGCTCTGGGACAAAGATCTTCTGGAGGGGACCACCGGTTGGAGAGGTAAGTTGGGATGTCTTGGGATGCCGGGACACTGTCGATTGGGCCACCCAAGGCCGTGGGACGTCCGGTGCAGGGGTGTCTTTTGGCATCGGATTCTTCTTACCGGCTTCGGTCGGGGGGGTTCCTCCAGAAAGAGGCTGCAGGTCCTCCGGGTTCTTGGGGGCTGCTGGCTGCATGACACACCAGGATTTCGCTGGAACATGTCGAGGTCGGGACAGGCCGTTAGGGCTGGGGCCAAGTCAGTTGGTGTCCTCCTTCACTTCAGGCGCAGCAGATTGAACCTTTATTGTTGCGAGATCCCTTTTCAAAGCTGCAGCCCGATTCTCTACAGCTGAAATCCTCTCGGCAATCTCAGAGCAAGTTTTTGAGATTCTCCTGACTGCGCCCTGTAGCTTCCTGGTTGCAGCACATGCTCTTCCACTATTAGAGCGAGTCTCTTCCCGATGTAGCATAATGCCCTGTTATATAACATCCAGGGTAGGTGATTCATTCTCCCTTAACTGCGACTGTTGAGAATTATCTTGGGGAGTGGCAACGCCCTCGAAAGCATGTTGGGTAGTGGCATAATCCCATTTCATACTCCCAGCACCAGGCCGCCTACTTGCTTTGCCAGGGTGCTTCCGTGCTGTTGACCAAGTGTCCTTTTCCTCAGCTCCTACCTGAGCAACATCACTTGCCATGCTTAAGAGCTGCTCGAAGAGCCCTCTTCGGATTTGACTGATTAATTACACAAGTCCTCTGACCCCTCCGATAATGAAAAGAAACACTCCGTAACCTCTACATCCTCCATATCTGAACATCCGCTGGTGAAACGTCTTCCATCCTTCTTGTAGTTTCCCTTGACTACTTTGGGCTAGCCTGATTTTTTTTTTTTTTGGGGGCGCTTTTTCTTTCTCTTTCAAGCTAGCTGCATGATATGTATTCTGCTCGTTCTAGCCACTCTGACCCCCACCTTTCCCGCCTTCCAGAGTAAGCGGACATGAGCACATCACATGGTAGCTTGGATGGGGGTACATTAGTTAATGCCTGGGATCGGGCCAATGCCTTTCCATCAGCATATTCTAACTCCATAGAGGATTTGGCCGTATCCGATACAACCAGACTGTTTTCACAACCATTTGTAGCATCCAAATTTCGGCCACTTGCATACTTATCTGCTACTGCATACTCCACACATGCTGTTAAGTTACCAACGTCCCTGATCTGTTCTCCCTTGTCTCCAAAGTCCATAGAGGAGGGGGAGCCCTCCGGGAAAGTCACTGAAGGTAGCAGGGAGTCTCCTGACTGCCACTCTCCTAATTCTGCAGCCACCCCAATCAATGCACCCCCGTCATCTGCTCTGGCGCATCACCTCTCTCAGCGGTTGTACAGACCTCCAAAGGCTTCATCACAGGTGCCTGCATCTCTTTAGGTGTATTGGCTTGCCTGTGTGCATAGATTCCGCAGCCAATTGCTGTTCCTCCCTCAAGGTAGTTTTAACAAATCTGCAATTGTTGCTCTGTCCCTAGCGGTGCCGGCATTTGAAGTACTCGTGCCTCTGACTTGCTGCATGCCTTAACCGCTTTCATCAGTGCAGAAACACCGTAGACAAGCAGTTCCTGTTTCAATTAGATGCAGTCTCGCTGCAGGAACTACCCAGAAAGCTTCTGCGCTCCATACCTTCCAGTGACTATTGCTGTCCTCACACTCTTGGCCATTGTCCTGCAGGCCAGCGTCCGCCCGCCTCTCCTACAAAAGCTTCCGAACTCGCACCAGCCACCTGATTCTGTAAATGCCAAAAGGTAGCATTAGACGAGCATCTAGAGGGGAGCCTGCCTCCTCCCTTCAGCCGGCAAAGCAACCTCCTGATGGCACAGACCCATCCGCACCCTCGGCCCATACCCAGGCTACTGTGGTTCATCCTAGGGCCTAGCTCCTTGATCACAGAGGGCCGGCATAAGCAGGGAGAGGGGCTTGCGTCAGCGAATCACACGATTGCCATCTAGCTCTGCCTCTGACTAAGGCCACCGTCCACCTCTCGATAATTTAGGGGTTCGTGCTGAAAAAGTTTACACCGTAACAAAGGCAGGGTTATCAGCGTTGGTTCTTAGCACAGCCAAAGCAAATAGTCAAAGGAGACTGGATCCACTGAGGATTTAACACCTCAACCTCATCTACAGGTGCCATGCCTAAGTGACTGTCTGTTTGACTTATTCAAAAAGAGCACTGGATTCAAGCTAGCCTGGCTGATGAGGGGTGTTACCCCGAAACCGGTCCCAGGATGCTTGTTTCCTGTCCAGGGTAGACTTGGCTTGGCAGTTCGGGCTGGACTGTTCCCATGAGGAACCAGGTCAAGACTGATTTGCATATGGCTGGGTCTGAACTAGGGTGGCAAAGTGAGCTAAAGAACGATGATGGATTCAACCCAGATCTGTGACTGGGTGCGAGTGTCTGAAAAGTTTCAGTGCTCCGTCCATCATTTCCTTGTGTTTGCTTTGTCTGTTTGACTTAGGCACTGTGATAGATTTTTTTTTTTTTTAATACACCGTGTTAAAATAATATTGAGAACATGTCCAGCATATATACATAAGCCTAGTATCTATATTTGTTAATCATACTATAGAACCATCATCGTTTTTTCAAAATTTGTAAATACCAGCTGAAAGATTTTTGTGTAAGCTTGATATCAGAAAATCTCTAATTTATTTACATTTAAAGGACAAGAGTTTTCAGGAAGACTGATAACCTCTTTGTACCATTTCTTATCTCAAGGGTAGCTCCACCACCTAGAGATCCTAACTACATTCAAGTAAATTATTAATTAGCTCACAAGCTATTCTGTGCAAGTCCAAAAGTGCATTGTACATTTGCCAAAGCAGCAAAATTGCTTTCATTGGAACCACATGGTTCACATGAGCCACATGGTCACGGGTGCACGCCTAATACACATTCCTGGTCAGAAATGATCCAGCAAACGGATAATTTGTTACTCTTTGCAAAAGAAACCAGTTACTTATCAGAATAACTGCAGGATGGCACTGTAGATTAACACATAGCTCTTGCCTCCGTAGTGGTGAGGAAGAGTAATGAAAGAGGTTTTTGATTATAAATTTATAATGGATTCAATCCCTTTTACTAGCTCACACTTAAGAAATATAATGGAAAAATATGACCTGAAGATTGCATCAAAGGTGTGGGGTATTTCTGGTTTAATGTAGGCATCATAGATATCTATATGAAATAGTTCTGATTGGCACCCAAGTCTGATAGATACCCAAAGTTTTTTTTAATTTCTTTTGTAAAGTACATGCTTTTTTCTTAACCCAGTCACTAGCTAGTCAGTTTATCAGTTGAATATACAAGATGTTAAGCTGTTATCTAGGGTTAAGAACTGCTGCACATTTAGGGTTAAGAACGGTTTATATCTCAGTGCAAAAATGATGCTCGATAAGATGCATTTACCAGGAAGAAAAGCTATGCTTTTTGAACACTGGAACTGCACTGTGGTTTCCTGATGTTGTGAAGATTTATCCTTCAGCTATGGGTACGGGATATATTCTTGTTTGCGATTTGCTTCTTGGCAAATGGGGAACTACACCAGGAGTCTCATTTATACATAGTTGCTGGGTGTAACTTGTTTATCAGTGACAAGGTCCTCTTCCTCTGATAGTGTTTTTTTCGTTTGTGATCCTGTACTAAATAGAATATTGCTCGTAGCCCAATGGGTTAGTCCTTTCTCCCATGACTCTTGCTTGACAGTAAAAAATAGTTTTCAAAACTAAGCTTTTGCTATCGAGCACTGTACCTAAAACACCAGTGCTCCGTATGAAAAGAATGACTTGTATAAGCTGCCTCAGAATTTAACCCAAATCTAAGACTTCATTCAATCAAGTCTGAATCAAGTTCCTTGTACTGCGGCTGAGGATCTGGAACACTCTTGAGCGGAGGCAAAGTAGACACTATAGGAAATAAATAAAATCTGCCGCATTGTCCAGTATGATACAAAAGGGGATGATGGACGGAACGTTTGAGCCAATCAAACACTCACCCCCAGTCAACTGATCTGGGTTTAATCCATCATCATTCTTTAGCTCACTCCACCACCCCAGTTCAGACATGGCCATATGCAAATCAGTCTGACCCTGTGCCTCATGGGAACAGTCCAGCCCGAACTGCCAAGCCATGTCTTCCCTGGACCGGAAACAAGCATCCTGGGACCGGTTTCTGGCATTTCAGCCGTCATCAGCCAGGCTTGCTTGAATCCAGTGGCAAAGTGAGCAAGGGACCCACGTCTGGGCATACCCCCGCCAACTTAGGGCGACCAAAGCGATACAAAGGGGATGATGGACTGAACGTTTGAGCCAATCAAACACTCACCCCCAGTCAACTGATCTGGGTTTAATCCATCATCATTCTTTAGCTCACTCCACCACCCCAGTTCAGACATGGCCATATGCAAAATCAGTCTGACCGTGTGCCTCATGGGAACAGTCCAGCTCGAACTGCCAAGCCATGTCTTCCTGGACCGAAACAAGCATCCTAGGACCGGTTTCTGGCATTGTCAGCCGTCATCAGCCAGGCTTGCTTGAATCCAGTGGCAAAGTGAGCAAGGGACCCACGCCTGGGCATACTCCGCCAACTTAGGGCGACCAAAGCGATACAAAGGGGATGATGGACGAAGCGTTTGAGCCAATCAAACACTCACCCTCAGTCAACTGATCTGGTTTAATCCATCATCATTCTTTAGCTCACTCCACCACCAGTCAACTGATCTGGCCATGTCTGAACTGGGGTGGTGGAGTGAGCTAAAGAATGATGATGGATTAAACCCAGATCAGTTGACTAGGGGTGAGTGTTTGATTGGCTCAAACGCTCCGTCCATCATCCCCTTTGTATCGCTTTGTTCGCCTCTAAGTTGGCGGGGTATGCCCAGACGTGGGTCCCTTGCTCACTTTGCCACTGGATTCAAGCAAGCCTGGCTGATGACGGCTGGAATGCCAGAAACCGGTCCTAGGATGCTTGTTTCCGGTCCAGGGAAGACATGGCTTGGCAGTTCGGGCTGGACTGTTCCCATGAGGCACAGGGTCAGACTGATTTGCATATGGCCATGTCTGAACTGGGGTGGTGGAGTGAGCTAAAGAATGATGATGGATTAAACCCAGATCAGTTGACTGGGGGTGAGTGTTTGATTGGCTCAAACGTTCCGTCCATCATCCCCTTTTGTATCGCATTGTCCAGTATAACTGTAAAATTGAAATGTAAATCAAAATATGAAAAAAAGAACCCAAACTTGGTTCTGTTAATCCCACAAAACATGTGAACTGCATAAGGAAACACAAGAGCAACTTCATTCTGGATTAGTTAAGGTAATGCTGTTAAGAAAGGACACTTGGAAGCAGGTATTCTAGAGTAATGAGGTTGTCACTGCTGTGACATAGTAAATGATACAAATGTAACAATCCGGAAAACTTATTGAGAATCTTTGTTGCAGCGAAGTATGTTTTTTTGTCCCACTCACTGCTTGATGTTTAAGTATGTGGATATCACAAGATTAGGATACCTCATCTTGTGGTAAGAGGATTCCTGAAACTTGCTTTAGTCCTTTTGCATTAAGGCCACAATTATACTTATGTCCTTTTGCTAGTGTTTTAACATTCCATGGCACTTCAGCCACTGCATCCTAACTTCTGGAGCAGCCTTTCTCCAGAAGAATGAGATGAGATGTATGGATGAAACTAAAGAATGTTTGTTGAATTTAAGTGCCAGAATTCTCTTTAGTATTTGCTGAATGTAAATCCTTTCTCCGCTTTAGCTATGGAAATGAGATGAAATGCTGTCACATTTATTTGTTATGATTCAAAAGTTTATTTGGATTCCTTGGTCCCCAATATTAATGGACTGTTTTATATTTTATAGCTGTGGATTTCTTCAATCAGATCAATATGCTCTATGGAACTATTACTGACTTCTGCACCGAGGAAAGCTGCCCAGTGATGTCTGCTGGTCCCAAGTAAGTATTTTTTCAAACTTGCATTTAATATTCTTGTACATAAGACAGTTACTTATTTGAGAGACCATACAAGTAGCTGAAACCTGCTCATCAAGATTTGCAGCTGTTCTAGGTTTTCTGACTGTTTAGGGAAGAATTTTCATATTTATTTTTTAAAAACAAATTTATATAGTGCTTAAACACTGATTAGGTGTAGGAAAGTGCTCCTTTTTGACATGGTCACACCCACTTTTTGCTTAGTATTTGATGTTATTTTGACTGGAAGTGCACTGGGTTCCTGCTAACCAGGTCCCCAGTGCCAGATCTCTTGCCCCAAAACGGTGCAACTGTACCCCAATTGGCAATAACTTTAGCACCCCCTGTAAGACCCTAGTAAATGGTACCCCTGGTACCTAGGATAAGGAGGTTAAAGAGGGTCCTTGAGGGCTGCAGCACGAATTGTGCCACCCTAAAGGACCCCTCACAAAACACATACAGACTGCCACTGCAGGCTGCTTGTCTTGGTGCAAACCAAAAAGTGAAAACACAACATGGCACACATCCCTGTGAGCCATGCCCGCAAACACTGCATGCAGTATAGGTAAGTCACCCCTGCAGCAGCCCTTACAACCCCATGGCAGGGGGCACTATACTACATGCGAGGACATATCTGCATGAGCAGATGTGACCCAGTGCTGGTCAGCTCTATTGCTGCCAGTACCAGTGAACAGGGAAGCCATTTTTAGGTCTCGCCTGAGCCAGCGCATGCGCTGCTCTGCGAGACATTTAGTAAGGGGGTTTTCAAAGTGCTACCAGAGGCTTTTCCTGGCCTCAAGCTTGCGTTCACGCGAGCGTGCACGCGCGCATCCGCCATGTGGGTTTCTGTCATGGCTCATTAAGCCTTGCGTGCCTCTCTCCGCCTTGCTTGCGCTTCAATTCCCTTCCCCTCCCCCACCACAGATCGCGTTACCACTCGCGTGTTTTTTTTTTAAATTTCGGTTTAGCGCGCGCGCACACACAACTGTCTTCCTCATTAACCAGAACACTTTCGCTTTCCCGCGTCACTATCAGGGCCGCGCCAACCCGCCCCCCCCCCCCCTCTCTTCCTCATTAAGCAGAACACTTTCGCTTTCGCGGCTGCGTCACTTTCAGGGTCGCGCGGCCAATGCTTGTTCACTTAATAACCATGGCTCTCCAGTGAGATCACTGTTGCCATTCATTACAGACCTTGCACTTTTATCCCTTCACTTAAACCTTAACGTTTCCTCACCAGGACTTTAAAAAAAGAATAAATGTTTTAAATTAGGCTTGTTACCAAAGTTCGATAGCTCAGCATCAAGGGAAATGAATAAAATAAAATAAACTATTACCTTCCCAGGCCCCCATGATTCCAGCAGTCCCTCCTTCACACACACTGGTAGCGTCACCAAAGAGACTACAAAACACTTCCGGAGCACACCAGGGGCAGGCTTTTGAGTAGACTCTACCATCAGACTCGGAAGAAGGGGGAAAAGATCTTCAGCTAATTATCGAGCTAATTTTCTTTTGTCGTTCGGTGGGATACTAACAAGAAAACGATCGCTAGCGATTATTTTACGGCTTATGTGGCACGCAATCGAGCAGCAGAAACTGCAAACCCAGACACATATCAAACATGGTATCGCCCTTAGGAGGAAATAGGAAGCAATATTTTCCAAACATAGATAAGGGACAATAAAAGTATATTCCAGATGAAGCGGCAAATGACAGCAATGGAAGACGTTTCGAAGCATTTATTTAATGACCAGTGAAGAACCCCTTTCGAAAGTTTAAAAATATGCTACTGAAAGAATTACACTTGTACACAATTAAATTAAAAACTTCACATTTAATTTTTTCGTTGATGCAATCATTTTCTTTCTTCCTTAACTCAAAGCATATTCTTATGCTTAATACAGAAAAAATACGTATTTGACTTTTATATTGTTTTCCGGTCTAATATAGCAGTGAAAAAACAACGAATTAGTATTTCAAAATGGTTGGTTTATTTGTATTCACGGAGAGGGTTTGCACGTCCCGCCAATCTTTCTAGTAAACTTAGCAGGATGCAACGCGGCTGCTGTCCGGATATGTGCAGGCAACGACATTTACGCTTCCTGTACACTATTTTCCGATCACTCCACAGCTACTTTTTTTGGAGGGGCGGTGCATCCAAAAGATGTGGCCTTTCATGATTGGTCTACACCTCAGTCAGTTAAATGTCTCATGGAATGGGCTGGTCACACGGCTGTCAACGAGCCTCGTAATAATTGGTGTAGAAAGAGGACACAACACAGGCTTCCTGCTATCTTGGGAACACTATTACCTTTAACATTAGACCTCGATAAACTCAAATAGAATAATCAATAAGAGGCCACTGCTGGGTAAGAGAAAACACAAAGGCTCCCAGTTCCACGCAGGACTACCTTGTACCGGTCGGAAACCTTTTTGAATTTTGGGATTTGTAGTGCTGGTTTGAAAATGTGTTAAATAGGACCTCAAGTCCCAACATGCAACAACAAGCATTGGCATAGCCAATAGGTCTCGCCTTTGGGACCTTATAAGTGTTTAGCCAGGCAACACTTGATGTTGTTGCACCAAGGATATTGTGCTGGATAACTAAACACTTATAAGGTCCCAAAAGCGAGACCTATTGGCTATGCCAATGCTTGTTAAATCATGGTCTGGACACTGGTGAAAACGAGTTCCCCAGCTACATGATGGCTTCACTGAAAAAAGGGATGTTTGGTATCAAACGTCTCATATTAATAAACCCACACTGATGCCAGTGTTGTATTTATTAATGCATGCACACAGAGAGCACCTTAGAGGTGCCCCCTGAAAACCTACCAGCTGCTTGTGTGGTAACTGACTGGTTTTTGCCAGCCTGCCACCAGAGACAAGTTTCTGACCCCCAAGCGTGAGGGCCTTTGCTCTCAGGAGGCAGAAAATCAAACCTGTTCGGGCAGAGGGTGCTTACACCCCTGCCCACAGGATGACCTGCTGATTAGCATTCCAAGGCAGGGGAGCTTCAAAGGGTCCATGGCCTTTGGTATGCAAATCTGGCTTCTCTCACAGGAGAGGATGCCGACTCCCTTTGTCCAGAGCCCTTTGAAACCTGGACAGGTGGGAAAATTAGCTAGTCAGATAGGCGTGTCCACCCTCAGGTTAGTTCCAACTCTAAGGTGGGCTACCTGAAGTGGAGGCGACTTTTCAGAGTTAACCATGTTGGTGATGGCAAACTTAGGATCGCTGGGACAGGGTTATGCCCACTTCCCCAGGAAGTGTTCATATAGGAGGCGTGGTGACCCTAGGAGTAGGTAGTCCATTGGCTACTGCCCTACACTCCCTTAACGCCCATTAATTCAGTATGTATAGGAGTCCCTGGCACCAGAAAAGCAGATCCTGACGACCTACAAAGAAGGACCCTAAAGAGTCGCGAAAGCAAAAGATTGAAGACGAGCAACTGACTTGGCACCAGCACTGCCGGCCTGTCTGCTATTTCCCATCAAACCTGCGCCAAAGATGCCTCGTCCTGCAGCTGTCGTGCCTCCAAAGCCTGGGAGGACAGCCTGCCTTCAATAAAGACTCCAGAACTCCTGCAGAGCAGCAGAACTGCTCTCCTGCACTCTGAAGGCACCCCAAAAAAGAACAGTGAGGACTCAAAAACCAGATGCTGCCAAGCACCACTGCACCCAAGCCCTCCAGCCCGTGTCGAAGTGGGCCAATTGTGTCTGCGTGGTCCCCAAGCCTTCGAGAGACAGTCGACTTTGGTTTCACCCCCGTGATCGTAAAACACAAAAGTTCCCTTTTCCTCTGTTAATTGTGAGGTTTAGATCCAACTAGTATTAAATCCAATTGACAGGCACTACTATTCACTCCGTGATGTATAACAAAGCTATCAAAAAGAAAGATTTCCAGGTCGCTAAATCACAAATTCTTATACACACAAAATAAAAACATTTATATTCAAATAACAAATTCTTATAGGGAATGTATATTAAAAACAAATTTATTTTCAATGTATCATACATAAAAATATCATGTATGTCATGTATTTGGCTAATTCACAGAATAAAAACATTTTATAAATTCATAAACATATTGTTAAAAATTATGTAAAACACAAAATAAAAAGAGAACAAACTGTCGACGCGGCGTTTCGGTGTACAGGTGTTTCGTCACCTTCTTCAGGACAATAGTTCATTGATTTAAGAAATAATCTAAACAAACAATATAAACACTGAAGTTAAAATACAATAAAATACATTCCCTTTTTATACAAGTGCCTATTTTTAGCGTCATGGAAAAGGATTGCTTTAGAATAAAAAACCTAATTCACGGAGTTTATCATAGTGTCTGGTAATTGAGACATATGTAGATAAGCAGTAGGTTGCTTACTACATATTATCAAATCATGTTCAAGGAACTATTCGGGGGTAGCTGATTATTGTTCCAAATTTTAATATTGTGAACGAACATCACCTTATATCCCCTTTTACCCTAACACCAAATGATATATCAGGCTTATGACCATTATATATTCCTGATAAGTACCTTGAAACATTAAGTTTTTTGAAACATAAAGTTTTTCTACCTTGTTGTGGTATGAACTCTCAAGGATAGCTAGGCCCATAGGTCCACTTCATCAAATTCGAGGACAGTATGGTTTTGTCTAGGTGGAGTAAACAGAACAAATTTGATAAACGTATTTACCTCCTATTGTCATTTAATTGTGAATGGAGTATATATCACCATGTTGCGGATTATAAAAACCCACCTTAAGCAGTCTGTATATCTTAAAGTATATGGCAATTGTTTCTTAATGCTGCGGTCAACCTGCTGCAAATCTATCTAAGAAATATAAAAAGATGGTATTATAATTTACATCTTCATATGCCCTAAACCCTTGTATGTTCTAATAATTACAACTTTTACTGCCCATCTTATTTAAAATCAATTAGTTTGAACAGAGGGGTAATAAACCCACCTGCAATTTTTCTTTTGCGCCTCTTTACGGACGCTATGCTTTTAAAGCAAGAATTTTTGGGGTGCACTGAAAAATAAGAATTTTAATTTCAATACAGCGTTTATATTAGCTAAAATATTACCATGACTTGCCGTGAAACTAATTGCTAAAACCTCACCTGCAGTTATGGACATTAGGACATCATAGTCAAATTCTGTTGTTTTGCTAATTTGTCAATCTATAGAAGATATACATATAATACTTTATTTACTAAAATACTCAAAGGATTTTAAAACATTTCGAAAACCCAAATCTAATTTTCCGTTATAAGTAAAAAAATATATACCTTGATCTGGGAATTTTATCAATTCTCCCTTCTTTATTGGGATAATCGTCCCCGCCAAACCACGCACTTTAAATCTGTATTGGGGTAAAGTAAATAAACTAAACTATTCAATATGTACCAATCGATAATAAAATTATTATAAAGGACTATTTTCTCGCATTGTCTAATTTTGTTTACAAAAATAGTATATTGGTTAAACCAGATTTTTTAAGAAAGGTCTTCGAGAATTTCAGGAGAATGACCTCATTGCGTAATTGATCTATATATATATATATATATCTCCTACTGCTTTTTATAAAAGTTTATAGAATCAAAAAGTTTAAGTAAAAGTTTAAATACAACCACTACAAGAGACCCCCACCATTACATCTTTCAATTCGGGCTTACCTCAAAGGTTAAAAGGATGTAGCGACCGTCCGTATTGCCTGACCGCTGTTGGAGCTTGCCAAGAAACACTGATGCGGGCGGCTTTTTAAATATACTTGTGGTTGTCGCATGAGAATGATGTCAGTCTATTTGAATGCACCTGGGTTCTTTCAGTTGCTGGTAGGAAATGGCTACAGTGTATGGAAACACAGTGGCCATCTTGTAATGAGTTATCACCGAGAGTATATTGGTGATGGTTAATGATAATCTATCTCGTTCTGCTACACACTCTCTAAGATTTTGGTTATATCTCCATTGAATCATGTTGAAGTACTATTATAAAAAATAAGAATGAAGATTTAAACTTTTTCAAGCAAAATAATTTTCAAGAATTTTGCATAAAAATACTATCACAATCTATTTGTTAAATCATGTTACGATACCTTGTAATCAAAACAAGATATTCCCAAAACTTTTAATTTTACTTGCACATAATATCACAGTTTAATATTCCGAGATTATTGGTAAACTGTATTACTTCAGTGCATATAAGCACAGCGGCCATCTTATAATGGGTCTGGGAGTGTGGCGATAGTCATCGTTAACAATGCATCCAAATCTACTCCAGATTCGCTCCAATTGTATTATATCATTATCAAATTTATTTAAAAATGTATTGCCATTTACATGAACACTATAGTGTTGCAAAAGGGTTAACATTCTTATTCATCATTGACGGCTTCTACATAGAGCCCCAGTTCAAGATATTATCTGTGACTGCCGGCATTTGATGGTGCCACCAAACCGCTTATATTTGGTAGACACGCATACAAATGTCGCAGCCTGAGGTGGGGGATATGAGTCACCCCAATGACTAATTATTTAAGGATACATCTCCACAGTTGGGCGAAAACAGTTTAGATTAATTTCTCCCATTCCTCTTTGCTGTTCAACCCACATTTGTACGTATTGAATTTGCACATATAGAATTGTTCCCTCTTTTTCCTCTTTACTGCTACATCGCCACCTCTTGTATTTACTTGTATTGCTTCAATAATGCACCACTTCATGTCTTCTAATTTATGTTCTTTATCAAACCAATGTTCAACTAAGGGTGCATTCTTGCGCTTAGTACGAATGGCAGGCAGATTTGTGTTCATTAAGTCTTAACCGTATTTCTCTGGAGGTTTCACCAATATAGCCCTTATCACAAGGGCACTTAACAAGATAAATCACATTTTTAGTGCGACAATTAACTAAGCTTTTCTGAACATGTGTGATCTTGTTACATGTTACTGAGTTTCCCTCATCATATTATCACAATTGTTGCAACTGCCGCAGGGAAAATTACCTGCAGGGTTGGAACCATCAATAGTTCTTAAGGATTTCCTATTTGTAGAGTTTGGGTATGTATGTACTAGACAGTTTCTTAGTCTTATTCCTTCTAAAGGAAAAGAGGGGTTTCGGCAGTTGTCTTGAATTGGCATTATTCAATAAATGCCAATTACTGTTAATGAGATTTTTAATCATATTGCTAATACTCATAAAGTTAGTCACACATACAATTTGTTGAAGTTTTTCATTACTCTTCAAACTTGGTTCAAATAGACTATCCCTATTGTAATACTTAGCTCGTTTGTAAGCCTTTTTAACTAGTTGTTTCGGATACCATCTGTCTGCCAGTTTCCTGGTTAGTGTTTTAGAATGGAATTCAAAATCTTTTATACTTGTACAGTTTCTTCTGATTCTAAGATATTGACCAAAGGGGATGTTACTTCTTTGGCTTAGAGGATGGTGGCTTTCGAAATGCAACATAGTGTTGCGGTCTGTGGGTTTGGTGTAAAGTTCCACTGCTATTATGCCATTCATGTCCTTAATGGTAATATCTAAAAATGCGCATGTTTTATTACTGTATGTCGAGGTGAACCTCAGATTGTTGTCTCCTAAGTTTAACCACTGTATAAAAGAGTCCAGGTCATCCTTAGTACCCTGCCATCTAAAAAAAGACGTCATCTATAAATCTGGACCAGTGGCTTATATTTTCGTAAAAGGGGGCCATTTCATTAAATGTGTTTATCCTCAAAAGAGGAAACATACAAACATGCTAGACTGGGAGCGCATGTGGCTCCCATACTGGTCCCTTTGGTTTGTTTATAAAAATCCTCTTTAAATAGAAATATATTGTTTTTCAATATAATCTCTATACATTCAACTATAAAGGTTGAATGGGGTGAGAAATCCCCTTCATTGCTCAGAAGGCCCCTCATCATACCAATAGTATCATCCTGAGGTGATATTCGTATAGAGGGCCTCTATGTCAAGCGTCACCAACCACTGTGTCTCTGCATCAAACGATATGTTTTCTACTTTATGGATCATATCAGTTGTATCCTTAATATATGCTTTTTGTTTAATAACTAGCGGCTGCAAACATTTATCAACATATTTACTTAATGGCTCCGTTAAGGAATCTATGCAGGAAACTATGGGCCGCATTGGGGGATCCTGCATATTTTTATGCACTTTGGGTAAACCATAAATTGCTGGTATTGTAGGATTAGCATTGTGCAAATAGTTGTACTCATCTTGACAGATTTCGTCATCTCTTGCTAATTTTAAAAGATCCCCCACTTGTTTTCCTAATTCATTCCATTCCTTCCTATCAGATTCTCCATGACATCGCCAGCAGCCTCTGTTTGCAGGCCCCCTCAACCGCGAGTGCTCCCTGACTAAGAAATCAGACACCTCAAAGACCCTCAACACCTGACCTCCCAGCCCTAAAGGAAGAAGAGGACCCCTGGTGTTCCCACATCCCCTATCATTTCAAAACTTGAGCCCTTTGCTTGGTTCAACCCGACTGTCCTCTCAGCCCAAACCTGCAGCTTCCTTTCCCTGCGGACCCATCCAGATTGTCTAACATAGTGCACCGACTCTGGTACTGCCTTGGAGCTTGCACAATACCCACCTTAAGTCTAGGAGATTGGTGTTGTAAGTCACAGTACTGTACCTGAAGGGCGTACTTGTTTTTCACTGAAAAAACCAAAGGTTACAGGGACGTTATAGTTAGGAAATAGGATTAAAAAAAACGTTAGAAATTCACTGAATAAAACAAAGGTTACAGAGACGTTATATTTAGGTTCAGATTTTATACACATACAAAACCATAGAAATTCAGCAGTTATAGTTATGCTTATCTCAAGAAACTATAGCTCTTGTCCTAAGGTAACTATACCTCGTGCCCCCGCCATGCAGTTTTCGCATCAATAATTTTATTGCACATGCTGTAGTGATATCAATGATGTCATAGAATGTCATAAGTGATGTAATATGTGGGGTAATTAGCAGTGCAAGGCGAGGGTGCGAGTTATAGATACCTTAGGGTACGAGTTATAGTATAGATATAGATAATTAACTGCTCAATTTCTATGGTTTTGTGTCTGTAAAATCTGAACTTAACTTTGTCACTGTAACCTATGTTTTTTTCTGTGAATTTCGACGGTTTTGTAATGCCATTTCCTAACTATAATGTTCCCCGTAACCTTCAGTTTAAGTGAATTTTAGTTTTTTTACGGTAAAATTGAATTGCCATATGTTAATCCAACCGTCTCTGTACACGGCCTTTGGCTGTGCGTAGTAGGGGGAGGGGGGTTTTGGCTGCAGGGCCTGCTGCCAACCCCCTGCATGCAGGGGTGGGCGGCACAGTGGGGGAGGTGTTACGTGTCACCCTCTGTGGGCCGATTTTGGCCCCAGGGACCTCATTCCCCAGGGCCTGGTGCATTTTTTTGTTTGGGGGGGGGCGCACCGAGCCCCTCTCCCCGGGCACCCACTATATCCTCCAGAGGGAGCCAGCATTGCTGCCGCCCGCAGGGAGCAGCTAAAAATGCTTCTCCCTGTGGTTGGGAGCAATATTCAGATCGGTTTCCCTGCCCGCGTCACTGTGTAGCTTTGAAATTGCTCCCACCAAGCAAGAAGAAACACAGGTTTCCCTGCCCATACCAGTAAAGGCAGGGAAGCTGCTGTGTCCCGGGGGAGAGCACCCTGGGACATAGCAGGAGCCAGCACTGGGGGGATGGAGTCCCCAGGGCCATTAATGACTTCGGGAGGGGGACCACACATCCCCTTCTCCTTGTTTTTTGCGGACAGGCCCCGGGGGATGCGGTCTCAGGAGCCAATACGGCAGGGGGGCGTGCAGCTTCCCTTCCCATTAGTATTACAGCTGGGCCTGAGGGACGAGGTCCCCGGGGATGAAATCAGCCTGGGGAGGGGGAGCCTCGTGCCCTGGTTGGGAGGGGGGGGGGGGAATAGGCGTGGGAAACCTTGTATTTTTTTAAAATTATTTTGCTGCAAATCCTTCACAAATTTGAGACAAAATTGAAAAGAAAAAAAACACGTTTTTGGCCCCCAGCTGAGTTCCTGTGGGACCCCACTACAAGGCTTGGGGGATTCCTACACTGCCCCCTTCTGTTTTTTTAAATTACTTTAAAAAAAAATGAAAAGATTTACACCAAATTGCAAAAAGATTTTTCTGGACCAAGATCTAGCTTTCTGCCAAATTTGGTGCGTTTCCGTTCAGCTGTTCGGGCTGTAGTAGCATCTAAAATTCCTATGGGAAATTGCATGGGGAAAACGTGTTTGCGACCCCCCCCCCCTTTTTCGGCCCCTGCTTGATGAATCACCCCAAAACTTTCCAGGCAGCAGCTGAAGTGAGTGGCCAACTAGTTTTGAAAATGTTGTGAAGATTCGTCAAATGACCCCAAAGTTATTAGCAAAGCAAAACGCTTTTCCTATGGAAAGTAGGTCCTAACTATAACTACCTACTGACGCCAGTAGGTGATATATAATGTTTTGTTACAAGATTAGAAATGGCAAGGTTAAAGTTAATTATCAGACCCAGCCTCGTGCTTGTCTTGCAAGAAATTACTTTAACCACTCAGTTGTAACACACATATATATATATATATATATATATATATATATATATATATATATATATATATATATATATATATATATATATATATATATATATATATATATGGGGCGGACACTTGTCTGTCATACTATGCTTAAATATGAATAAAATATTTATTCAGCGGAACCCGTGGTGATCCGGATTCTTTTTTGGAAGGTGCTAGAGGTCCGTACCTGTGCTTTTTCACTCTCGGAGCAATAGGAGGGATTGGGACTTTGATTATACATATATATATATATATATATATATATATTTCAATGGTTGCAAAAAGTTGGTGTCTTTGGAGTGCAATACCCAAGAGTGCTACACCCACTCTGTCCTGCTCCAACTGTACTTGCAGATGATCTCTCCTATTTCCCCCCTGTGCATTCCTGTTCTGGTGAGTTCAGGAGCAGTGTGGTTAATATTCAGCTGCAGTTTTATACGTACCCACAGTCCAGTGCTCTTTTTATTGTGGTCTTACTGCTCCATTTGATAGGCAACATTTTACAAGTCCTTTCTGATTGATTTGTGCTGAGGCAGTAATCCCATGCATCCTGCCAAGGTCGCAGTGAGCCGGCTAGTCCTGCTGGAGAATCTTAGCAGGGTGCAGGTCAAGTCAGTTAGATCTGCGTGCAAGTCAAGCCTCTGTTGGCGGTGGCCTGGGGTCGATGAAATTGCAGGTGTGATCATAGCTGCAGAAGTCTTTCATTAGTGTGGAGCCGCCTCAGCTGAAATCGATACACCTCAAATATCGGCTATAGCGTTGATGGAGGCTACTGAGTGGACTGACAGTCGGAGCAGCTCTTGGTGGGGTGTCTTGCTTTTTCTTCAAAACACCTGAGCAAGACTTCAAAACACCAGGATACAACGTGAGCACTCTTCAAAATAGGACTCTATACCCATCAAAATACAACATTAAACAGCTCAACACATTTGTCAAAGGGAAATATTTATTGCAGCAAGTTCCCATATATCAAATGGCAATAATGCAAATGTAAAATAGATGCATATAATGAATTTATATACACAAGAATAAATGCATAGAAAGATAACTGCATGTACACAATAATGAGTAATTAAAACTTGGAATACTTCATAGGCTGTCTGTCTTGCATCATCCTGCCAGCAGGACTGGAGAACCCATTGATAGTCTCAGTAGGAGCTCTTCAGCCGGGCAAAGGCTTTAGGCAGTGCGTCCACTCCCAATGAGTTCCTGTCAAAGCGCCAGTTGTCTTTATACTCTTACTAACACAGGGAAAGGCTTCTAGAAGCCCCCCCCCCCTCATCTGCACTGTAGGTGCTGGCTGCACTCTGTGTCAAGGTCCCTCAATGGAGCTGGCCAGGCTCCGATGAGAGCGGAGGCAGATTTCTTCACTTTCTCATCCTTGGGCATTGTACGTAGCCCACACTTGTCTGTTCTAGCAGCTTATCTCTCCCGCCTGGTGAAGTGAAAAACATAAACAATTGTGTGTGTGTTCGCAGTTGAAAGGCACGGTCAGACAGACATAAGATGAAACTGTGCTCACAACATGTAAAATAAAGCAACATGGAGTCAATGGTCAACACATGATATCACAATATATAAATGCCTGTAGCATTACAGTGGGGTCAGTGGTAATCATGCAGTTGCAGCTCTCGACTGGGCCTACAAAAAACAGGCAATTGTCCTCAACCCCATTGACACAGATAAAAAGGTTTAAAGATTTGTTTGCATTAGTGATTTCTACTAACCACAGTATGCTTCCCCCACCTCTCCGCGTGCTATACCCATGACGGGTACAGCAACCCACCATCTGCAGTGATCGAACCCTTGGTTTACCCCTCCAGATTAGAGGACAGGTCCAGGACCTTACATAGTTGGAGAAAGGCCTAGGACTTTGTTCGCATGCTTATATTAGCAAGTCAGGATTACCACATATACATGCAGTTGGGCAGGGGAACATGCCCATACACCATGCATGGGCCATTCCCGTCCTAACAATGATTTTAAAAGATGAACGTTTGCGGGGAAAAATAATTAAATTATACAACGGCTCAGGTGATTTTGGTTAGCCTCCTTATCCAGTATTGGGGTATCTTTCATAGATTCACATGCCTGAATCATTCCCCGTCGTCGAGGCGGGAGTTCCACGGTAAATTACAAAAGTAGTGCCAAAAGTAAATAACAGTAGAAGGCTAAAAGAAAAGGCCTAAGGCCTAAAACTTAGTAGCCTATCTACATCATTATAATGAAAAGAGCCAAAGGTTAGCTCCAACCAATCAGCACCCTCTAGAACACTCCCATCAGAAGCAGTTCTCCTCAGATTTTCACCGCACGTCATGTGGAAGGGAGTCTCCCTGAGTGCCAACTCAGTTTCTTCTCAACTTTCTTCAGCATGTCTGACAAGAAGGCCCTTTTTAGACCCTGTAGGACCTGTGATAAGAAGAGGGTCCATGTTGATGATCAACATAAGGATTGCATTTATTGCCTCTATCCTAAGCATGAGGCAAAAAATATTGTAAAATCTGCCGTACCTTCCCTGCCAAAACTCTGAGGGATAGGGAGGCAAGGCTTCTTTTGTGGCTTAAATCCTCTTCGGCTGAGGAGGATGGCAGAGCCTCTACGTCTAGCAAGAGGGCTAGATCCCAGGACAGCCCCTCAAGTGAAGGACGGAAACATCACAAGTCCTCCCAAGCTGTTCCTGACCCTTCACAAAGGTCACCTAAAGCGGCTGTCACAAAAACTGTGAGTAAGACCATTATTGTGACCTCTTCGGCCTCATCGTCGACAGCTACTATCTCGACGACGGCCATAACCTCACCTATTTTATCTACCAGAATTTCTATGTCATCTAAGAAATCTGGTATTGAGGACTCTTCTGTGAGAAAACCTTCTTTGAAGGCCCCGTCGACGACCGCATCAATAACGAGTCCGTCGACGACGGTACCGTCGACGAAAATATCGTCGACGAAGAGTCTGACGACGACCCCGTCGACAAAGAGTCCGACGACCCCGTCGACGGTGAAAATTGTGCCTTCGCAATCGACGCCTTTATTATCGGAGTCTTTCCAACTTAAGACATTCCAAAAACAGCAGGACTATACAAAGATTTCTCCGCTTCTTCCCTCACATCTCCTATCTTATGTAGATGATGATGAAGATGACGATGAGGATGGACCATTTGGCATAGCTCACCATCCCTCAGAACTTAATATAAAATGTCAGGAGGACGACGAAGATGATGATGATTACCAAGAACATTATTATCAACACCACCTTACGGTCCCGCAGCATAGGTTTCATCAAAGGGAGTCGTATCAGAGGGAAACCAGTCATCTCCCTCCGACGCTCATTCAAGATCTCCAGGCCATGCTGGCGGATTACCGGCAAAGGTTTCCACCGCAGCAAGAGGTTCCAGAACAACCATCAGTGGTCCCTGAACCCTTACCGCAGCCACAGGTTCCGGTCATACCGCTTCCTCCGCCTGCTCCCTCCGAGCATGTGCAACAGGATGTTACTTCCTCGGAAGATGAAGTTGAAGAGGGAGAATTACCTGAGAATATCCTCACCAGGATCCGTGGGATAATTACATCATACCGGTACCTTCTCCGCCCATACCTTTACCATCCGACTCCCCCGGAGGATATCGGGGGTTTTCATAACTTGATGCAACGGGCGGCAGCCAGGTTTCAATTGCCTGTTACAATTGAACAAACAGAATGTTTCTTACATGATTTTAAAGAGGAGTCCAGAAAATCACTAGAGCGGTCCCAATCATAGACTATATCTGGAAAGAGGGGATAAAAATTATGAAGACGCCTGCTTCCATTCCAGCGGTGCTTTCTCGTATAGAAAAAAGTACAGAGCGCCTGCTAATAGTCCATCTTCTCTGATTGGTCATCCTCGCCCGGACTCAGTCATCTCCCAAGCCGCTCAACAGCGTTCTAAAATCCTGCAATGCCTATCACCACACCGCCCGACAAAGAAGGACGTCGGCTGGATCTCATTTGAAAAAGTTTTCCACCATGGCGGCGGCCTCCATTAGAGCGGCAAATTCATTAGCAATAATCGGCCGGTATGACCGCCAAATGTGGTCAGATATGGCTGCCCTTATTGATCTAATCCCTGAAGACCACAGGCAGGACGCACGAAAGATTCTGCTTGAGGGAGAAAGAGCCGCATCTGAGTCTATAGATTGCGCACTGGATATCGTTAATACCAACTTTCGTCAGCTTGCCGGGGCTGCCGTACTTAGACGCCAGGGATGGCTTAAGGCCACTACTTTCCGACCGGAAGTGCAAACGAAGATCCTAGATATGGCCTATGATGGAGAGTCTTTGTTTGGAAAACATATTGACGACGCTCTTCTTGCCATTAAAACGGACACCGCCAAATCTTTAGGCGTCCTTCAATACAGGCGCGGATCTTTTAGGGGCGCAAGAGGACGTAGTTTCACATCACGAGGAGGATATCAAAATCAACAGAATAGGCAATATCAGCCACAATATAGACAACAGTATAACCAGTCTTCATATCACCAATCCTCTTCGGCTGGTTTCTCCCGTCAGGGCGGACGCAGAAGATCCCAGAATCAAGGCCGAGACACCAACAAGAAACAATGATCTCAGCAGGGCGCCAACCACATTACCTTGAAAATTTCAGCCTTTGTTCGCAAGTGGCAGGACATTACATCAGACCGATGGGTTCTAGACCTGGTATCCAGCGGTCACACGCTAGAATTCGTCAAACAGCCACCCACTACTCCACCCAGGGGTCCCCCTCCCCCTCGTCTTCACTTATTGTTCAAAGAAGCCTTACTAATGCTCCTCAAGAATGCAATAGAGAAAGTTCCCTCTTCTCAAAGGGGAACAGGTTTCTATTCTCGTTTCTTCCTAATCAGAAAGAAGTCAGGAGAATGGCGACCTATTCTGGACCTCAGAAAACTGAATACATTTCTCAAAAACAGAGTTTCCGGATGGTCACACTTTCAGAGATTCTAAGCTGTTTAAACGAAGGAGATTTTATGGCTTCTCTGGATATGGAGGACGCGTACTTCCACATCCCAATTCACCCAAAACATCGAAAATATCTTCGCTTCACAGTGGCTGGCGCTCATTATCAGTTCAAAGTGCTCCCGTTTGGACTCAAAATCGGCACCAAGAATCTTCACGAAGTGCTTGGCGCCTGTAGCAGCAGCATTGAGATCTCAAGGAATCCAAGTATTCCCTTACCTCGACGATTGGCTTATCAAGGGTCCTTCAGCACAGAAAGCCAAAGTGGCCACAGAGACGTGTCTCCATCTCTTCTCTTCACTGGGGCTGACTATCAACGAGAGCAAGTCACAATTCCGTCCGATTCAAGTCATTCCTTTCTCGGAGCAATGCTGGACACGATCCAGTGCAAGGCATTCTTGTCAGAAGATCGGCAGTTGCGTCTCCGAAAACTAGCAACATCAATTTCAAGAAGAAAGTCAGTTTCTGTCCGGATGTTTGCTTCACTCCTAGGAATTTCTTCTGCAATAAACTTGATACCCCTAGCGCGGCTCAAAATGAGGCCTCTTCAAGAGGAATTACATCTTCAATGGCAGCAAGCCGTGGGTTCCTTCGACGACTCCATAAAGGTTACACCTCGCATGATACAGGCTCTGCGCTGGTGGTCCAAGGCAACAAATTTAACCCAGGGACTAACATTTTTACAAGCCATCCCAGATTTCGTGTTGACTACCGATGCCTCCATGGAGGGATGGGGAGGCCATCTACAAGATTTAAGAATACAAGGAAAATGGTCTCAAATTCACAAACAACAACATATCAACAGTCTGGAGCTCCGCGCAATTTTTCTGTCCCTACAAGCGTTCCTGCCAAGGATTGCGGGTTCTCAGTGCTGGTCCGTACGGACAATACGACCAGCATGTATTACATCAACAAACAGGAGGAACGAAATCTGCCACACTCTCACAAGAGGCCCAGGAACTGTGGGAATGGGTCACTCTTCACGGGATAACCCTCAGAGCAGAACACGTCAGGGGTTTACACAATACTCTGGCGGACACGTTGAGCAGGTCTCTGTCGGACTGTCACGAGTGGGAACTGGAACAGGAACAGTTGAACAGAGTGTTTCAAACCTGGGGCAAACCTGCACTGGATTTGTTTGCAACAAGGGACAACAAGAAATGCCGGTACTATGCCAGCAGATTCCCTCAACAGGGGTCAAGGGGGAATGCCCTGTCCATGCGATGGTCAGGTATTTGTGCTTACGCTTTCCCCGATCCCGTTGGTCCCGAGAGTGCTCCGGAAAATGAAGCTAGAGGGCTGCCGCATAATCCTGATTGCACCCCGTTGGCCAAGACAATATTGGTTCCAGGAACTACTACTGCTGACTCAGGACAAGCCCATTCGCCTGTGTCCGACTCCTACGATGTTGTCCAGGAACAGCGGCCAAGTGGTCCACCCGGACCCACAGTCCTTACACTTGCACGCATGGCTCCTGATTTCTTAGAGTTCAAAGACTTCAACATCTCACAAGACTGTCGTGAAATTTTGACCAAAGCTCGTGCTCAAAGCACAATAAAGACTTATCGTTCAAAATGGAAACGATTTTGTTATTGGTGCGAAGCGTAATAATACTCACCCAGTTCAAGCTCCTGCGGAACAGATTCTCCCTTACTTGCTGTCTCTAGCCAAGTCTGGTCTTACCTTTTCATCAGTCAAGGTCCACCTTGCTGCTCTGTCTAGATTCAGAAAAGGTGCTGATCGTCCGTCTCTCTGTTCATACTCACTTGTCAAGCAATTCATGAAGGGACTTTTCAGAGCTTTCCTCCAGTGCAAGCACCCCTCCAGAGTGGGAGCTCAATACTGTGCTAGCGCAGCTGATGAAGCGCCCATTTGAACCAATCCACAAGGCGGACCTCAAATTCCTCACGTGGAAGGTCGCACTTTTACTGGCGCTAACTTCGGCAAGAAGGGTTAGTGAAATCCAAGCATTCACTATCACTGAGCCTTTTCTACATTTCACTCGATTATGTAACTCTTCGCACAAATCCTAAATTCATCCCCAAGGTACCGTCACAATTTCATTTGAACGAACCGGTAAGGTTAAGAACTTTCTTCCGGATCCATCCACTCCAGCTGAGAGAGCGTTGCACTCTCTGGATGTCAAACGCTGTTTAAAATTCTACTTACAAAAAACTAAAGACATCAGGCGTTCCAACCAACTGTTCGTGGCCTATGGCCAAACAACTATTGGAACTGCAGTAACAAAGGCAACAATAGCCAGATGGCTGGCTTCCGCTATCTGCTTCTGCCATGACAAGGCCAACAAGCCTTTACAGAGGAAGGTCAAGGCTCACTCTACAAGGGCTATGGCGGCTTCTGCAGCTTTGTTTGCCGGAGTGACTCTAGAGAATATCTGTCGTGCTGCGACATGGAAAAATGTCCACACGTTCACGAAGCACTACTGTCTTCAATCTGCTCAGCGAGAAGATGCAGCAGTTGGACAGGCGGTTCTACGACATCTTTCATTAAGTCGGACCAGGTATTTTCTCTTTTATATGCGGTTTGTTCCTGCGATCAGTATTCATACAAAATTGATATGTAAATATCTATATAAAGTATAGTTGTACAAATATACATATATGATAATTCTTATGTATTCTGGTTCTTAGTAGTAGATTGCATTTTACATAACTTTGATATCTTGAAGACTTGTGTAAAAAAAAAAAAATCTGTCATTGTGGATACAGTTTGGGGGTTTAGTAATACTTGTCTCCCACCATCCGCAAACGACATTACGTTTGATATACTGCTGACTACTCTGATTCAGGCATGTGAATCTATGAAAGATACCCCAATACTGGATAAGAAAACAAGTTACTTACCTGTAACTACAGTTATCCAGTATTGGTATCTTTCATAGATTCACATGCACCCACCCTCCTCCCCGGCAGGTCAGTTCTCTAGGATTTGGGACTCTTACTCCCACTTGTGCTAAGAAAATCTGAGGAGAACTGCTTCTGATGGGAGTGTTCTAGAGGGTGCTGGTAGCTGATTGGTTGGAGCTAACCTTTGGTTCTTTTCATTATAATGATGTAGATAGGCTACTAAGTTTTAGGCCTTTTCTTTTAGCCTTCTACTGTTATTTACTTTTGGCACTACTTTTGTAATTTATCATGGGACTCCCGCCTTGACGACGGGGAATGATTCAGGCATGTGAATCTATGAAAGATACCAATACTGGATAACTGTAGTTACAGGTAAGTAACTTGTTTTCTTATGAATTACACTTGTATACGCATTCTGGGTTCCCTTACAGAACAGGAAATTCTACATCTTCACATTCTCCTGCGCTATAGTTTCCATCTTTACCAGGTCTGAATACAGGACTGTTAAGGCATTCTGCATGACTGTGATACTTATTGTTACATGTAGGCTCCTGCCTATAGCTCATTTTGTCTGCCTCACAATACGTGCATGTGATCCTATGTCTTATTATGCCATATACACGGTGTTTGAACACGAGGCATTATTTGTGAGGCCTGCACAAACAATATGTCTACATTTGTCCTTCACTGGGAACCAAACACCCAATAGTAGCGCTTGACTCTCAGAGGGTAGCGTTGCAGAGCCGTCTATGGCTTACTCAAGGGAGGTGGTGTGGGTTAGTAATCGCCTTTACTGGTACTCAGAAGTAACACTCAATGAATTGATTGTCCAGTCTGTACTTTTCTTTCTAAAAAGGAAGAGTACATTTATTACACACGCACTACTCAATACTATGCATCAAGTTACAAATATACATAAGCTGTGGAAAATACTTCTTGACATTGCGTAACATTCCCACCCCTCCCGCGGGCGGGGGGGGTCTAGTACCACCACTCACATGTATGAACATCATCTTGGCCCCCAATGCAGTTGGATGACCATAACCTGGAGCAAAGGCCCTTCCCACTGGCACCACCCCAGTGTAGGCCCACACCATTATTTCAACAAACATTTATAATGGGAACACCTGCCATAGTGACACATAACCCTGACTGAGCATCTCATACTGACCATACAGTATACACACTTTAGTCACAGTGGCTGACAGTCAGGTTGTTCAACTACCGCAGTAGCAAGAAAACATGTCTAGGCATCACTTAGAATGAGGGGTACTTATCATATCTGATAAGAGGTATAATGCAGGTCAATCAAAGCCCCTAAAAGGCTTCGCATTTATAATCGCAAGCTTCTGCAATTACAACCAGGCACCCTGGCAGGAATGCCTAGCAACATATTTCCCAATTACTTATCATTTCACATATTGCATGTGACCTCCAGTCCCCAAAATGAACAGCAGCACCTAAAAGCACTACAAGTGAAATTACACCTTCCCACCCCTAGGTGGTGTCGCCTCGATGACCATCCCAGTCCAGCCTCTCACACCTTAGTGCAATCCTTAACATCAGCACCCAGCTGCAGAACAAAAGTTCCAGCATAAGGTTGACTTAAAACCATGGCTGAACCCTTGAGGGGTTATTTCCTTTGAGCCCCCAGAGACTTAGGGTGGGGACGTTCCACTTTGGTGCTGGGGGAGTCTGTGTTGCTCCTGCCGATCCCCCTGCACCTTTCCAAACAAATGGCAGTGACCCCATCCTCCTGGGGTTACCACGCGCAAAAACAAGCAGGTTTTTCTGCAGGCTTATCATGCCCTGCAAGGCATTATGGGGCGCTTCGCTCATGAATGTGAGCAGCGGCTTCCCCGTCGCTCTGGGGAGAGCCGCGCTGCCTGCGTTGTGGCCTCACGCTGCATCTTCACTTCCTGGGGGGCCCAGACCCACCCGGGCACCCCACACCCTGGTAAGTTGGAGAGCAGCTCGGGGAGCCCAACCCCAGCTGCTGTCGCCGGCTCCCCCGACTGGCCAGCACCCTTGCGTGCTGCCGTGGGAGCCAGCCCTTCATTCTGGTCTGCCCGCTCCTGCGGGCAGACTCAGACGCTGCAGCCGGTCGGGCGGGCCTCGGGGAGTGCGAAGGCACTCCCTCCTCCTTCTTGTGGCGGGGAGTGCGGTGGCACTCCCTTCCTCTCTCCTTGGCGTCGGGGCCCGAGGAAGGATCCTGGGCCCCACCCACCTTCACAGGGGCGCCGGTCCGCTTTGCGGGGCCCTGAGTTGGGTGCCCCGGAATATCTTCATGGGGAGCGCAACCGCGCTCCCCAGCTTCCTGTTCGGCAGGGCCCAGAGTGGGGGGGGGTGGTCCTGGGCCCCTGGCATCACTTCACGGGGAGTGCGACGGGGCTCCCCGACTTCCGTTTTGCGTTGGGGCTCAGGGTAGGCCCCTGGACCCCTGGGGGGCCATTTCACGACTTTACTTCATGGGGGCCGAGGTTGGAGAGCCTGACCCACCCCGGGGGCACATCCATGACCGGTGGCATAGCCCCACGTGCTTCGTTGTCGGTCTGATAAGAGGTCAAAGGTCGGCCACCTTCTGGGGGCATATCTCAGCCCCTCCTTCCAACTGCCCATGGAGCCAGATTCCAGCACCAGTCTTCCTCAGCAAGACCACACCCCAGAGAGAGCTCCTCTTCCTGTGCAAGACCTTTTAAAAGAAATTGGAGGGGCTGGCAGGAAGGCACTTCTGCCCTACCCTGCAGCGACACATCATCTCTCTGCCCCTGCTCCCTCCTTCCTGCACAGGCCTCTGGGATACTTTAAGATGGCGTCGTCGAGGGGTCTCATGCCACATGGTCTCTGAAAAGCCCCCTTCCCCCTTGCTGACTTCATGGCCTGGAGCAAGCCTGGTGCCTGGCACCGGGTGACAGCTTCTGATTGATAACCGCCAGCTTCACCCCCATCTCTCCCTCCTGGAGAGAAGACCTTCGCCCTTGGGAATGCCCTTGGGAATGCCTGCAGTGAAGGGTTAGGCCTCTGATGCTACAGCTTGGGGAGGAAGGTAATTAATCCAGCCTGGCAGGGTCACACCCGGCCGGGCTTTGGTTATGAGCTGAGTCAGAGGAATATTACATTTCTAGGTGACCCATAAGCAGTCAGATATGGCTTTGGACTCAGCAGAATACTTCTTTTTACACAACTTACAGTGTACTTTGGTGCGTGTCTGGAGTTTGTAGGCTCTAGGTAACTGAAACTACCCCATGTGGTCTCTGTCTCCATAGGAGAGTAATGGAGTGTTCCTACAGTGAAACAGTAAAGCACACTGACTTTCCCTTACATGTGTCTCCCCACATTATAAAGCCTATTCCATGTCACCACCAAATTCTGCATAATCCCTGCCACACCATTCTATCTGTACCAGCTCCTGGGATGCGCACAACGGGAATCTCCCCCGCGCAGCCTTTACACGGGTGCACACACGTGTGCACATATAACCAGTCCGGTGCCCCTTACCCTGGCTGCAGCGCTGCGGCCTTATCTCACAAGGCGGACACTGGTGAAATCCACATGCAGTCCATTTTATCCTGAGGTCACTGTGGGTGAGTCCCAGCTTATGAGGCTCTCCCACAGTAAAAGCTCAAAGATCAGGTGTTCAAAAAGCGAAAAATTCGGGCGGCTCAGATGGTCAGAACCACCTGGGACTTCTTTTTTAGACCGAATCAAAATCCGAAAACACCTCTTGAAGTCTTATTTTTTTCACAATGGTGCATGGTCCATATATATTCCTTTTTCAGTGATTCTTTCCTACACTGAAATTCATCATTACTTATTTCTTTCCTTTGTTTGCTTCCTTTTCTTTCTTTTCAGGTGATTCATATATGTACCAAATTGTAACAGGCAGAAATTTGACTGGCCTGTATATGACCACGGATTGTTGTTAAATTCAGGTGTTTACTGAAATATACCATTTGGTATTACACCAGGCAACTGATTACCAGTCCTGATGATGATGATCCCATATTGTAAAGGGATCGAATCACCGTCGACACACACACACTGACCCGCTAGATTATGTCAAGTTATTTTCGTTTTGGACGCAGAAGTGTATTGTTTTGTCTGAGTGACCCGAGTAGTGTACATAATTATTGGTCACTGTTTCTTGCCTGTATGTTTGTATATAGATTGCGCACTGGATATCGTTAATACCAACTTTCGTCAGCTTGCCGGGGCTGCCGTACTTAGACGCCAGGGATGGCTTAAGGCCACTACTTTCCGACCGGAAGTGCAAACGAAGATCCTAGATATGGCCTATGATGGAGAGTCTTTGTTTGGAAAACATATTGACGACGCTCTTCTTGCCATTAAAACGGACACCGCCAAATCTTTAGGCGTCCTTCAATACAGGCGCGGATCTTTTAGGGGCGCAAGAGGACGTAGTTTCACATCACGAGGAGGATATCAAAATCAACAGAATAGGCAATATCAGCCACAATATAGACAACAGTATAACCAGTCTTCATATCACCAATCCTCTTCGGCTGGTTTCTCCCGTCAGGGCGGACGCAGAAGATCCCAGAATCAAGGCCGAGACACCAACAAGAAACAATGATCTCAGCAGGGCGCCAACCACATTACCTTGAAAATTTCAGCCTTTGTTCGCAAGTGGCAGGACATTACATCAGACCGATGGGTTCTAGACCTGGTATCCAGCGGTCACACGCTAGAATTCGTCAAACAGCCACCCACTACTCCACCCAGGGGTCCCCTCCCCTCGTCTTCACTTATTGTTCAAAGAAGCCTTACTAATGCTCCTCAAGAATGCAATAGAGAAAGTTCCCTCTTCTCAAAGGGGAACAGGTTTCTATTCTCGTTTCTTCCTAATCAGAAAGAAGTCAGGAGAATGGCGACCTATTCTGGACCTCAGAAAACTGAATACATTTCTCAAAAACAGAGTTTCCGGATGGTCACACTTTCAGAGATTCTAAGCTGTTTAAACGAAGGAGATTTTATGGCTTCTCTGGATATGGAGGACGCGTACTTCCACATCCCAATTCACCCAAAACATCGAAAATATCTTCGCTTCACAGTGGCTGGCGCTCATTATCAGTTCAAAGTGCTCCCGTTTGGACTAAAATCGGCACCAAGAATCTTCACGAAGTGCTTGGCGCCTGTAGCAGCAGCATTGAGATCTCAAGGAATCCAAGTATTCCCTTACCTCGACGATTGGCTTATCAAGGGTCCTTCAGCACAGAAAGCCAAAGTGGCCACAGAGACGTGTCTCCATCTCTTCTCTTCACTGGGGCTGACTATCAACGAGAGCAAGTCACAATTCCGTCCGATTCAAGTCATTCCTTTTCTCGGAGCAATGCTGGACACGATCCAGTGCAAGGCATTCTTGTCAGAAGATCGGCAGTTGCGTCTCCGAAAACTAGCAACATCAATTTCAAGAAGAAAGTCAGTTTCTGTCCGGATGTTTGCTTCACTCCTAGGAATTTCTTCTGCAATAAACTTGATACTCCTAGCGCGGCTCAAAATGAGGCCTCTTCAAGAGGAATTACATCTTCAATGGCAGCAAGCCGTGGGTTCCTTCGACGACTCCATAAAGGTTACACTCGCATGATACAGGCTCTGCGCTGGTGGTCCAAGGCAACAAATTTAACCCAGGGACTAACATTTTTACAAGCCATCCCAGATTTCGTGTTGACTACCGATGCCTCCATGGAGGGATGGGGAGGCCATCTACAAGATTTAAGAATACAAGGAAAATGGTCTCAAATTCACAAACAACAACATATCAACAGTCTGGAGCTCCGCGCAATTTTTCTGTCCCTACAAGCGTTCCTGCCAAGGATTGCGGGTTCCTCAGTGCTGGTCCGTACGGACAATACGACCAGCATGTATTACATCAACAAACAGGGAGGAACGAAATCTGCCACACTCTCACAAGAGGCCCAGGAACTGTGGGAATGGGTCACTCTTCACGGGATAACCCTCAGAGCAGAACACGTCAGGGGTTTACACAATACTCTGGCGGACACGTTGAGCAGGTCTCTGTCGGACTGTCACGAGTGGGAACTGGAACAGGAACAGTTGAACAGAGTGTTTCAAACCTGGGGCAAACCTGCACTGGATTTGTTTGCAACAAGGGACAACAAGAAATGCCGGTACTATGCCAGCAGATTCCCTCAACAGGGGTCAAGGGGGAATGCCCTGTCCATGCGATGGTCAGGTATTTGTGCTTACGCTTTCCCCCCGATCCCGTTGGTCCCGAGAGTGCTCCGGAAAATGAAGCTAGAGGGTTGCCGCATAATCCTGATTGCACCCCGTTGGCCAAGACAATATTGGTTCCAGGAACTACTACTGTTGACTCAGGACAAGCCCATTCGCCTGTGTCCGACTCCTACGATGTTGTCCAGGAACAGCGGCCAAGTGGTCCACCCGGACCCACAGTCCTTACACTTGCACGCATGGCTCCTGATTTCTTAGAGTTCAAAGACTTCAACATCTCACAAGACTGTCGTGAAATTTTGACCAAAGCTCGTGCTCAAAGCACAATAAAGACTTATCGTTCAAAATGGAAACGATTTTGTTATTGGTGCGAAGCGAATAATACTCACCCAGTTCAAGCTCCTGCGGAACAGATTCTCCCTTACTTGCTGTCTCTAGCCAAGTCTGGTCTTACCTTTTCATCAGTCAAGGTCCACCTTGCTGCTCTGTCTAGATTCAGAAAAGGTGCTGATCGTCCGTCTCTCTGTTCATACTCACTTGTCAAGCAATTCATGAAGGGACTTTTCAGAGCTTTCCCTCCAGTGCAAGCACCCCCTCCAGAGTGGGAGCTCAATACTGTGCTAGCGCAGCTGATGAAGCGCCCATTTGAACCAATCCACAAGGCGGACCTCAAATTCCTCACGTGGAAGGTCGCACTTTTACTGGCGCTAACTTCGGCAAGAAGGGTTAGTGAAATCCAAGCATTCACTATCACTGAGCCTTTTCTACATTTCACTCGATTATGTAACCCTTCGCACAAATCCTAAATTCATCCCCAAGGTACCGTCACAATTTCATTTGAACGAACCGGTAAGGTTAAGAACTTTCTTTCCGGATCCATCCACTCCAGCTGAGAGAGCGTTGCACTCTCTGGATGTCAAACGCTGTTTAAAATTCTACTTACAAAAACTAAAGACATCAGGCGTTCCAACCAACTGTTCGTGGCCTATGGCCAAACAACTATTGGAACTGCAGTAACAAAGGCAACAATAGCCAGATGGCTGGCTTCCGCTATCTGCTTCTGCCATGACAAGGCCAACAAGCCTTTACAGAGGAAGGTCAAGGCTCACTCTACAAGGGCTATGGCGGCTTCTGCAGCTTTGTTTGCCGGAGTGACTCTAGAGAATATCTGTCGTGCTGCGACATGGAAAAATGTCCACACGTTCACGAAGCACTACTGTCTTCAATCTGCTCAGCGAGAAGATGCAGCAGTTGGACAGGCGGTTCTACGACATCTTTCATTAAGTCGGACCAGGTATTTTCTCTTTTATATGCGGTTTGTTCCTGCGATCAGTATTCATACAAAATTGATATGTAAATATCTATATAAAGTATAGTTGTACAAATATACATATATGATAATTCTTATGTATTCTGGTTCTTAGTAGTAGATTGCATTTTACATAACTTTGATATCTTGAAGACTTGTGTAAAAAAAAAAATCTGTCATTGTGGATACAGTTTGGGGGTTTAGTAATACTTGTCTCCCACCATCCGCAAACGACATTACGTTTGATATACTGCTGACTACTCTGATTCAGGCATGTGAATCTATGAAAGATACCCCAATACTGGATAAGAAAACAAGTTACTTACCTGTAACTACAGTTATCCAGTATTGGTATCTTTCATAGATTCACATGCACCCACCCTCCTCCCCGGCAGGTCAGTTCTCTAGGATTTGGGACTCTTACTCCCACTTGTGCTAAGAAAATCTGAGGAGAACTGCTTCTGATGGGAGTGTTCTAGAGGGTGCTGGTAGCTGATTGGTTGGAGCTAACCTTTGGTTCTTTTCATTATAATGATGTAGATAGGCTACTAAGTTTTAGGCCTTTTCTTTTAGCCTTCTACTGTTATTTACTTTTGGCACTACTTTTGTAATTTATCATGGGACTCCCGCCTTGACGACGGGGAATGATTCAGGCATGTGAATCTATGAAAGATACCAATACTGGATAACTGTAGTTACAGGTAAGTAACTTGTTTTCTTATGAATTACACTTGTATACGCATTCTGGGTTCCCTTACAGAACAGGAAATTCTACATCTTCACATTCTCCTGCGCTATAGTTTCCATCTTTACCAGGTCTGAATACAGGACTGTTAAGGCATTCTGCATGACTGTGATACTTATTGTTACATGTAGGCTCCTGCCTATAGCTCATTTTGTCTGCCTCACAATACGTGCATGTGATCCTATGTCTTATTATGCCATATACACGGTGTTTGAACACGAGGCATTATTTGTGAGGCCTGCACAAACAATATGTCTACATTTGTCCTTCACTGGGAACCAAACACCCAATAGTAGCGCTTCGACTCTCAGAGGGTAGCGTTGCAGAGCCGTCTATGGCTTACTCAAGGGAGGTGGTGTGGGTTAGTAATCGCCTTTTACTGGTACTCAGAAGTAACACTCAATGAATTGATTGTCCAGTCTGTACTTTTCTTTCTAAAAAAGGAAGAGTACATTTATTACACACGCACTACTCAATACTATGCATCAAGTTACAAATATACATAAGCTGTGGAAAATACTTCTTGACATTGCGTAACATTCCCACCCCTCCCGCGGGCGGGGGGGGTCTAGTACCACCACTCACATGTATGAACATCATCTTGGCCCCCAATGCAGTTGGATGACCATAACCTGGAGCAAAGGCCCTTCCCACTGGCACCACCCCAGTGTAGGCCCACACCATTATTTCAACAAACATTTATAATGGGAACACCTGCCATAGTGACACACAACCCTGACTGAGCATCTCATACTGACCATACAGTATACACACTTTAGTCACAGTGGCTGACAGTCAGGTTGTTCAACTACCGCAGTAGCAAGAAAACATGTCTAGGCATCACTTAGAATGAGGGGTACTTATCATATCTGATAAGAGGTATAATGCAGGTCAATCAAAGCCCCTACAAGGCTTTGCATTTATAATCGCAAGCTTCTGCAATTACAACCAGGCACCCTGGCAGGAATGCCTAGCAACATATTTCCCAATTACTTATCATTTCACATATTGCATGTGACCTCCAGTCCCCAAAATGAACAGCAGCACCTAAAAGCACTACAAGTGAAATTACACCTTCCCACCCCTAGGTGGTGTCGCCTCGATGACCATCCCAGTCCAGCCTCTCACACCTTAGTGCAATCCTTAACATCAGCACCCAGCTGCAGAACAAAAGTTCCAGCATAAGGTTGACTTAAAACCATGGCTGAACCCTTGAGGGGTTATTTCCTTTGAGCCCCCAGAGACTTAGGGTGGGGACGTTCCACTTTGGTGCTGGGGGAGTCTGTGTTGCTCCTGCCGATCCCCTGCACCTTTCCAAACAAATGGCAGTGACCCCATCCTCCTGGGGTTACCACGCGCAAAAACAAGCAGGTTTTTCTGCAGGCTTATCATGCCCTGCAAGGCAGTTATGGGGCGCTTCGCTCATGAATGTGAGCAGCGGCTTCCCCGTCGCTCTGGGGAGAGCCGCGCTGCCTGCGTTGTGGCCTCACGCTGCATCTTCACTTCCTGGGGGCCCAGACCCACCCGGGCACCCCACACCCTGGTAAGTTGGAGAGCAGCTCGGGAGCCCAACCCCAGCTGCTGTCGCCGGCTCCCCCGACTGGCCAGCACCCTTGCGTGCTGCCGTGGGAGCCAGCCCTTCATTCTGGTCTGCCCGCTCCTGCGGGCAGACTCAGACGCTGCAGCCGGTCGGGCGGGGCCTCGGGGGAGTGCGAAGGCACTCCCCTCCTCCTTCTTGTGGCGGGGGAGTGCGGTGGCACTCCCCTTTCCTCTCTCCTTGGCGTCGGGGCCCGAGGAAGGATCCTGGGCCCCACCCACCTTCACAGGGGCGCCGTCCGCTTTTGCGGGGCCCTGAGTTGGGTGCCCCGGGAATATCTTCATGGGGAGCGCAACCGCGCTCCCCAGCTTCCTGTTCGGCAGGGCCCAGAGTGGGGGGGGGTGGTCCTGGGCCCCTGGCATCACTTCACGGGGAGTGCGACGGGGCTCCCCGACTTCCGTTTTGCGTTGGGGCTCAGGGTAGGCCCCTGGACCCCTGGGGGGCCATTTCACGACTTTACTTCATGGGGGCCGAGGTTGGAGAGCCTGACCCACCCCGGGGGCACATCCATGACCGGTGGCATAGCCCCACGTGCTTCGTTGTCGGTCTGATAAGAGGTCAAAGGTCGGCCACCTTCTGGGGGGCATATCTCAGCCCCCTCCTTCCAACTGCCCATGGAGCCAGATTCCAGCACCAGTCTTCCTCAGCAAGACCACACCCCAGAGAGAGCTCCTCTTCCTGTGCAAGACCTTTTAAAAGAAATTGGAGGGGGCTGGCAGGAAGGCACTTCTGCCCTACCCTGCAGCGACACATCATCTCTCTGCCCCTGCTCCCTCCTTCCTGCACAGGCCTCTGGGATACTTTAAGATGGCGTCGTCGAGGGGTCTCATGCCACATGGTCTCTGAAAAGCCCCCTTCCCCCCTTGCTGACTTCATGGCCTGGAGCAAGCCTGGTGCCTGGCACCGGGTGACAGCTTCTGATTGATAACCGCCAGCTTCACCCCCATCTCTCCCTCCTGGAGAGAAGACCTTCGCCCTTGGGAATGCCCTTGGGAATGCCTGCAGTGAAGGGTTAGGCCTCTGATGCTACAGCTTGGGGAGGAAGGTAATTAATCCAGCCTGGCAGGGTCACACCCGGCCGGGCTTTGGTTATGAGCTGAGTCAGAGGAATATTACATTTCTAGGTGACCCATAAGCAGTCAGATATGGCTTTGGACTCAGCAGAATACTTCTTTTACACAACTTACAGTGTACTTTGGTGCGTGTCTGGAGTTTGTAGGCTCTAGGTAACTGAAACTACCCCATGTGGTCTCTGTCTCCATAGGAGAGTAATGGAGTGTTCCTACAGTGAAACAGTAAAGCACACTGACTTTCCCTTACATGTGTCTCCCCACATTATAAAGCCTATTCCATGTCACCACCAAATTCTGCATAATCCCTGCCACACCATTCTATCTGTACCAGCTCCTGGGATGCGCACAACGGAATCTCCCCCGCGCAGCCTTTACACGGGTGCACACACGTGTGCACATATAACCAGTCCGGTGCCCCTTACCCTGGCTGCAGCGCTGCGGCCTTATCTCACAAGGCGGACACTGGTGAAATCCACATGCAGTCCATTTTATCCTGAGGTCACTGTGGGTGAGTCCCAGCTTATGAGGCTCTCCCACAGTAAAGCTCAAAGATCAGGTGTTCAAAAAGCGAAAAATTCGGGCGGCTCAGATGGTCAGAACCACCTGGGACTTCTTTTAGACCGAATCAAAATCCGAAAACACCTCTTGAAGTCTTATTTTTTTCACAATGGTGCATGGTCCATATATATTCCTTTTTCAGTGATTCTTTCCTACACTGAAATTCATCATTACTTATTTCTTTCCTTTGTTTGCTTCCTTTTCTTTCTTTTCAGGTGATTCATATATGTACCAAATTGTAACAGGCAGAAATTTGACTGGCCTGTATATGACCACGGATTGTTGTTAAATTCAGGTGTTTACTGAAATATACCATTTGGTATTACACCAGGCAACTGATTACCAGTCCTGATGATGATGATCCCATATTGTAAAGGGATCGAATCACCGTCGACACACACACACTGACCCGCTAGATTATGTCAAGTTATTTTCGTTTTGGACGCAGAAGTGTATTGTTTTGTCTGAGTGACCCGAGTAGTGTACATAATTATTGGTCACTGTTTCTTGCCTGTATGTTTGTAAATGTCTTGTTTTGTCCATTTTTAACACCTGCTCTGAGTTCACTCTGGCGGGGGTAATTCTTATATGTATTCTGTTGAAATTTATGTCTGGAAATAAAATGTTAAAAAAAAATTCTGGTCATTGAAACCTTCCATCGAAATGATTATTTTATCCATTAATACTATCAAAGAATTTAGCTATGTTTATGGACCCTTGTTTCTATAATCACTTAGTACCCTTGGTCCCTAACGATCCCAGGGATTCCCTTGTTTGTTGATGCAACTATAAAAGCAAGCATTGGCAAAGTCAATAGGTCTTGGCAATGTGAGGGCTATTGGCTTTGTCATTGCCTTCTAGCAATGTTGTATATCAGTGTCCTAGGCATGCCTTCACAAACTGGAATAAAGGAAACAAGAGCAACGCTGAAGTAAACGAATGATAAAGCTATGGTTGGGCTGTAAGCCTGATGTGTCTAAACACAATGTCTCAGACAGCGAATAAGCTCTCTAGCCGAGACTAAAGCTGAGACCTAAAAATGAATGTGTCCTTGTGTAATGTAACTGGTGCTCGGATCGAGTTCCCACTATATAAAACTGCAAAAATCAAACAAGCCTTGTGGCACTGATGCCCAGGAGTCTGAGGGAGACATTGCACCTCAATTTTAGCTGTTCTTACTGTTAAAGCAGGGGTATAGGTCCACATTTATTTGCTACTTGCATTGGGGACCTGCCACTGCCCTTGGTACAATGCAGTGCTAATGAAGAGCAGATGGAACATGACAAAGGGGACTCCGTGATGTCCAAAAGTATCCACCTCCTATAGAAAGGAAGATCTGCCCCCCAATGGAGAAGAGACCAATGTGTGGGAGGGGAGCATACGTGATGAAGACACACTAACAAAACGGCGGAGACTAATATTTTCCAATGAGCGGCCTGCTCGTGCATCCTGCCCATAGATGCCCTGCTGTAGTCGGGTGTCTGATCTCGGCAACCTTCTGTGAGATGTAGTTTCGGCTGGATGGGGGGCAGGGTTTGCAGAAGCTCAGCTTCCGGGCTCTGCACAACTACATTTTCCAGAGTACCGCGGATTGGCATTGTGGAGAACAAGGACTGCAGAATTTGGGTAAGAAGTGCTGTTTGAAGTTGGTGACAGCTCTGTTTAATGTACTAACCCACTACAGTGAAAATGGGCAAAACAGCAGGCACCCGATTGGAGCAAACCCAGGCTACAGGGCAAAATAGGGGTAATGGTCCAGTTATTGTAGGGCTTGTGAAGGAGGCTGTAGCCCTTCAAGGTGGTGTGCCAGGACAGCAGGGGAAATGGTTTCCGATCAGCAAAGGGGTCTAGGCGAGAGGCTAAGTCTGTAAAATTGGGTCGCAGCGGTGGCATTGGTATATGGGAGACGGAGTGAAAACACAAGCACTCACATGGAGTGCTTGAACACAAACAAAAAAGTAGCTCCAAAAGCGGGAGCAGCAGATGGACACAAGTACCAGGTCCATGCTCCAGGGAAAGGCCAAACACAAGGAAAGGACACGACCCAGGCATGCCTTCAGAAACCGAAACAAAGGAAATGAGTGATGATGAAGCAAACTAATGATATAGGTATGGGCAGGCTGTAAGCCCACTCTGTATAAACAAAATGTCTTGAAGAGGCAGACAGTGCGCTGTCTAGCCAAGACCTAAAAATGGCTAATTGGAATTTCACCAAATAGGTCATGAAAGTAGAACTTAAAAGTAGCACTGGCATAACTTTTAGGTCGCAATTGTGCTTTAGAAATGTAATTAACATAACCTACTCAAGGAAGTGCCTTTGACTGGTTTAGTGTAAATCAGTATAGTGGGTTTTTTTTGGTTTTTTTTTAGCATTAGAAAAATGGTTTTGTAGACCTTAAATTGAGCTGGAAGAGCTAGATTTCTGGACCTTTAGTCTATTGATGGTCTGCAAAATTGTCGCAAACCATCCATGGATCCAAATAAAAATAAAAAATACTCCAGTTGAACGAAATAACTTTTTCTCCCTTTGTCCATTTCGGATTCACAGTGCCAAAGCAAGACTCTAAGCTTCTTTGATTGGATAGTTGTAGCTTGATGAATGTTGAGTACTCAATCAATCAATCAGGGGTTTGTTAAAGCGCAACTACTCACCCGTAAGGGTCTCAAGGCGCTAGGGGTGGGGGGTGCAGGTTCCATTCCATCAAGGAGGGGGTCTGTCGAAGAGCCAGGTTTTGAGGTTTCTTGCGAAGATGGGGAGCGATGTCTGTCTGAGGTGGAGCGGAAGGGCGTTCCATGCTTTGGCTGCGAGGAAGGAGAAGGAGCGGCCTCCCGATCTGGTCTTTCTGGTGCGGGGGACCACGGCGTAGGAGAGCTGGGCTGATCGTAGGGTCCTTTGGGGTGCGTAGAATTTGAGTCGGCTGTTCAGGTATGCTGGTCCGGTGCCGTGGAGGGCCTTGTGTGCGTGGGTGAGCATCTTGAAGGTGATTCTCGCCTCGACGGGGAGCCAGTGGAGTGTGCGCAGGTGCTGGGAGATGTGGCAGTGTTTTGGCAGGTTGAGGACCAGTCTTGCGGCGGTGTTCTGGATGTTCTGTAGCTTGCGGGTGAGGTTTTTGTTTATTCCGGCGTAGAGTGCGTTGCCGTAGTCGAGTCTGCTGGTGACCAGGGCGTGAGTGACGGTCTTTCGGTGTTCGAGGGGATCCATTTGAAGGTCTTACGAAGGAGGCGGAGGGTGTGGAAGCAGGAAGACGAGACAGAGTTGATCTGGCGGTCCATTTTGAGCTCGGAGTCCAGGATGATTCCCAGGTTGCGTGCGTGGTCAGTGGGGGTTGGCGGGTTTCCGAGGGCGGGGGCCACCAGGTGTCGCTCCAGGCATCGGGGTTTGGGCCCATGATGAGTACTTCTGTTTTGTTGGTGTTTAGTTGTAGGCAGCTGTTTTTCATCCATTTGACGACGGCTTCCATGCCTTCTCGAAAGTTGCGTCTGGCGGTGTTGGGCTCGTTGGATAGGGAGAGGATGAGCTGGGTGTCGTCTGCGTATGACACGATGTTGAGTCCGTAGGTTCTGACGATGGGGGCAAGTGGAGCCATGTAGACGTTGAAAAGCGTCGGGCTGAGGGAGGAGCCCTGGGGGACTCCGCAGGTGGTAGGTGTGGGGGTCCGAGAGGAAAGGGAGGAGTCTGACCCGCTACGTCCTGCCGGAGAGGAAGGAGCGGATCCAGTCGAGGGCCTTGTCTTGGATTCCTACGTCGTAGAGTCTGCGTATTAGGGTGCGGTGGGATACTGTGTCGAACGCCGCTGATAGGTCGAGGAGGATGAGGGCTACTGTTTCTCCTTTGTCCAGTAGGGTGCGGATGTAGTCTGTTGCGGCGAGGAGGGCGGTTTCCATACTGTGGTTTTTTCTGAAGCCGGATTGGGAGGAGTCGAGGATGTTGTGTTCTTCAATGAATGTGGCGAGTTGGCTGTTGATGGCTTTCTCGATGACTTTCGCTGGGAACGGGAGCAGGGAGATGGGTCTGTAGTTTTTGAGGGTTTCTTTAGGAGGGGGTTGACCTCGGTGTGTTTCCAGTCGTCGGGGAATGAGGCGGTCACCAGGGAGCGGTTGATGGTGTGGCGGAGCATGGGTGCGATGGTGTCGGCGGCTCTGTTGAAGATGTGGTGGGGGCAGGGGTCCGTGGGGGCCCCTGAGTGGATTGTCTTCAGTGTGTCTTCGGTGGTGAGGGCTGTCCAGTCGTCAATCGCTGGTTTCCGGGTGTCGGGGGTGGTTGGTGAGGGTTCAGTGTGTTGGTTGTCTTCGTCGAGTTGTCGTAGATGCTCTTGATTTTGTGGTGGAAAAGGTGCTGAGTTTGTCGCAGAGGTCTTGTGAGGGAGGGATGTCGGTAGACTCGCTGAGTGGGTTGGGCGAACTCCTTGATGATGCTGAAGAGTTCCTTGCTGTTGTGCGCGTGGGTGGAGATTCTGTCTTCAATCGCTTTTTCCTCGTTTCTCTGATGAGTTGATGGTGGGCGTTGGTGGCGGCTCTGAAGTTGTTGTGGGCTTCTGTGGATTTGGTGTTCCTCCAGGCCTTTTCGAGGCGGCGGCATGTGCGTCTGGACTCTCGAGTTCGGTGGTAAACCATCTGGCTTTCTTGGCGCGAGTATTGTTGTTTTTCTTGAGGGGGCTATGCTGTTGGTGCTGTCTGAGATCCATCTATGCAGGGTTCGGGCTGCGGTGTTGGGGTCGCTGCGTTTCCGCGATGGTTGGGGTGGAGTTGTTGAGTGAGGAGGTGAGCTGGTCATCAGGGATTTTGGTCCAGTTTCTTCGTGGAAGCAGGTGCTGGTGTCTGTGGATGGTGGGTGTTCTGAAGGTGAAGTGGACGCTAACGATGGTCGGTCCATGGGAGTTCGGTGGTGTGGCTGAAGGTGATGGAGTTTCCTGTAGTGAAGAGGGGGTCGAGGGTGTGTCCTGCTGGGTGCGTGGGCTCGGTCACGATCTGGCGGAGTCCAATGTTGTGGAGGTTGTCCAGGAGGGATGTGGTGTTGGGGTCCAGTTGGTTGTCGAGGTGGAAGTTGAGGTCTCCCAGCAGGGTGTAGTTGGTGGATGCGATGGCCTGCGGGAGATAATGTCCGTGATGGAGTTGGCGAAGGGTCCGCGGGGTCTAGGGGTCGGTAGATGAGGGTTCCTCGGAGGGTGGCGGTGGGGCTGGCCAGTATCTTGAAGTGAAGGTGTTCCATCAGTTCTGTGGGCTCGTCGGGGAGTGTGGTCAGGCAGAGGCTGGATTTGTGGACGATGGCGATTCCTCCTCCTGGGCGGGTGGGGCGGTCCTTCCTGGAGATCTTGTATCCTTGGGGGATGGCGATGTCCGGTCCCGAGGTGGTGTTGGTCCAGGTTTCGGTGAAGAACGCTACGTCCGGGGTGGTGCTGTCGAGGAGGTCCCAGATTTCTGTGGCGTGTTTGTGGAGGGATCGGACGTTGAGGAGGATGCATTGCAGGGTCTTCGGTTCGGTTCTGTTCTTGTGGGCGGGTTGTGCTGGATCCGTGTTCTTGGCGGTGGTGCAGGTGTGCCGGCAGCGGTGACAGCTGAAGGGTCCGTGGTTGTCGGCTGGTGATGCTAGCTTGCAGTTGTTGTTGCGACCTGGGTTGAGTGCTTGGAGTGCTGCTGGGTCGTAGCGTTGGCGGGGGTCGAGGGTTCCTGGCGCTGGTCGCAGACGGGTGTAGACGGGCTTGCCTTTGACGCGCCTTCGGTGCACCACCGGCGCTCCCGCTGCCCGCGGCCGCGCAGTGGCGGCCATTAAGTAGGGGTCGGGGAGGGCTGGACAGCTGGGAGCGGGGAGGGAGCTGGATTGGGCCGGGTCGCGCTGGGGGAGGGGTCAGCGGGGGCAGCAGCGGCGGGGAAAGGTAAAGGGAGGAAATAAGGGATAAAGAAAAAAGGGAAAATAAGCAGAAATAAGGCACAAAAGAGCAGAGATGCAGAAAAGTGCAGAAAGGTGAAAGATAAAAAGGGTAGAAAAACGAGTGAAAGAGCCGAGTGAGAGGAAGGAGACAGAGGTCCACTGGACCACCAGGGATGAGGCGCAGGGAATCCTGCGGGTGGAGGAGGGCCTCGATCACCAACACTCAAGAGTGCAGGGGCAGGCCTCACTTAATGGTGGAGCTGCGAGGGTGGGAGAGCAATTTCACTGACAATGAGTCAGTGGTCTTGCTCCATTACAGCATGTTGAGTCCCGACATCCTGAAAAAAAATAGACAATTAAGTGGTCTGGGTAGCATCCTCTGAACCCCTGGCTCTTGCGGGGTAACACTCCTAAGGAAAACAAAAAATATTTTGCAGCATAGTTCAGACCCCAAGATGTAATCTCATCTGTAAGTCTGTTTACAACCTATGTAATTGTATCTGTCACTTTGAGATGTTATAATGAACAGTGTTTTGAGTGTGCAATGTATGGTTTTCATGGCTCTTGTGCGAGTTATGGTTTCTGACCCTGACCTTACAGATTTTAGTTTGCGTTTAAAAAAAAAAAAAAAATCGAACCTTAACTGAACATTAACTGTGTTTTTAAGTGAATAGGTACGTTTTGTAAGCATATGTTAAAAGTATTTAACAAATGGGTATAACAAATACCGTGCTCATTCATCAGAGCAGCTAAGGACAGATCATGTCAAAACGAGAATTTGCTTGTTGTATTAGATTTAGAGGCATTAAGCTGTAATGCTGCTTATCTTGTAAGGAAAATCTTTCCACTCTTAACCAGCGCGCACTATCATCTGGGACAGTATCCTGGTGCTGCACCTATAGTCTCTTCATCCGGGCCTCAATATCAGATAGATAAAGTGTCCTCAACCTTGTGGGACAGATTACGCCATTGTAGTCTTGGGCCAAAAGCGAAGAACGGGCCCCCAAACTTTGTTAAACTGTCTACCCTTCTGTACTAGATTTGTTCCATGATTACTACTGCCCATAGCTTCAGCAACTACATGCCGACCCAGGAACCTTGGGCTTCCCCACAGTGATGATGATGATGACATGGTTAGCTGCTTGTAATACAAAAGCAAATCATCTTCTTAGTTCAGTGCAAAAGTTATGTTTTCTGAGAGGACCCCTAGCAGAGTTACCATGAGCATCTTCCGAGGTCCTCCCCCTCTAAAAGTCATATTTCTGCCAACACTTCAGTTCAGTCTAGTTTCAGACTTACTTGTTCTCGACTACGGATTTGTGTGAGTCTGCTCTCCACATGCCCTCCAACTGGGAATTTACTTCTTTATATCAAACCTGTATAAAGGGGCTGAAGTGTAATGCCACATATAAAGTATTTTATGAAGGGTTAAGTTGTTTTCTTCAGGTAGGGCAAAATTATATTGTCTCTGCAGGATTACGTTCTCATCAGACGTCCTCCATGGTAATTTTCACTACTCCCACCTGTTGCCTTTGGAATGGCAGCCCCTGCAGCACCCCCCCCCCCCCCTTGCACTAGCATCTTGCAGATAAGTGAAATTGCGTGAGATTCGCCGTTTGTGTTTTCACCGATTTTCCAAATAGCGGTAATGATCTCCTTCCTCCCTAATTGACCCTAAGTTGCATCACCTGTAAAAAGCGAAACCTCTCTCCCCATCGGAGATCATATTCTTATTTGACATGAGGAAATGGTTTAATGATTACTTTATGGAAAAAAGTACCCCACAATCTTGGGTTACATCTGGCCCCATCCAAGAGATGGGGTGAATATCCCAATTGCACAAATTGGTTTTAACTGGCTGGAACTGGTATATTGCCCGTTGTCTAGTATTCCCATGTCCCCTTTACCCTTGGAAGCAGAACCATACAAGAGCATAAATCTAAGAAGGATGCAGGCTGCACAAGCATGTTGGTTACAGAAAGGGTAACCCAAAATACGTCACTGGGACCTGGGTATAGGACAGTACATTGTAAGAAGGTCCCAATAGACAATTCATCAACAACCAAAATTATATTAGTTCAAAACAAATATTAGAAAGACACATAATATATTCAGTACTCAGTGTTGTTTAATCACACTGAACATACTCCAGTTAAGTAAAATTATTTCAAACAATGACAAAGGTAGTGCCCCCTGAAGAGGAGAAAGAAAGAATGGGTATACGGTGAGTATTGTGATTGGAGTGAGGATAGAGGATAAGTATAAACGGTATAGTGCAAATCACACGTTTCATTACATATAGAACAAACGGCTCCTCATGAAGCCTCAAAATTCAAAATGTTCTTCAAAGATGAATAGCCATGATTGAAAAGCAGTATCGCAGTGATTAATCGCTGTTGATCGAGCTGGCAAGTAATACAAATGTCGACGTTCGACTCCCTAGGATATTGTAGGCGGATTTTACCTTACGTTGGGTCTTCCTCAGGACAGTAGAGAAAGGGGGAGGGGGGTACCTAGGATTAAAACATAAGGGACGTCTTAGAACTGAATAAACAAACGCTAATCTAAGTATTGGACCATATTGGGCCTAAGCTTAAAAAATTCCCATATAAATCCCTTCACTGGGAATCTTGTTGTGGGCGCGTAGGCCCCAAGTATGTACAGAGCGAAGAACAGTCACCTGCAATATTAAAGTGCAGAGTGAGGGAGGCCCACTCGTTTCTCTTGATGATATCTGTTATCTAACCAAGTAAGTTGCCTGACTCTCTCCTCATTTCTTTCCGCCCAACGCGATAACAAGTGGGCCTCCCTCACTCTGCACTTTAATATTGCAGGTGACCTTCGCTCTGTACATACTTGGAGCCTACGCGCCCACGCCCACAACAAGATTCCCAGTGAAGGGATTTATATGGTAATTTTTGAAGCTTAGGCCCAATCTGGTCCAATACTTAGATTAGCGTTTGTTTATTCAGTTCTAAGACGTCTCTTATGTTTTAATCCTAGGCACCCCCCTCCCCCTTTCTCTACTGTCCTGAGGAAGACACCAACGTAAGGGAAAATCCGCCTACAATATCCTAGGGGTCGAAACGTCGACATTTGTATTACTTGCCAGCTCGATCAACAGCGATTAATCACTGTGATACTGCTTTTCAGTCATGGCTATTCATCTTTTAAAGAACATATTCTAATTTTGAGGCTTCATGAGGAGCCGTTTGTTCTATATGTAATGAAACGTGTGATTTGCACTATACCCTTTATACTTATCCCTCTATCCTCACTCCAATCACAATACTCACTGTATTACCCATTCTTTCTTTCTCCCCTCCTGGGGGCACTACCTTTTGTCATTGTTTGAAATAATTTTACGAACTGGAGTATGTTCACTGTGATTAAACAACACTGAGTACTGAATATATTATGTGTCTTTTCTAATATTTGTTTTGAACTAATATAATTTTGGTTGTTGATGAATTGTCTATTGGGACCTTCTTACAATGTACTGCACAAGCATGTTGAGCGTAAAACTTTTTTTGCAGCTTTATATTTTTCATAGATGTAATTTGAAAAAGTTAGTTTTACTGCAGACACATTGGATTGAGTAGAAATGTTTTGATGGTGTTTAAAGGATTTACATTTATCTGGTTTACTTTTAACATCCTGAGTTTTTGAGTACAGCGATCTTTCCAGGCAGTTTGAAATACTTAAAGGACTATTTAAGACGTACACACAAATGGGCAGAATATTAAAAAAACATGTTAACCTATGAAGTTCACAGATTGTAAAGGCACTCTTACAGGTGAGTGACTTGTCTTTAATGTGCCTATTACTGGTAGGCGACAATGAAGTGGTGGCCTATTCGTTCACATTCTATGCAAAATCCCACCTATAAAAAAAGGTTGGTGGCTAGAGGCACCTAACCATATGGGGGTAAGACAGATTTACCATTTGTGCCTAGAGAAATTAGTATAGTCTGTAGTCAACTGGAGTTCCTTCACAACAATGCGGATCTACAGTTACTTAGAGAAGACATTGTGGCATCTCTAAACAAGGAAAAATTGCTTTGTACATAATAAATTCAGTTCTGTATTCATGAAGAAGCTGTAAAGATGATGCAATGTAAACTGAATCTATTTTGTGAGGCTAACAGACTAATACTTCTAACCATTGGGCATTGTTGTTGCATTCCTAGGTATGAGTACCATTGGGCAGATGGTACAAACATAAAGAAGCCCATCAAGTGTTCAGCTCCCAAATACATTGATTACCTGATGACATGGGTGCAGGATCAATTGGATGAGGAGACCCTTTTCCCATCCAAGATTGGTAAGTTTGGTGGCTATTTAAGAAGCTCTCACCAAATCTCAAAATTATTTTAATTAGGCGTGGCGATTCATTATTTGGGGAGGCAAAACATGTTTTCTGCTTTAAATATCTGTGACCTCTGCCCCAGAGTGCATTTTAGTATGAAGCATAAAGTTGGGCTCTCAAACGATGTTGGATCGCTTTCACTTAGTCATCTCGGATGACAATGAATCTTAAATGCTTTTATTGCAGTATTGCCTTCTTTTCCTTTTCTCAGGGCATGTGAGCGCTCCACACATTGTGAAGAAGACAATAAGTTAAAGTTCATATACACACTGGCAGAATCATTCTTCAAAACGAAATACCCTAAATGAGTATTTTTGCCATAGATTTGTAGAAACGATTTAAATCAAGTGTGAATATGTAATACTCTCTCTCATACAAGTAGGGGTATATTGCTACATATTTTACATAACTTTAAAACTTGACCATACATCTAGAAATTACATTTGTCACTCTTGTTATGCCCTTCAAAATGGATGTTTTAGAAAAGGTCCCATAGCGACTTTTAATGATTTTAATAATAGAGCAACACTTTGGTAGTGGTTCAGTGTCTATTAAGCATTTACATACGGAACAGTTGCTTTTTGTTGTCACAAGTGTGACAAGCTTGTATAGTCCTACAGCCATCACTAAAGGAGTGGTTACAGGTGTATTTTCCTTAATTTGAACTGCTTCTTGTGGAGAATGCAACAATCCTACCTTTTGCTTACAGGAAACCGCCCTCGACTGGCTCCGCTCCTTCCTCACCGGCAGAACCCAAAGAATCAGACTGCCACCCTTCCTCTCCGAACCCACGGAAATCAACTGCACAGTCCCCCAAGGATCGTCGCTCAGCCCCACGCTTCTCAACATCCACATGGCCCCCCCTCGCCGCCATCGTGAGACAGCACGGACTCAACATAGTATCCTACGCCGACGACACCCAGCTCATACTCTCCCTCACCAAGGACCCCCATCACCATCGGACTCCACTTCCAGGAAGGAAGTTGCATCCTGGATGAGCAGCAGCAGCCTGAAACTCAGCTCTGAAAAGACAGAGGTCCTCGTCCTCGGACTCTCCCCCTCTGCATGAGACACCTGGTAGGCCCACCGCCCTCGGCAACTCCCCCACGGATCCTGCCCAAAACCTCGGCATCATACTCGACTTCTCCCTCTCCATGACCCGACAGTTCAACTCCGTCGCCTCCAGTTGCTTCAACACCCTCCGCATCCTCCGAAAGACCTTCAAATGGATCCCCCCTGAATCAAGGAAGACCGTCGCCCTCGCACTCGTAACCAGCAGACTAGACTAGGGAAACGCCCTCTACGCCGGGATCAACCAGTCTCTGCTCCCAAAACTCCAGACCATACAGAACGCCGCAGCCAGACTCGTCCTCTGTATCCCCCAACACAAACATCACCCAACAACTGCGGAACCTCCATTGGCTCCCCGTCGAGAAGAGAGTAACTTTCAAGATACTCACCCACGCCTACAAATGCCTCCACAACACCGGACCCCAATACCTCAACAAGAGAATCTCCTTCCACGTACCCAAAAGAAACCACCGATCCTCCGACCTCGCTGAAACCCTGCGCATCCGCAGAACCAGAACAGGTGGAAGAGCCTTCTCTTACATCGCGGCCAAGACCTGGAACGAGCTCCTGACCGACATCAGATGCGCCCCCTCTCTGAACATCTTCAGGAAGACACTCAAGACCTGGCTCTTCAACTGAGCGGAGCTGCCCAACCCCCAGCGCCTTGAGACCCTCACGGGTGAGTAGCGCGCTTTACAATCCCTTGATTGATTTGCTAGTGATAGACTGTGATTTATAGTCATTCGACGAACCCAATTACCCACCATACTAAACAGTGCATTGAAGTCATTGCTTGATCGCACAATATTTTCCACTTGGATTAGCACTAGTTTGAATCCTATTTTGAGTGACTATCACCTTTTGTTTGCTGTTAAACAATAATGATCTTAATAAACCAGATTTACAATTTCAAATTGTTGTCAACTGTTATTCCTTGGTCTAGCTACACAGTTATTTACAATTTGCGGTATAGCCTTACAACTATGATACCTATTAGTTTCATAGAAGGCTTAGGCTAGTATATGATTTTCATCCACACTCCTTCTTCCTAGTCAGTTGAAAACCTTATTTCTAATTCATTTATTTATTTAGTGTTTTATAGAGCGCGAACGTGACCAGTTAGGGTATGGAAGCTCTTTACAGGGATAACACGTTGTATACAAGTATGAAATAGTCAAAGAAAAAAAATGTAGGCGTAGAAGGAGGTGAAACATTTGGGGAATAACAGGGTGTATACAATGTTCAGATCATAATGCAGAGAAATCCAGCAAATACATTTGTGGGAGTACAAGGTCAGTACAAGATGGGTAGCAGCCAGTCAGTCCAAACTCTAGCGGCAGCAAAAATAAGCAAAGTCGCTGAGCGGTGTGTGCGCAATGCATGATTTATGGGAGAAACTTGCCCATTAGGAAGGTTTTGGCTTCCTTTTTACATATTGACAGAGAGGGAATTTTTCTGATGAGACAGCAGCGAGTTCCAGATTCTTGGTGCGACCCCAGAGAAAGCACGATTGTACGTTTTTTCCTTTCGTAAGCGGGGTGGCTGGAGCACAAAGTCTCTGGCGGATGCACAAAGCCACGCAGTGCTGTGCAGGTCCTGGTTATTGCAACTAAGGCTGTCACACTAAGTGATGAGATGCCAAAGGTTATCTGCCCAGAACACATTATCTTTCTAAATTATGGTATAAAAACCTTTTTTTCCAGGTGTCATTTTACTGTCAAGGCTCATCTCTGTGGAACTCCCTCCTACTAACCCTTCACTTAGTAGCCAGTAGAAGTGTCCAAAATCTTAACTCTTGTGCTAACCATTTCAACAGTCGCCAGTCCTTAACAGCTATCGACCATTAATATTTGTAGTTTCCGCTCCCCTCCTGATATTTTCCACCCCACACTAAAGTTTTTAAGCAGTGTGCAAGGAAATGTTGCTCCCATAAATGACATGTTTTAAGCCCTGTAGGGACAGTCGCAAACAAATGTCTGTAAAAGAGATATCCATTAGGTGTGCTTGTGGTCCCTGGGGTCGAGTCATGACTATAAGGCCCATAGCGACTGCGCATCAATGAATCCAAAGGCAATCCGAGACCGCAAGGCAGAACTCTACATCACCAAGCATTAGAAGACCCCACGATGATACAGGTCAAAGGCATGCTCCAGAAGTCGACATAGCCGTTCCAGAGGTCGGTCTTCTTCGAGATCCAAATCACCATTTAAGTCTGTATAGAGTCATAAATAATTGCACTGGGACTCGGCCCCTTCTCACCACTCTCATTCACCAGAGAGCGCGGGGCAGCATCATGGCTTTCGATCTCTCTCCTAGTCCGTAGACTGTGGAGTTGATCCCGGAGCTGGTTCCGGCCAACCGGAATTTCTAGTGCCCTCCGCCACTCCTAAACATATGAAGTTCAGCAAGGCCATGCTTAGACTCTTGCCAACTCTATCTGGCGTGCCTACGACTCCGCAAGAAGCTGAGTGGCCTTCCATCTATAATACCATCAGGCTGTTTGCCCTCAGTGCCCTTGGTCCCTCCGAGACCGTTTAAATGTCTTTGCCTCTGATTCCGGCCCTGCCTCCAGTGCCACGGTCCACACATAGTCCCAGAACTTAGACGCAGGTGCCGAATCCAGTGAAGATGGATGAGGAGATACCTATTGTACTCTCTGACTCAGTCAACCAAGGCCACAACGACCACTATTGAGGCATTGATTCCACCACTTGATTTGGTGCCTCCACAAGGGAATACCCACACAGTGCACTCTCTTTTCGTCATGGACTCAGACAATGATTATGACATGGTGATTAGTTCGCTCCACCCTATACTGAGGTCAATTGCTACAATGATTTATAGGAGGTCAGCAGGCACGCTCCATTCCCTGAATTTGGTCTTCTTTCATCACCTGCCCAGTCACCAAGGAATCCTCCTCCTATGCCATGGTGATGTGTAAAGCAGCTGAAGTCCTTGCCCTCCAGCTCCCCATGTTGGAGGATAAAGCATGTTGACAGAAATTCTTCAGCCAGGGCAAACATCTTCTGAGACCCTTTTGCCATTTAATGAGGCTCTAACAGATACCTTGTTTAGCACCTGGACCAAGTCTTGCTCTGGTCCCCCAGTCAATAGGCATATAGTGAGATTCCATTGTCCTGTCCCAGGCAACCCTGTGTTTCTGTCTTCACCCCGCCTCCCCTGAAAGTTTGGACGTGCAGGTTTGCACTAGCAGGTCTAACCTGAACCGACTACTCCCTTCGATAGGGAATCTACGCGAGTTGAGACATTTGGGAAGCAATTTTTTTTCCACCAGCCTGGTTTTCTGTTCAGTGAATGCCAGCTGTTATTGGGATGCCACTCCCATGCCCTTTGGGAAGTGTTGGCTCAAGTCCTCCCTGATATCCCATAAGATCTCCAACCTGTCTTCACCAAGGCAATACAGGACGGTTGGGATGTGGCCATGTTCACAGTTCTTTGTGGCTTTGATACACCCGATTCCAACGGGTGGGCCATTGGTATAAATGTTGCTACTCTCTGCCATGGTGACTGTGGTACCCCGGTTTTTCAGGTGTCGTCCATTCATCCCTCATGGACATGCCGTTTGAGGGGACTTGCCTGTTCAGGGATAATGCAGACTTTCGAGCAGTTGAATGTGAGTAGGGCCACGACGCTCACTAGGCCTATCTGCCCAGCCTTGCTAACCACACCAGACCCACTTCTCCTTTTGCATCTTCGACAGAGGTGTTCTGTACTGCCAGCCAATCCAATTGCAGCACGGCACCGAGCAGCTTCATAGTTGCGGCTGTGGTGCCCACGGCCAAGGTCAACGGCCCCCTCTGTCCCCAGCCCCTCTTGCTGCCCCACCTGCCAAACACCTTTAGCTTGCCCTTCGCGGAGCACAGCCACTCAGTGGCAGGCAGAAATCACTGATTCTTGCTGGGTTAAAGGCCATAACATCAGACAGCTGTACCATGCAAATTGTTCGGAAGGCGCTATGCCCTAACCATCCTTTCAGCACTGGCACACCTTCCATCATCTCCCCAACGACTATTGTAGGACTATCATTCTGTCTTGAAGCAGGAAGTGCATTCCCTTTTTGCCAGTGGGGTTATTGAGCGGTCCCTGCGCCAGAAGTAGGTTGTGGTTGCTATTCCTGCTACTTTCTGTTGCTCAAGGACGATAGAGGCCGTTGTCCAATTTTTGGCCTGCACCCTCTCAATGATATTTTCCTGGAGGAAAAATTTAAGATGCTCACATGGGCCCAGGTCTTGTCTGTCTTTGGCCCTGGAGACCGGATGGTAGATTTAGACCTACAGGACGCCTACTTCTATATGCCAGTCCTGCAGACCCATCAGTGCTCCCTGTGTGAGCATTTCCAGTTTTCTGTGTTCCCCTTTGTCCCCATCATCCCCTGTGCCCCCCGGGTGTTCACGAAAGCCCACTCTGTTTGACCCCGCCCACCCATACCTTTGTTTGGCCCCTGCCATCCCTCTCTGTTTGGCCCCTCCCTACCACCCGTCCCTCCCTCCCTCTCTCTTTGACCCCCTCCCTCTTTCTGTTTGACCCCTCCCTCTCTCTGTGCTTGGCTCCCTCGCACCCGACCCTCTCTGGGCTTGGCTCCCTTGTGCCTGACCCTCTCTGTGCTTGGCTCCCTCGTGCCCGTCCCTCTCTGTGCTTGGCTCCCTCGTGCCCGTCCCTCTCTGTGCTTGGCTCCCTCGTGCCCGTCCCTCTCTGTGCTTGGCTCCCTCGTGCCCGTCCCTCTCTGTGCTTGGCTCCTCGTGCCCGTCCCTCTCTGTGCTTGGCTCCTCGTGCCCGTCCTCTCTGTGCTTGGCTCCCTCGTGCCCGTTCCTCTCTGTGCTTGGCTCCTCGTGCCCGTCCCTCTCTGTGCTTGGCTCCTCGTGCCCGTCCCTCTCTGTGCTTGGCTCCCTCGTGCCCGTCCCTCTCTGTGCTTGGCTCCCTCGTGCCCGTCCCTCTCTGTGCTTGGCTCCCTCGTGCCCGTCCCTCTCTGTGCTTGGCTCCTCGTGCCCGTCCTCTCTGTGCTTGGCTCCCTCGTGCCCGTCCCTCTCTGTGCTTGGCTCCCTCGTGCCCGTCCCTCTCTGTGCTTGGCTCACTCGTGCCCGTCCCTCTCTGTGCTTGGCCCCCTCGTGCCCGTCCCTCTCTGTGCTTGGCCCCCTCGTGCCCGTCCCTCTCTGTGCTTGGCCCCCTCGCGCCCGTCCCTCTCTGTGCTTGGCTCCCCTCGCGCCCGTGCCTCTCTGTGCTTGGCTCCCCTCGCGCCCGTGCCTCTCTGTGCTTGGCTCCCCTCGCGCCCGTGCCTCTCTGTGCTCAGCCCCCTCCCGACCAGCCCGCCCCTCCCGACCAGCCCGCCCCTCGCTGCGCTCGGCCCCCTCCCGACCAGCCCGCCCTTCGCTACGCTCGGCCCCCTCCCGACCAGCCCGCCCTTCGCTGCGCTCGGCCCCCTCCCGACCAGCCTGCCCTTCGCTGCGCTTGGCCCCCTCCAAGAGGGCAGTGTTGATGCAAGACTTTCGGATTAACCACTGCTTAAGTTTCATTTTGATTTAGATTTATAGTAAAGAGGATTTTTCTTATGGGATAATCTAAAAATCTGATGTATGTCTTTACTTCTGTGCTATACCCCTAAACAAAGCACTGCTTGGGCCTTATGCCATTGCAAATATTCTACAAACAGGATGGCAGTTGTGGAAAATAATAATTGGGTATTTTTAATGTATCCTCATTCAACAGAAGGTGCACATTACAACAACTTTGATAGTCTGTCACAAACGTTTTATAAAAACCATGTTGAGCTTTGTTAATAATGCTATTCTAACCACTTCATGGTCTATTTGGTGAACAGCGGTCCGGGTGTAATTATACTTTTTGAAACACTTCTGCATCTCAGCTTACAGCAGCAAGGATTACTTTATTAATTTCCGAAAGGTGAGTGTAAGTTTTATAATGGCACATTTGACAGAGCGTGCAGAAATATTGGTTTGTTTGTCATGCACTGTAGTGAAGATACAGGTGACATTTTTAGGTTTGACCTTGCAAGCCTCATGTAATAACAAAAATAGAAAAATCTACATAAGTTCATAGATAGAGGGGCTATGGATCAGCCCTCTTCATCCATTGGTCTCTTTTTCATATTTTGCGCCTATTCGCCACAGCATACAGCTTGGGGCAGTGGATCAGCCCAGTTCACTGATTGGTTCTCTTGCGCTGAGTTGGATGGCATTCTCTTGCGCTGAGTTGGATGGCATTTGCCTGATAACTTTAGTGCATCAACCTTAAAAGTGCACTTCATCACTACATATTTAAACTATGTTCAGGTCACAAAAATTAAAAGCCAATAGTAACTTTTCTTTCTGCAAGAAGTGATCATATTTTTCTTTCTGATGGATACTTTTAACCACAGATTGTTTAACTTCAGAATATCCCCAGTCACCATACTGGATCCGGAAAAATTTTCACCACCAATTAGATAGCATCCTGCAGCTCTGCGACAACTTCTTTGTGCCCTGAAAGTGTTGACTAGAGCAGCATATAAGTGACTCAAGCACTCTGACATCAATTCCTTTCTTTATGCTCCTTCGTATGAAGATCCACAGCTAGCTCCTAACTTTTTCTTCAGTACACAACTTTTTGTTCAAAGTTCTCCTCCAGTGTGCAAGGGGACCAGCCCCACTTAAAACTACAGGCACAAACCGAAATCTAACCGATCCCAATGAGAGGTGTTTCTGGTGTTTTGCGAGGAGTGTGCCCTTATGCATCCGAAGGGGATCCGGGATCGCAAAGCTGTATGATGCAGTACACTGCAGGAAGTCGTGTAAATCCTACTCCTGCTGGAAATCAAAAGTGCAGATCCATTCCCAATCTCTTGGTCAATCCGTGACGGGTCTTATTCGCGGTTCAAGTCGAAGTCAAAGAAGAAACATAAGAAGTCCAAGCAAGCCTAGTCACTCTCCTGAGAAATTGTGCGGTCTTCAAGGTACCCCTCTGTCTCCCTCCCATTCTCCCACCAAAGAGCAGATTTGGTAGCTGATCCGGATGCACCCTGAACTTCCCGGGTCATCTGTGATGCTTGAGACGGTCAAGGAAGACAAGTTGGGGATATTTGGCACCCTGCCTACTCCCTGAGGCATGCCTTTGGGCTCCATGGTTTCGCGTAGGCCTGCAGTCGAGTTACCACTGGCAGGTCCGCCTTCTGTGCCATCTATGCCTTCTAAACACGCTTCAGATTCAGCTTATACTCTAGAGCCGACTGCTCATCTGGCACCATGATCCATGCCAGTTCCTGCCATGTCAATGCTGGCAGAGAACACCGATCCTATTGTCCTCTCTGACTCCGAACTGAATCCATCTCAGCCAAGTTTATATCCTGGAACAGTTCTATACCCAGCCACAGTTCATTCTGAATCTGATAAAGTAGCACCTTTACCTAGGAGCTGCCCTTCAGTATTATTTTAGATCGGACTCTGACCTGAGTAAACCTTCTGTTGGTGACTATGGAGATTCATTTCCCCCACAGTATGATCACAACTTTTGTTTGGACCTCCCAGGAGGCCAGGGGATTGGGCACTTCCACTGTCACAGGGCCTAAGGTCCCCCCCCAGGCCTTTCCACGGAAGAGGCAGCCTCATTTGCTGTAGTCATTAGATGATCAGCTGAAGTCCCGGATTTACTGTTCCTATCTGAAATGAAAACCAAAGTCCTCACTGAAGTCTTAAAGCCTGGGCAAACCTTGTCCAAGCCTTTGGTGCCATTGAACGAAGCTCTAACTGACATTCTCATGGGCAGTAGGGCTAAACCTGGTTTCTGCCTACTTGTGAACAGGCGGGAGGCATGAAACCACAGACCTGCTCCAGGTGGCCATGCCTTCCTGATGCAGCACTCTACCCCCGAGAGCCTGGTAGTTCAGGTGTCTACTGCAGGCAGATTTAATCCCAATTCTTACCCTATGACATCCCCAGTCGAAGAGAATTGAGGCATTCAAAAAACAAATGTTCTCGTCCGTTAGCATTGACCTTGGATCAGTCAACACCAGCTGCTTGCTGGGTATGTACTCCCACTCATTATTGGACATTATCTGAGAGATCTTAGCAATACCAGAGGAATCCATGCTAAACTGGCATAAACTATTCAGGATGGCCGAGTCGCATCCAAATAATTAATCAGATCAGGACTGGAACCTACTGACTGCTTAAGCAGAGCCTTAGGGCCTAACTTGGTGTTCAGACGTCCACTCATGGAATGGCTTCTCTGGTGACTTTAAAGCAACATTCATAAAAATGCCTTTTGACTGGTCTTGCGTATTTGACAAGAAGGCAACTTCCGCACTAGAGCACTTTAAAGAAAGTAGTGCCATGGCACACTCCCTGGGTCTTTCCACTCCCCTGCCAAGGAGTATCCCTAACAGTTTCAAACCTTTTGTGGCATTGCCCCGGGCTTTGCTTACAGGCAACACTAAGGCTCAGCAACTACCACCCTGGTCCTTTCGGTGTCTGCGATCCAGAAGACTGTGTTTAGGTCTGCAGGAACTGAAAACCTCTGTCCCTCTTCCCTCTGGCAGCAATCTCCAAGCCACTTTAGTTTGCCCTTTGCAGCCTATGACCACCTTTTGGGAAGCAGAATCAGTCATTTTCTCCCAGGATGGCCAGCCAAAACTTCCTTCAGATAGTTCAATGGGGCCCTTCTGTTCCTTTCCAACTTACTGCATATTCCACCCACATTCGAGGGGCTTTCGGTGGGCCACTTGCCCATTATATTGCAGGAGGTTCAGGCTGTCTGTGCAAAAGGAGCCATAGAGCAAGTCCCGGCCTCGTAAATCTGAACAGGATGCTACTCCTGCTATTTCCTAGTGCCGGTAAAAGTCAGAGACCTTAGTCCTATTTTACATCTCTGGCCTCTCAATTTCTTCCTGCAGATGGACAAGTTCAAGATGCTCACACTGGCCCAAGTTCCACGTGCCCTGAATCCAGGACACTGAATGGTGGCTTTGGATTTGCAGGATGCCTATGTCCTTTTTCCCATCCAGCTGGCCCATGGGTGTTACTTGCAGTTCAAGGATGACCAGGAGCATTTTCAGTTTGGTGTGCTCCCCTTTGGCCTTAATAGTGCCCCTCGGGAGTTCACAAAGGTGATGATGGTGATTGCAGCATACCTTTTGAGATCTGGTATACCAGTCTTCCCCCTATGTCTACTGCTGGCTGTTGAAGACTAACTGGCCACAGTCAGTTGTGGACCACCTCCAGACAATGAATCTCCTGTTATGCTGGGGTTCACTATCAATGTGCCAAAGTCACACTTGACTCTTTCGTAGCGATGCAGTTCATCAGACCTTTCCTTGATACGGTGGATTATCTGGCCTTTCCTCCGGATCAGCGAGTCCAGGATAGGAGGGCTATGATCCCGATGTTTTAGTCTCAGTCCTGAGTCCCAGTGATGGTGGCTCTTAAGTTTTTTGGTCTCCGGCATTCTGCTTATCAACCATGTCGGATGGCGTATGTATGCCCTGCTGTGGGATCCGAAGCCTCAATGGGCCCAGCACCAAGGGATCCTGTGCAGTTCCATCCAGGTTTCAGAGCAGACTGCAAAAGATCTGCAGTAGTGGCTGCTCGATCTCCACTGCCAGGCCCTTTCCCTACATCACCCAGGGCTGACTGTGATGATGGACGCATGGCTGTTAAGATGAGGTAGTCGCCTTAAGGAGATGGAGGTCAGTGTATTCTGGTGTCCGGAGGAGGCCCGGCTCCACATCAGTCTGCCGGAGTTGTGGGCCATTTGTCTGGGTCTAAAGGCCTTCCTGCTGTCCCTCAGTGGAGGCTGGTACAGGTTCTCACTGACACAACTGACAACTGCCATGTGGTACTGCAACAAACAGGGTGGAGTGGGGTCGTGGGTCCTGTACTAGAAGGCCTTGTGCCACTGGAACTGGCTAAATAATTTGAGCAGTGCCCAGACTATGCACTACTTGGCAGGATCTTTAAACACCAGGATGGACGATCTCAGCCAGTGACACCCATACAGCCCTCTCTTAGAGATGCGTTCTGCCTAGGTGGCGCACAGGACTCCTCTATGCCTTTCCGCTGCTATCTCTCCTGGCCTGAGTTCTGACCATGATCAAGAATGACCAGGCCAAAGTCATCCTAGTCGCTCCGGATTGGCCCGGGAGATTGTGGTAACTGGAACCTCTGGACATGAGCGTCCATCTTTCAGCAGCAGGACAGGGTCTTTCACCCAGGCTTGCGCAATCTGCTGTTTAAATGCGGCTCCAGCCATCAGTTACTGGACAGAACCAAGTCGGTACAGTGCCACATGAGGCCACCTTCTAGGTTAAAGTATCTACCAGAAAGAGCATTACAGAAGGTAAGTAACTTGTTCATCATGTGCATTAAGTCTAAAAAGGGGTTTTATACTAGTTTCAAGTGCACATGCCTACTAGGAAGCTTCCCCTGTTATATTAAAGTATTTGCCTGTGTTTCGTTTTAGGCAATTGCACATTGATTTTTATTTTTGTGCCAATTTTTTGCAATAAAGTTTAAAAAAATCACAAGTGCTTTACAAGGTTTGTTATATTTTCTTGCCACTTGACAATATGGTTTTGACAAATCGCTGCATTTATTTGTCGATAGAAGTATGGGAGGCAATTAAAATTAACATTGTCTCCCAGGAAGATGCATACAATTCTGAGTTTTAATTAATAAGAATGTATGACAGAATGGGAAAGCCTGCTGAATACTTTACTTGTTTCTTTTCTTACAGGGGTTCCCTTTCCCAAAAACTTCATGTCTGTGGCAAAAACAATCCTCAAGCGTCTTTTTAGAGTATATGCTCACATCTACCATCAACACTTTGATCCAGTTATTCAACTGCAAGAGGAGGCACACCTCAATACATCATTCAAGCACTTTATTTTCTTTGTTCAGGTATGGTATGTGTCTTATTGAGGGAACAGAGTATGTTAAATCGGAAATTCTTGTTTGTCCTTTAAATTTGTTGAAGAGCATGTCATTAAGGCAAAGCCCTAATGAGGATTACTAGGTTCAGGCTTGTCGCTTGTGGAGATCAATCTTTCACCTGTTTGGCCTCCTCTGCCTGGAACAAACTACCTTTCCACTGTGTAGAATATTCAAGAACGTATTTACATCTCGGCTCAAAATCTGAGTATCTGATTATTAAAGTTAACTTTCATGTGCTTTCTTAGCGCCGGGAAGCCCGATTAGGTACCTGTGCACTCTATAAGTCTGATTTATTGATTGATAACTGACTAAAGGGAAGCTTGGCATTAGCATCGCTTTGTAGTCTGCGTCTCGTTTGATGGGGAGTGCCGCTACAAAGAGAGAGCGCAAGTATTAGACTGCACAGACCTCTCCAAAGTTATGCTGGTCATGTGTGTGGTGGTGGCTGAAGAATGGAAGATACCCCTTCTAGAGGGAACAGTTGCCCCCAGAGCATGCATCTTGGCAACACGTCTACACAGATTTTACTTGTGAAGTTTGACAAACAACCCCAGCTACCTTCATGGAGGTGGTGGGCTTCATTTTGTTTTAATATCTTCATGCTGTCCTCCTGTTCAAATGGCAGGTACAGAAGGCTTCAGGAGTGCACATCGACTATATACATCTTTATATCTCACTACTTAGAACCAGAAGTCTTGTCCTGAGAAGAAAGGTCAGTTGGGTCTGTAGCTGTTTAGCTTAGACGTTCTCACTAAAATGAAATGCTTTCAGAAACTATTCAATAGAGCTTAAAAAAAACACCTCACATTTAAGAACACATTATTTGGAAGAAAAAAAATATGGGTGTAATAGGTTTTTTTTTGAGATTTTGCTCTTAAAAAAGAGAAGAAACCAAACCAAGGTGTCTTCTGTTGTGCCATGCTATATGACAGTTGAAGGCAAGCCTTATCTGAAATTTAAAGAAATACTCTTTTCTCTGACAGCTCTAGTAAATGTCTATTTTTGATGGTTTTTACTTGTATGTGTAAAGTAGACAGGCTCTCCTAGTTGAACAACTACTGTTAAAGTTAAGTGACTTATAGTTTTTGATATGCGAAATGTCAGGAATTTTATGCATATACTGACTTTTTCGGCCAGTATTACATTTGTTTACCCCAACACTCGAGAGGAAATCAGGGCAAACAAAATTGAAAGACCTATATTATCCCATCACGAACAAAGTTGGTCTTCTAGATTAACCAGAATGTAAATGCATAGAATCAGGTCAATTGGATAAAAGTGTGAAATTACGATCTACTTGGGGAATAAGTGAAAGAAAGCACAGCAGCAATGTCTTTTCACGCAGTGTCTTTGTCAAAAAATGTGTAGCTCCAGATATATTAAATCACAGATGTAAAGCAAATCTGCTTATAATGTGTGGATTCAGCTATTTGGCTGGGTGTGGTTTCCACCAGGGGTGCCGTTCAGAAGATAGTGAGGTCTTCCCTGACTGGTGTACAATGGTCTTACAATCAAAAATAGGGGGAGGTAGAGGTATCAGTTAGGTCCACCCTCCTTACTCAATTTAGAAACACAAAAACCGGAATACCGGAATAAAGAACCTAACCACAGGAGAAAAACGTGGCTTCCACTATTATGAAGTAGAAAATCCTCCTATCCAGAAAGAAAAATGTATTTCTAGAGTCCCCTCACCCACCAGGGTTTCCCCTTGGTGGCATGCTTCATCATAGGGGTCCTTTCAATCCGCTGCGGATTGAGGCGTGCTGCGACTTGCGAAATTACGTAGGAGCACTTTTTTGGAAAAATGTGTAGTGCAGTGATGTGGAGTGGGAAAGAAAATGGGTTAAAAATACCTAACTAGTGGGCTAATACTTTATTCCTGCTCCTAGTTGGTATGTTTAAAAACGGGTGAATACTGGGGAAAACAGCATAACTATGATGAGTCAGGTGTCCCTAGTACTGGTCGACATGTTTCGAGCTTCCCCTAAAGCTCTTCTTCAGGACCACACATGGACCAGCCGTGTGCGTACCACTCCTAAGTAACCTATAAATAAGGCAACTGAAGAAAATGAAATGAAAAAGTGCCACACCTATTGCGTGTGCACTAGTGGTTAAATACATACGTTAACAGAATGGTAGGTAGAATTTTTGTTAAGGCTGAAATTAGCCCCATGGTCTGGAGGGGTTGAGGGGCTCGTAGTCACACTTTCATCAGAGCGCACCTCAAGGATATTCACCTATTCACTCCCCCGGAGACCGCTTATTGATATATATAGGTGTGGCACTTTTTCATTTAATTTTCTTCAGTTGCCTTATTTATAGGTTACTTAGGAGTGGTACGCACAGGGCTGTCCCCTGTGTGGTCCTGAAGAAGAGCTTTAGGGGAAGCTCGAAACATGTCGACCAGTACTATGGACTCCTGACTCATCATAGTTATGCGGTTTATCCCAGTATTCACCCCTGTTTTTAAACATACCAACTAGGAGCAGGAATAAAGTATTGGCCCACTAGTTAGGTATTTTTAACCCATTTTCTTTCCCACTCCATATCACTGCACTACACCTTTCCAAAAAAGTGCTCCTACGTAATTTCGCAAGTTGCAGCACGCCTCAATCCGCAGCGGATTGGGAGGACCCCTATGATGAAGCATGCCACCAAGGGGAAACCCTGGTGGGTGAGGGGACTCTAGAAAGAAATTTTTCTTTCTGGATAGGAGGTTTTTCTACTTCATAATAGTGGAAGCCCCGTTTTTCTCCCATGGTTAGGTTCTTTATTCCGGTTTTTGTGTTTCGTACTATGGTCTTAGCCAGTTGGCTGCGGATGGTCATTTCATTTAAGTTCCCTCTGATTGGAATTTGAACCTCCTATTTCCACAAATAAATATCAGGTATAGTTGTCCTGCTTAATTTAGCCTCGGACGAACAACCTTAATTAGCTTACAGTTTGACAGTTGTACTTGATCCCTTCATAACCTCCGTAAACATGTCTTCTGCAAACAACTTGCTACCTCATGAACGATGAAAAAGAGGTGTACTTTTTGGAAAATTGTAAAAGATCTCTTCCTAGAGGCGCTCACTAACGTTTCACTGGCATTTTTTGCAAGGTTTCTGGTGCTATTGTGCACCCCGCACAGCATGAAGAATTGAGGTGGCTCCCTGTTTGTGTCTCACCTGCAACAGCGCATGCGCTCTTGCTTGCGAGGCGTATTGTGTACAATAAGGAGCTTGCAGCCCACGCATGGTTTGCCATTAGTTTGCTTAATTGTCACTCTACTTTGCTGCCTCCTAATTGGCCAGCGTGTGCCTCAACGTCACTTCCTGCTTCTGTAGCGCATGGACCAAGCACAGATTGATTCATCCTAATTAGTGTCCATCTGCTGATTGCACTGTGTTTCAGGTACTGTTTCAGTTTTCTGTGTTTCTTTATCTTCCCTCCCAAAACGTTTGGTTTCTTTTTTGTTGATTTGTGCTTCTCTATTGTTGTTCGTGTTTATCTCCCCTACCCGCCCGTTGTTCAAGTGTCTTTATAAATGTTCATGTAGCTTTATCGCTCCCTTCCCACCCGTTTGTGTTGCTATGTTTATCCCCTTCCACCACCCCATTTTCATACTGCTTTACCCCCTCCAACCCGCAATTATTTCTGTTGATTAATAAACTCCAATCCCCTGTTCGTGTTAGTTTCTCCTCACCTCACCCTTCTTGATTCTCTGTGCTTTTTACTTTGGGCATTTCTCTTGCGCCTCAATGCCCTTGATGTTTATTTTCATGTGTATTGGTCCCACACTTTACATGCGAGCTTTCAATTCTTATATATTTAGTCCGCATAGGCCCACGTTGCAGCTGCATATCTACTGAGACCTCATGCTCTGGTATTTGCAGTCTTGGTTGTTTGTCTACGAGAGCAACACTGCCAAGATTAATGCTCTATCCTTTTCCCATTGTTTAGAGGCTTTGTTGTCTGAGCAATAAGGTTCTGGCTGATACTACCCCCAATCACGATGTAATGTTTTCATTACATGGAACTGAATGCCGCGATCGCCGACTGGTGTAGCGAGCATTCAACTGGTCTTGCTAAGGCTCTGAAAGTATGGATTAATCCTTCCTCCCTCTATTTTCACTGCACCACCTCTCTGGGACACGGGATTATTTATCTTACATGTTGTCGTGGCATCTTTAATGATTGGTTTCAAAAATGTATTTAATCGTAACCTTACATCTCATGGTAGCTTGTTATTAAAGAGTGCCATTGATTTAATATCGGTGTCTCCCTCCGTATAGGCTGGAGAGTGGGGAAGTTATTATGAGGGTGAGGTGAAATGCAGCTGAATTCAGTTGTTTGTAAGACATTTGTTTTAAAGCTATGGCTATATCACAATGTGCATTCAAAATTTACCTAAGGCAGCTAAGACTGGGGGGGGGGGGAGGTGGCGGGGTTCACTCAGATCTTGGTAGAACATACCTTAATCTTTGCCAAAGAGGTTCAGTGATTGCAGGATGCAAGGGTCAATAGAGTGCGCTCTTAAGAAGGAGAGGTAGTAGGTGCTATTCCCACTACTTCTTGGTGCCCAGAAAGGACGCTGCTCTCAGGCTGAATTTGAATGTTTGTTTCTTGAACACATTCCTCATAATGCTGACTCTGGACCAGGTCCCCTCTGGCTTTGATTCTGGGAATTCTATTGTGTCCCTGGACTGTCTGAGCACGTACTTTAGTGTGCCAGTCCCGCAGGCAGTTCCTCTGCTTCGTGGTAGGGAATTACCACTTTACGTTTGAATCCTGTCCATTGGCATCACCTCAGCCCCTCAAGGTGTTTACTAAGGTTGAATGCTGTGATCGTTGTTCATCTTCGTAGGTCTGCAATGCATGTATTCCATACCTTGATGACTTGCTATTGAAGGTGAATTTGATAGTTGTGAATGAACTGCAGGCAAACAACTCGCTCCTCTTTCCTTGGGTTCTCAATCAACAAGCTGAAATATCACTTTCAGTCAGTGCAGAAGAGTCCCTTAATTGAGGCCTTTCTGGGCACCTGTGTGTTCAAGCCCTCTCTAGCCCCACAGTGAGTCTGGGACATTATGTATATGATCCCGAAATTACAGTCTCAGTCCAGTGTTCTGGCCTTGATGATTCTGATATTGCTTGGTCTCTTGGCCCTAGCCTATTCTGCTTGTGCTCTGTACTCTTTAACACATGCAGGCTCTGCAGTGAAATCTTCATCTTAAATGGGCTTAACACGGGGGTGCCTCTCAAACGTGTGTTGTACGAGGCAACTTGGGACTTCCAGAGGTGGATGAAGCATTCCAACAGGAGTTCGAGAAAGCTATGTTTCCAACACCATCTGGAGCTCACTACAGTAAAGAATGCATTGGCTATCCGCGAAGGAGTTGGGGCCAACTTGATTGGAGTGGAATATATAAGCCTCTGGTCTCTGCTTGAGCAGAGGCACCTCATCAGTCTTCTGGAGGTGTGTGCCATCCAGTTGTCTCCTAAGGCCTTTGTCTTCCATCAAAAGCATCCTGACAGACAACATGGACCAACATATGGTACTGCAACAAAAAGGATGGTGGTGGCATGCGCTGTGCCTGGAGGCACTGAAGCTGTGGTACTGGCAAGACCTTCAGGGCATGCCCTGACTGCCAACCATCTGACCGCTGGTGTATAAACCAGCGTCCTAAAAATAAATACTTCTCACCCCATATATTGTTCGCACAGCGGGGAGGGTGGCCAGGGGTTAAGGAATCTGGGGCTAGACTATGTCTCTACCAGATAATACTTTACCGAAGGTAAGTAACTTGTTCATCTGATAGACATCTAGCCGTGGATTCCTTAACTTTTGAATTAAATGCCATAGCTATACCCCGCCTGGAGGAGGGGCTATGAACCAATCCCACAAAAGTTCTCAGAGAGAACCAGCTGGTCAAAATTAACAAGACACTGGACGCATGTAGGATTCAGATGAAAAGGAACATGAGCTCCTTACAAATACTGTGGCAAAGACCACAGGCAATGTAAATAAAAAAAATAACTCTGCAGGCATGGAAAAACCAATGCCTCAAAGGAAGCAGAATAATATTGTCGGAAGACAACAGTAGGATAGTAGTATTTAACCCCTAAAGGGTAAAATAAGCCTAAGGACCAGGAGGGCCAATAGCGAATGCCATGTAAACTACAGTTCCTTACACCTGTATAGAAGTATTTGAAGGAAACCTGTCCTGAGAAATCCAGAAAAACAGGGGCTTCCGGACACATCCCTATTAAAACCAAGATGAATAAACACATTCATCGCAAAGTTGGAAGACTAATCCAAGTACAAGGACTGTTGCACATCAAATTCCATCCGTGGAAATAAAGAAAATTATTAGGCACAGACCACTGCGAAGGTCATACAATGCATAGAACCCATTGAGACTAAAACATGCAATTATACAGATATGAATCTGCAATAAATATTGATCAAATAATCCCAAAATCTATGTAGCCCGTGACTGAAAATATAAGTAATGTCAGAAGTGTTGCTCTCAAGAATGACTACAAAAATATTGAACTAACAAAATCCTCACCTTCCAAGCTCCAATTACTACATAAGAAACCACCATTGACTGTTGTGCAGACGAACCCTAATACCCCCAAGCTGACAACTTGGGATAAGAACTACACCAGTGAAAAAGATAACAATTCACTGAGTATCGACAACGGCGACTAACTGCATATCTCCAGGGAGACATTATCTAGCCTCCCATATCACAAAATGCCAAATTATAAGCATAATGGGAATGTATTTACACCTAGCTGCTTGGCTGGGTGGTGGAGAGATGACCACACAAGAGATAAACATAGAGGGGAGGGCCCACCAAAAACGCCTAAAGAATAACAGAAAATACCTAACTAATGTACCAAAATTTGACGAGCGAAGCAGGGAAGACGAGGAGGCCCTCAAAAATAAAGTAACCTATTGGATTAGGCATTATAGACAGTGCTGATCAGTCATAAGATCAGACATAGTGAGTGCAGAACGGTTACAGAACCAGCAGGGATGCCTTGGCACCATTGCTCTTACAGTAACGGACAAAACAATTGTAGATGGACTGATTGCTATGGACCTGAGAATAGAACATGCTCCTAAATCGGCTATAAGGTTCAAGCTCCGCAGGCCATTCACTGACAACATTGTGAGTACTCAAAATCTCGATGAAGTAGACTTACTGATCTTGATCAGAACCCCCGAAACAATGCGCTTAAAGCCATGGCTAAAGCATGGCCAGGATACAGGTATAGAGGGAAATGGAATAGAGATGGATAAAACTATGGAGAGAGATACCTCTATAAATATAGGAGAAGAAAAAGAGGGAATATTAAACATCCCTAGCACTCTTACCATTATTATAATTGCAAAAAGTGATAATGTATCACTGATTTCATGGAATGTAGCAGGATTAAAAAACAGGTTATTAGACCCAGACTGGCATTACTATATAGAACAATTCGATTACTGCCTTTTCCAAGAGACATGGCTTTTAGAACCACTGTATAAACAAGGATATAAAACGTTCTTTAAAAATGCAATCCCCTTGCGTCATTGAGACCATCAGGAGAATTGGCCATGTGGATAAAAATCACCCCAGACACAACTATATATACTTATAACATCGACTCCCAGGATATACCAGGAATTAGAATATCCACGAGCAAGGGTAAACATTACATCTTTTTAATATCTATAATAGACCAAAGAATGCAAGCACTGAATCGGAGACTGTTAGTTCCTTGGATATTATTCTAAAAAACATAGATCCCGGTGTAACAATAGTCGTAGGTGGAGATTTTAATTGTACCTACGAGCCCCTTATGGGATTGGATGTAATCACTGAGGAAGAGGATCTAGTGAGGGGATCCCTGTACTTGAGGTAGACAATTATGTACTATGCACAACTGCAACCATGCAATTGACCTATTTTACAATAGAACATGGGCTAGGGGCATGTAATGGCAGGATTAAGGATGGCAACACAGATAGAACTCCTTTATATACATTCAAAGGGGAATAGCCCGCTTAAGAATTGACTATATCCTGCACAGCATAACGACATGGGAAAAAAATCTATAGTTTCAAAATAAATAGTGCAAGAGTAGACAGTGATCACTACCCCTTGTGTTTGGAATGGAAAGGAAACAAGAGCGGTGCACATGCGACCGGTACCGATTTCCCGACCGACCAACTAATAATAGATAACCATAGATCACTAAAATGGCCTTGTGTCGTGAATGAGACAGATACCATGACTAATATTTATAATACCTTCCCTGAAGTACTTATGGGGCACCTTAACAGTTGCCCTACACTAGCCTCGATTACTACCACTCACCAAACTCTCATCATAGCTCTAAGACCATTTTTAACAAAAGCCCTGGCTGTTAAAATACATCCAGAACCGACCCAACTAATCCGTAGTACTCTGATAAATGCAAAGAAGTTAAAAACGTCTCCTTTATAGTTTAAAGAGGGGGAAAGTCTCATCGGTAAGAGAAGCAAGGGATAACTATAAAAAAAGTATTACTGAATGCATAAAAAACTTGGGAGGACTAAATTGGTCTGACTAATTACAATCAGTTAAATTGAGGGACTCGCCTTATTCTGAAACATAGTAGCTCACCAAAATAAAGACCTTGTATCCTACACGGAGCACCATGTGGACCCAGGCACCTGGACCAGCCACTTTAGTAATCTTAACGCAGTCCCCACCCTTCTAGAGCAAGATGAACTGCCATTTCATGATGTCACAATTGATAGAAATGATGGACAGGTGCTTTATTTTAGCCTAGCAGATACGGCACGAGCAATGGAGGCTATAAAACCAGGAAAAGCACCTGGGTTGGACAAGATTCCGGGGGATCTGTTAAAGCATGAAAAGGAAGTATTGGTCCCCCATGTAAAGATGCTGTGCAACGCTGTTGCATCTGGGGCACCTGTCCCTCCTTCGTGGAATGGGGCCGAGAAAGTACCAATCCACAAAAAAGAAAATAAGTGTGATCCTGTTATCTGTAGGCCAATAAGCCTTATAGACGTCATGCAAAAAATCTATGCCCGCCAAATACTGGAGAGGTTAAGTGATTGGATCCATGAAAATAACATACTTTCACCGTTCCAAGCAGGATTTAGGTCTTGCACTAGTACCATCGACCAGGCTTTTAGATTAATGTGCTTGCTATGGAGGTATATAAAACTCAAGGGGGGACACATTTATATAGCATTTATAGACCTAAAGGCGGAATTTGATTATGTCCCAAGAGAATTACTGTGGACCACGTTAAAGATCCAGGTCGTCCCAGAAGAAATTCTAATTCAGATAATCAAGTTACACCAGAATAATTTTGCCAGGGTGCGCTGGGGCCAACAAGGCAATCATACAGAACAGATCCCTATAAGAAGAGGAGTGAGACGGTGTTGTGTGATGGCACCCACTCTGTTCTCACTCTACATCTACGATGATGTGAATCACCTAAAACAACGTGCCCACGATTCACCTAAGATCTGTGGATATCCAGTCCTTGCTCTACTTTTTGCAGATACCATTCTGATCTCCCAGACACCAAAAGGTCTCCAAAATCTACTTGATAGTTTCCACATTTATTGTAGGAAAAGGGGTTGGAAATTAACACAAGACAAAATACATGACCGTGAAACCACACAGGTCTTTTAATAAAAACGTTACAGTGGAGGAACAAAAATTGGAGCATGTCAACAATTTCAAATATCTGGGTATAACTTTAAATTCCAAACTATCATGGGAACCCCAGATAAACCAGGCTAAAATGACCCTCGTACAAAACTCTAGACCAATATTGATTTAGTATAATAGATCCATTACAAAGGCAGTAACACCAGCCTTGGAAATCTATAGGCACAAGGCCCAGGCTGCCACATTATATGGGGCTGAACTATGGGGTATTGACAATGTGAAATCCCTTGCTATAGCAGAAAATACGCTTATGAAAAGCATCTTGGGGTTGCCAGCTGGAGTACCACTAATTCCAGTGTTTTCAGATTTGAATATCAAACGGATAGAACATATCTCACCGTTAAGATCTATACTCTTTTGGGTAAGAATCTGGACCACGGAAGAGCTGGGTCACGATCGAGATGTTCAAAAGGAAATACTGGAACTAGATGGGAATCGAACTGTCCCATGGTTGTGATATGTAAAAGCGTGGTTCATAAAACTTGCCTTACCTTCATACTGGAATGAGCCTCAAGCACTACAAACTAGCTCAAAGAAACATCTTAAATCAGTATACTGGGAATGTTACAAATTCTCAACACCGCAACCCAAAACTAGGTCAGCTTACAACCCAATTTCTCGATATAAAACCAGCCGCTGGATTTGAAGACTCCCTAGACAAAATTCTGCCTTTTTTGGCAAAGATATTGTATATGAAGGAATGTGACCTACCAGACTGAGACTTGCACCCTATGCACTTTAGATCAGGCAGAAAACACTGCACATGCCCTATTTTTCTGTTCAGCCTATAGTAGGCAAAGGAGTAAATGGAACCGTCCGTTATTTAAGAAATTAGGCTATAGGAAATTTGAAGAAAAACTGAGGGTACTTAAAAGTGACACATCACCGTACATAATTTTTGCCCTCAGTAGATACTTACTTGCAGTCAGTTTTATTAGTAAGAAAGCAGGGTTGAAATTTTAGTCTTTCCTCAGAGCGGTTTTAGACGTGTTGTGGGTCCTTTTTAATTTTCAGCTTACTTGCAAACGGGGAAGGCATTGTCAGGTTATATAGGCATACCATTATTGCTCATACTGCTGCAATTTTACGTTGATGTGCCCAAAATAATTGTATTCCAATTATTGGAGTCCTGGGCTGAATCAATTTGTAAATATGACTACCTAGGAACAATCGATTTTATCTACCGTATTTTTGCACTTGTACTTTATCTTAGCATTTGTAGTTTACTATTTGACTTTCGTGGCACTTTGTAGGGTAAGGATATGCAATTGTATTATGAGAGATGAGCTATTGTTGTTCCCCGCTAGTTAAGTTAAATTAATACAGTCATAACCGGACAAATGATGCACATATCTGATTCAATTTTAGTTAAACGTTTATGAATTTCACCCTCTGGCATGGCAGACCGTTTTAGGTTTTTGTCTTTGGAAGTGTAATTTTACTAACTATGTTCAATCTGACTGAGGCATATCCTTGCAAATTGATGTATGCTTACTATATGCCGAAAACCAATGTATTGTGTGTGTATGTATATGTATGTGTGTGTATATTATGTGTGTGTGTATATATATATATATATATATATATATATATATAATTTTTTATAAACTGTTTTATGCTCATTTAATGGCCTACGGTATCTATACTATATGGCCCGTGCTCCATGCACATGTATAGATCCGTATCCATAATACATAAATACAGAAATGTATAAAAATATATATACACTAAGTATCACATACAGCTATACACAAACTTACAGTGAAGAGAAGCAAACTTCATCTCGTAGTACAATTCGCAAAAATATAATGAATATCTTGCCTTATTGTATATAGCAGAGCCTGTGTATACATTATATACACACATAAATAAGATGGAACTGAAAAACCAGCCCATGATACCATATACCAGAAAATCGAGAGAGAGATCACACCCTCAATAAAGCAACCTGGGTGACTTAGCAGTAAGACAATGCTAGCTGCCCAAAAGAATTCTAATAGGCTATTACTACCATAAACCGAAAAGAAAACAGAAAAATGAACCTTTGCCAACAGAAAGCAGTTTAGACCACACTCAGCCCAGTAGATGAAGAAAAAACCCAACCCCTGGAAACCTCCAAAAAGAAGTACCGGAATGGTATATTCGACCGCAAGGTATACCAGACAGAACTGAAATCTGATCATAAATCGTGTGTGTGTGTGTGTGTGTGTGTGTGTGTGTGTGTGTGTGTCCGCGTGTGTGTGTCCGCGTGTGTGTGTCCGTGTCCCCGTCGTAACAGACTATCAGCTCAAAAATTGAACCCTAAGAAAGGCAACTGCTGATTAGGAGAAGAAAATGTCCCCAATATCCAAGGACATCCAACTTCCAGACAGGATAAGTGTAACTACACTTATAATCCTAGCATATCAAAGTATTTAGGAAGGAAAAACGCAGAATGTTCTAAATTAAGAGAAAGGCCAAGAAGGTGAACACTCTCAAGAAAAGAAAGAAATCCCCCCCCCAAAAATGCAAGACATGGGCTCAGTGGTTGACCCCTGAAGGTTAAAACATCATATCTGAAAGAAACAGTTAGTTATAGATTCCTTACCGTAGAATTACCCCCAGGCGTCAGACTGGATCCGGAAAGTTTTTCGTCAGCAGTACCTCTGCGCGTCGAAAGGTAGCGTTGGACGCGTCCGTCGTGGTCGCCGGGATGACGTCGCGGTAGCTACTTAGACGCCGCCCTCGCGCGCTGACGTCGGTTCTTTTTCCGCTCCAGCCAGCGCAGATCTGGAGAGAGCGGTACCTCCAGTCACTTTTTGACTGAACTTTTTGAGCGACTTTTGTCGACATCTTTTTGAGTCCTACCGACTCCTGGTGCACGTAGGGATGCCCGGCTTCAAGGCTTGCGGTTCCGGTACCCGACTGATGTCGGTGACTGATCCATACCGTGTGTGCATCTTTTGCCTGGAGTGCGACCACAACCCTAAGTCGTGCTCCGACTGCCGGACCATGGCTCCGAAGTCTTTGCGGGAGCGGTCCCGAAAGCTTCTTGAGCGCCGGCAGTCGGCTCCGCGCCTTTCGAGGTCCCGGTCGCGAGGAAGGTCGAGGGACCGGTCGCGGAGCCATCACCACTCGTCATCCAAGTCTTTGCACTCTGGGTCAGGTAAGCCGAAGCACAAGAAGAAGTCGAAGAAGCATCGTCGCTCTTCGACTTCTCGTCGGTCGGCTGACGCGACGAGGGATGCGAGCGGTGCCCCTCCCGCGGCTCTGCGTGCAGAGCCTGAAGGGTCGACTCAGTTTCCCTCCCTTCCCGGGACCCGGAGCGACCCCTGCCCAGCTTCGTCAGTTTTACGAGGCGATGCATGCCATCTTTGGGCAGCCCGACTCCGCCGGCGCGCCTTCGGGCCCGCGGACTCGGTTGGGGGTCCTAGGCCTTCCCTGCCGACGGCTCCGGTGCCACAGGGCCCCCATGGATCCAGGCCTGGATCCGGATCGGCGCCGGTTGACCTCACTACGCCTTCCCCGGCGCCGTTTCCTTCGGCACCACACCCGACGCCGGTTGTGCCCCCAGCCGACGTCGGCCCCGGCCTCCATCCTGATGTGGACACGGAGCCGGACTGGCGTCGCCCGACGCCAGATCCAGCGCCGAGTGGTGTCTTTGTGCCCCTGTTCATTCCTGGGGTCCCTGTAAGGGGGAAATAAATTAGCTAATTGCAAGCACAAATATTTAAAGAGCAATTATAACAGGACATAATATATATAATCAGACGACATAGTGCTTAAGTATTTATCGAAAATATATTTTTTATTTTTGTTTTACTAATATTTTGTCATCTTTTCAGTGTATCAAAAATATAATTCTGTGTTTTTAAAATTCACAATGCATCGAATGATATAGGATAAGAAGCTTAACATATAGATCACGCTATATTTGGCGAGTAAATTTAGGCTTCACCAAATGGTGCATTCAAACCAGTGAAATCATTTTTCAATTATGAAAAGAGCATGGTCCTGACAGGTCCTCTTGGCGCCACCTTTATGTAGTCGCCGTTTTTTTCAGAGAAAGATATTACCATCTTGGAATAACATATATAACTGGGAACTGTGGGCTTAAGTAAATATATAAGAAACAGAGAGAACCTAATCACAGTCTCCCACATCCATCTAGATACACCCTTATTTTAAGCGTTTACAGTCAGTTATTCTTAATAATTTACGGGACCTTATATGTCTCTTTATAGATGTCCTGATTACATATAACGACAGAGCACCAGCTAACAGGATCCCTCTGCTACATGGGGACCCATTACAGGTATTTTCCAATGTTAGAGCAGAGTCTCCAACATATTCCAAGACTGCATATAGGTATCCCCTGCACCTTTAAAATTGATTAATTTAGCAATCTCTTTTTGACCATTTTTTCTTTTTTATGATTAGAAGTATACATTGTGACCGGACTATATTATCCAATCCTGGTAAATAGAACTTCAAACAGCATCAACAGTGGTAGGAACCCACTATCTTGGTTCATCTGCCGACATTCATTCCATAAGGTATAGAAGCATGCCTTAATACCTAATTAAATTAACTCAATCTACCTACCAGCTTTCCTAAAATATATATACCATTATATTACAGACCCAGGGACCCTTTGTATCTTATCATCAAGAAACCTCGCAATTGGAATTAACCCCTATAGAGTGCCCATATACAACAATAGGTGACTATAGCATTTCCAGAATTTTGAGTCTCCTGTTACTTTCTGTGCATGCCGAGTTAGCACATGTTCTGTTGCACAATACCATTCTTCTTAGCATGCACTTTCTATAAACAGACGGGTTTTAATGGAAACTATCTCTTTATGCACAAACAATTGATAAATAAATGAATGTAATGTAATGTAAAATATATTTATACCGCGCAGCTGTCACCCCAAGGGTATCCTGGCGCTGAGACTGACCAGAAGATGTATGGATGCAGAACAAACAGACAGATAGCCCAGCCTGCAATGAGTGATAGCTCAGAATTAGTCCTCCCTTGGGAAAAGCCATGTCTTCAGCTTTTTCCTGAATGGTAGTAGTTCCTGAGTTTGTCTAATGTCTAGGGAATGCCACTGGAAGGTGTCTTTGGTATACTTCTTCACACAGTTCACATATTCTACTCTCAGAATGTTTTTAACCTCACTTAATTTGCACGGTTTTAACTCGTATAGATCCCCTACAAACGACTGAACCTTAGTATATTCACCGATTTTATTGTAAACGGTTTAATCAAACAAATTTGCTACAGGACATAAAAATCTAAATAATTTCTGACATAAGTGCATGTAATCATTGAAATTATTCATTATATGTCCAATGCAGTGAAAGTTGACACGGTTTCCTGACGAAGGCAACCTGCCGAAACGCGCGTAGTTCCATCTACCGCCGACCCTCCTTTCTGTCCATATGTGATCTGGACCCTGTTACGAATATAAGAGAAAAGATTGTACTATATGTCAATTGTATGATTATGTTTAAATCTCTTACTCGCTTGATTATGTCTTATATATCATTCGATGCATTGTGAATTTTAAAAACACAGAATTATATTTTTGATACACTGAAAAGATGACAAAATATTAGTAAAATAAAAAATATATTTTCGATAAATACTTAAGCACGGTCGTCTGATTATATAAATTATGTCCTGTTATAATTGCTCTTTAAATATTTGTGCTTGCAATTAGCTTGTTTATTTCCCCCTTACATTGTTTTCCCTACAGCTAGCAAGTTTTCATTGTTTTATGTAGGGTTCCCCTTTTTTCCAAACCATTCCTGGGGTACCTTTCAGGCCAGATTGGCACCCAGAAGATGAGGAGGAGGACTGGGAGGGGTCAGGTGACCCTCTGACCGACCAGTTGGATTATGATTCGAACTGGAGAGGACCTGGGGGATGCCAGTGGTCTCGATACCTCCCCTGACCTTGGCATGTTGTCTCCTCCTACCGTGGCTACGGAGGAGGCAGCTTCCTATGCAGTGGTGTTGCGTAGGGCGGCCGAGGCTCTCCACCTCGAGCTCCCTACGGTGGCAGTCAGGAATAACCTCCTGACAGAGGTGCTTCAACCGCAAACGAGCTCTTCGGAGCCCCTGCTGCCGTTTAATGAAGCCCTAACCGACATACTTTTGGGCACCTGGTCCAGGCCCAACACGGAGGCTCCCGTGGATAGGATAATTGCCCGACGCCACCGCCCGGCTCCGGGCGACCCCACTTTCCTCTCCCAACACCCCACCCCTGAGAGCTTGGTGGTCCAAGCCTCTACTTCCAAGAGCGCATTCCCTAATGCACCACCAGATAGGGAATCCAAGAAGCTGGATCATCTTGGGAAGAAGATTTTTTCTTCCGCCAGCTTGGGACTGCGGTCGGTAAACACCGCATGTCTATTGGGCCGCTATTCCCACTCTGCGTGGGACACGATTGCGCAGGTGCTGCCTCAGTGTCCGGAGGAGGCCCAGACTGTACTCTCCCAGGCTGTTGCCGCAGGGAGAGACGCAGCGAAGTTTACCATCCGCTGTGGGCTGGATACCGCCGACTCTCTGGGCAGAACGATTTCCACGTCGGTAGCCCTTCGACGCTACGTCTGGATGAGATCGACTGGCTTTTCTGGGGATGTCCAGAGCACCCTTATGGACATGCCTTTTGATGGCCGTCGCCTTTTTGTCGACAAAGCAGACCACGCTCTAGAGCGTTTCAAGGTCTCACTGGCTACGGCCAAGTCCTTGGGCCTCCAACTGCCCTGCGCAGTCTGCTTTTTGCCCCTTTCGTGGCTACGGAAGGGGTGCCCCACTACGTCCCGCCCAGAGCCACAGGCCGACGCAAGCTGCACAACCTTCGCGCGGCCGGGGACGTGAGAACCACCGCCATGGTTCTGGGGGCCAGCGAGCGGGCCAGTCCACCAACTGCTTCAGCCTCCAAACCTTCCTAGTCCGACTTTTCAGGCCCATCAATCGCCAGTGGGCGGCAGGATCCGCCATCACCTCCCCCACTGGTGCACCATCACGTCAGACAGGTGAGTTTTGCAGATAGTCCGAAGCGGCTACTCCCTCCCCTTCGAGGCTACCCCCCTAGCCATGCCACCTCAGTACCATCGCATGTCGGAGGATCATCTGGGCCTTCTCCAACAGGAAGTTACGGCTCTCTTGGCCAAGGGAGCCATCGAGCGCGTTCCTGCCCCAGAAGTAGGTCGTGGTTGCTATTCCCACTACTTTCTGGTACCCAAGAAGGAAAAGGGCCTGCGTCCTATCTTGGACCTCAGGAACGTCAACCGCTTCCTCCGGAAGGAGAAGTTCAAAATGTTGGCGCTAGCTCAGGTCTTGTCTGCCCTCGACCCTGGAGACTGGATGGTAGCGTTGGACTTGCAGGACGCCTATTTTCACATCCCCGTCCTACCGGCGCTACTTGCGGTTCACGGTAGGCCATGAGCATTTTCAGTTTACCGTGCTCCCCTTCGGCCTTACCAGCGCCCCTCAGGTGTTCACCAAAGTGATGGCGGTGGTTGCAGCTCATCTGCGCAGATCAGGGGTCCCAGTCTTCCCCTATCTCGACGACTGGTTGTTGAAGGCGGGCTCGCCGCAGACAGTCGTCTCCCACCTCCAGACTACGGCCGACCTCCTGCATTCGCTGGGGTTCTCCATCAACATGCTGAAGTCACACCTGATTCCCTCTCAGAGGCTTCTCTTTATCGGAGCGGTTCTGGATACAACGCAGTTTCGGGTCTATCCTCCCGAGCAGCGAGTCCGGGATATTCGGGCTATGATTCCGATCTTTCAGCCCTTATCCCGGGTTTCCGTCAGGATGACCCTCCGGCTGCTGGGCCTGATGGCCTCCTGCATCCTGCTGGTGGATCATGCCAGGTGGCATATGCGGGCTCTGCAGTGGGACCTGAAGTTCCAGTGGGCACAACATCAGGGGAATCTGTCCGATTGCGTCCAGATCTCGGAGGGCACTGCACGCCAATTGCAGTGGTGGCTCACAAACCAGCATTGGGTCAACGGCAGATCCCTCTCCCTTCCTCAACCAGAGTTCACAGTGGTGACGGATGCATCACTGCTGGGATGGGGCGGCCACATGGGGGAGGCGGAGATCAGAGGCCTCTGGTCTCCGGCGGAGTCCGGGCTCCACATCAACCTTCTGGAGCTACGGGCGATCCGTCTTGCACTAAAGTATTCCTTCCCTCTGTCCGGGGAAGAGTAGTGCAGGTGTTCACGGACAACACCACCGCCATGTGGTACTGCAACAAACAAGGCGGGGTGGGGTCGTGGACCCTATGTCAAGAGGCCCTCCGCCTCTGGACATGGCTGGAACATCAGGGCATATCCCTGGTGGTTCAACACCTGGCAGGTTCTCTGAACGCCAGGGCGGACGAACTCGGCCGCAGGTGCATGATGGATCACGAATGGCGTCTTCACTCGTAGGTGGCGCAAGGTCTCTTTCGTCAATGGGGAGAGCCTTGGTTAGATCTATTCGCCACCGAAGAGAACACGCAATGTCAGCAATTCTGCGCGTTGGAATTTCCAAGGCGGCCCTCGCTAGGCAACGCTTTTCGTCGCGAGTGGAGTTGCAGTCTGTTGTACGCCTTTCCGCCTATACCACTTCTGCCCAGAGTGCTGAAGAAGATCAGGCGCGACAGGGCCCAAGTCATCCTTGTGGCTCCGGATTGGGCACAAAGAGTCTGGTATCCCGAGCTACTGCATCTAGCCATCGATCCTCCGATCCGTTTGCCCCTTCGGGAGGATCTTCTGTCGCAGCAGCAGGGGACGGCCCTCCACCCGAACCTGTCCAGCCTCCACCTCCTTGCGTGGAGATTGAGTGGCGGCAGTTGACGTCATTCGACTTGCCTCCCAAACTTTGTGATGTAATCTTGGCAGCCAGGCGTCCCTCCGCTAAGACGGTATACGCCTGCCGATGGAACAAATTTGTGGCATGGTGCGCAGCAAAGGCTGTGGATCCCCTTTCTGCCCCTCTTTCTGAGGTTCGCTTGTTCCTCCTTTCTTTGGCCCAGCAGGGCTCTGCTCTGGGCACTATCAAGGGCTATCTCTCGGCCATTTCTGCCTTTTAGGCTTCCTGATCAGCCTTCTCTCTTCAAGTCCCCGGTTGTAAATCGTTTCTTAAAAGGCATTACTCATCTCTTTCCTCCTATCCCCTTCGTAATGCTTCAGTGGGACTTGAATTTGGTCTTGACCTATTTGATGTGCGCTCCCTTTGAGCCGCTTCACAACTGTCCTCTCAGACTCTTAACTCTTAAGACTGCATTCCTGGTGGCCATCACATCTGCCAGAAGAGTGAGTGAGCTCCAGGCTCTTTCATCCAAGCCTCCTTTTCTGGCTGTACATCCGGACAAGGTTGTCCTAAGAACTCGCCAATCCTTCCTTCCTTCCCAAGGTGGTCACCTCCTTTCATATTGGCCAAACCATCACTTTGCCCACCTTCTTTCCGCCTCCCTCTAAAGAGGAAGAGAGGCTCCACCGTCTGGACCCAAAACATGCGATTGCCTTCTATCTGGATCGCACCAAACAGTTCCGGGAGGATGACCAGCTCTTTGTTGGCTACGTGGGCGCCAAGAAAGGTTGGGCCGTACACAAGCGGACCATCTCCAGAGGGGTCGTTTTGCGTATTAAAGCCTGCTATTCTCTAGCAAAAAAGGAGCCTCTAGTGGGGCTACACGCCCATTCCACCAGGGCGACGGCAGCCACTACTGCTTTGGGACGAGGAGTCCCTCTAAATGACATCTGCCAGGCAGCTACGTGGGCATCGCTGCACACGTTTACGTGACACTACTGCCTAGACAGCCAAGTCCGGAGAGATGGCTTCTTTGGCCGTTCTGTTCTCCAGGACTTTCTGGGGTGAACTTGGTTCGCAGACCCACCTCCGGGGTTGATATTGCTGGGGTATCTATTCTAAGGTAAGGAATCTATAACTAACTGTTTCTTTTAGATCAACAAGTTACTTACCTTCGGTAACGATATATCTGTAAGAAACATAGGTTAGTTATAGATTCCTTACCGCCCCACCCATCCTCCCCGTTCTGCGAACTGATTTCTAGGGTTAAGGACATCCTTTCAGGGCCCTAGTTTTGTGCACCAGTGGTCAGTGTCTTGCATGGCTCTGCGTTTCTGGCGCTGAAAGTCGTGTACAGAACTGACGTCAGCGCGCGACGGCGGTGTCTAAGTATCTACCGCGACGTCATCCCGGCGACCACAATGCCAACGACGGACGCGGAGCCGGCCGACGCCACCTTTCAACGCGCAGAGGTACTGCTGACGAAAAACTTTCCGGATCCAGTCTGACCCCTGGGGGTAATTCTAAGGTAAGGAATCTATAACTAACCTATGTTTCTTACAGATATATCGTTACCGAAGGTAAGTAACTTGTTCGACACTGCATCAGAACCTTACAAGCAGGGTTCACAGAACCATATGTTCTAATAACATAAGAAGGGAACCATATCACCTTCCAGAAAAAAGGAGGTAACCATTAGTAATTTAAGTATCCAGACGAATACAAAATAAAGACCTTGAACCTTCCATTTATAACAACCCCAAGACAGAGGTGTACATATTAAGGGAATACTATCCAATGTGCAGTCAAGGGATTCACAACGTGGGTAAGCTGGTATAACCCCCATCATAGGGTAACAGATGCACCACCTGAATCCCATGAAAAGTGCACCCTGCCGAAAACTAGCGGAAATGACTGCAAACAAAGGACCTATCAAAAAAGAATACCCTAGCGGGAACCTCAGTCGGTTCAGAAAACATGGTCCGCCGGAAAGATCTCACAACTCCACTGAAGTGGAAATACAGAGTAGTCGAAACAATAAGCCTCCTCTCTATATAAAAGCTCTCCTAAAGGGCATAACAAGATGTCCCTATAAGAGATACTGAAAGTTAAAAGTAATGCATACCATCATACTGAACTGTCTCCAAAGGACCATGTGACACCGGTAAACTTCCTAACCGGAAGAAACATCACAAGCTAATGACCTCTTGACCCTGAAGCTCATCAGAGGAAAAAGGGTAAGGGAAAAAACTTATGCCATAGGTTTCCCTCCATAACCTGTCAGACAGTATTGAAAGAATAATATCTGCTGGCCGCAGAGAACCACACATCAGGTGACACCAACAAGCGGCTACATAGCCAACTATGGCACTGCCATAACCTGGCCAGCCGTGTATGAAACAGAGGAATGAAATCCTTCCATACAACCCTAGTAGGGACAAAATTAAAGAAGAATATAATCAGAAAAAGAGTAATTAGGACTCTGTTTTACCTTGTCTATCACGGAAACATTGTAAAGCCGAGTCGGCCTGGGCACCAAAAAGATGGGTGCCATCAAAGGTCATATCAGCCAAAGCAGCTTGGACAGCCTCTGAAAAAACTGAGATACGTAACCAGGCACAACGCTGTAGTGCCAGAGAGGATGCCATGGCCTGACCTTCTGAATCAGTACTATCCATGCCACATCTAATGATCAGTATATCTGCCTGTTGGCCATCCCATTCATCTGTTCATGATTAGATCAGAGTTCATCTGGAAGTGATGGTAACATAGTCCGCATGGAATCCCACAAAGCGTGAGAAAAACGCCTAAGTACAACGGGCGTGTTAGTGGACCTTAAAGCAGAACTAGTAGAGGAAAAAATGTTTGCCACATGAGTCTTGTCTGCTAGAAACTCTATCCGATAAAACATTCGGTAGAGAATCCATATTCTGTGAGGCTGAAGCTGTCTGAACAACGAAACTACGAGCGGTAGGGTGCCTGAGTAGGCAAGCTGGATCTCCAGGAGCAGGCAGGTGCCTACAAGATGTATCACGATCCACCAAGACCCCCATATCAGGCTTAGCCCAAGTGTCCAACAATATGTCGTGCAGGGCCTCACCATATGGGAGAACAGGCTCCACCCCTGTCTGACCTTGATAAAGGACATCAGTCAGGGGATCAGTGGACTTCTCCACCGTAGAAAGAGATTATTCTAAAGCCAAAGCCACTCTCCTTAACATATCTGCAGAAGAGGAACTCTCCTAAGTTGCAAGACTAGGAGGGGAAAGTAGTCCTGAAGGCTGGGGAAGACTCCAGCCAACTTGCCTCACCAAGTGCAGATAGCCAATTCTCCTCCATAAGAGGTGGAATAGTCTCAGAAATAGACTGTAATAACCCAGACTCCTCCATATCACCTACTACAAGACGACTTTCAGAACCTCAACCATGAGAGGGAAGTGGAAAAATAACCTTCCCCCTAGTTAGCTCTATCGAACCCGCCGAGAGGAGAAATGGCTTTGATGGGCGCCGCTGATGTCAATGCCAGTCAGCTGATCAAGGCTGAACGTCATCAAGGCTGAACGTCGAAGGTGGAAATCCCGAAGGGCTGTGCACCGGTACCAAAGCGGAGTCGACTGACGCCGACTCAACGACTCAAAGGGCCCAACTGACAGCAAGGGCAAACCCACCGGCGTTGCTCTCACCTCCTTTGGGCCCGACGGCACTCCAGGGAAAGGTGGAGGCCCAAAGATGAGATATAGAGCATTTTAGTATTCTCTCATTTGGGCAATCGACACCCGGCTCCCGGAAAGACGGGGATGCGCGGGCGGAGACGTGTCTGGACTTTTTAACCGGTGAGCGGGAGGAGCTGTGAGAGACAGTCTCCACTTGGCGAAGTCTGGGGTTGCCATGACTTCAACCACCTACGCTTACCTTGAGACGCCGATGGAGAGCGAAGGCCCCGTGACCGGCTCTGGCTTCTGGAACGGCCCCGTGAACGGACCTCCGAATGAGAAGTAGAAGACCGAGGCCAACGTGAAGTGTCCGAAAACCGCGTCAGTCACGCTGTCAAGAGTTTCATCCTGCATTCCTTGAGCACCTTTAGCTTCAGATTGTAGCAGGAGCCGCAATCTTCGGAGTAGTGGTGTTCTCTCAAACACCACATACAAACAGAATGCAGGTCTATGGCCGACATCTGTCATGCATAAGAAGCACAAGGCTTAAAGCCTGAAGACCTGAGAAAAGGCACTGTTTCCAATGGACAAAAACTGTTGAAGTAGGCCAGAAAACGGCCTGAGGAACCGCTTTTCCGGATCTGCGTTGCAGCGCGTAAAAGAAGAAACTGACGTCCGTGCGCAGGAGTGGACTTGTATGGCGCCACTGACGTCACAACTGGAGTCGACTTCATCACAGAGTCATATGACGCTGTCCCCCGGCGCGCAGAGGTACTGCTGAAAAAATGTCCGGATCAAGTCTGACGCCTGGATACAATTCAAAAGTTGAGTCTGCGGCTAGACTGTGTCTCTACCAAATAATACGTTACCGAAGACGAGTAACTTGTTCATTATAAATGTTGGTCCTTGCGCGAGGACTGTCTGGCTGATCCGCCGGCGGCTAGACTCTTAGATGTTTTCGTGGATGTCCTACATTTGGCCCAGCAAAGGTTTGCCTTTGGCACTGTTAAAGGTTACTTGCCAGGCCTGTTGATGGTTGCTGGATCAACCCCCTTTATTTGTCAACAGTTGTGATGCATATATGTTCCCTCCCCACACCCCTGCTCTTTGTTATGCAGCAGAGAGACCTTAGTTTAGTTCTTACTGTCTTGGTATGCATGGCTTTAAAGCCCATGCCCAGATTACTGAACATTAAAACTGTCGTCTTTGGTGCCATACATCTGATGAGAGGTACAAAATGTATGTAACGTCGCTGTTTTTTGTTTGAAATGTAATAAGTATTCTTTATTGAAGATATTGGAGACTATGTAGCTTGCATGTTAAGCTTATTAAAATTGTTTTGGTTAGAATAAAAAATCTTCCTCTCTGTGATTAATTCAGTGCGCTATGACGCTGTTAGTACAATCACCATAGAACACCTTCTTTCTGGACAAAATTCTTTCAGATCTAGTCAGCCCTGCGCGACTCAGTGTAAGAAGATCAGCAACCTCACTGATTTACAGTTTACAAAACTAACACAAGGTTTTTAGGGAGCAACAACAAAAAATAAATACAGAGAAATTAATATAGTATGTAAAAAGATAACAAATTTATGTATTCTTCAAAATGGCTATACAAATCAAAAAAGTATTTGTTCAGTGCATTAATTGAACATTTTTTTCCAATTATCAGGCTTTCTTTATATTTTAAACACAATTTTGTGCACTTCTCACGAACTTTATTGAATTATACAAGACGTTAAATATCCCCACTTGGAGACATTCTGATCCCACAGCCGGCGCGTTGTCATGTAGTTCCCACTAATCCGTAGGACCTGCGCGTTTGTTGGACAACAAACTTTGGGCGAGGTGCCTAGACTGATTTCGGGCACCCCCGCAGGCTATGTTGGCCTAGAGACCAGATGGCTCACAGTGCCACCACAAGCCTCCCTATCGTTACCAGGGAGCAAATAGTTTCTGGCATCCACTGAACATGACAACCCTGACCCCTCCGGGATCATGGAAACAGATCAGAACCTTTCGCTCAGTCACCCATCCTTAATGGTGCTCAGAGAAATATACAGAATACACAGTGGGACGTTTTCAATATATTTTTTGAACCAACGTTATTCCTGTATAGAATACATGTGCTGCGATTATCAGTAGACCAAAGCAGATGAAAGTGATCACAAGCATCAAAAGCGTAAATAGTAGATTTAGTTCTACCATGGTGCTAAAACAGTGTATATATGCAGGCATATAAACAAGGCAGTAATCTGGTGTACTCCTACTATGCAAAACCCTACTCTAAGTGTACTTGGAGTGTGTGTAGCTGCGAAGCCAAGAATCCTCCCAAGGGATGATCCAACCCCATTACCTGGCGGGGGACCATTCAGGAGCCCGACTTGGTCACAAACTGGACACCCCCCTCATGGAGATGGCAGACCGCTACTTGGTGAAGTCTCAGCATGCAGGGAACCTTGGTGTCAGCTGAAGTGCCTCCTTTACTAATCTTTCGGGATGCTCTTTATTTATAATAGAAAGCAACCTTGTGATGTGCGTATAGATTATGGATATGTAGATAGCCCTGTCGCCCTGTGGATGAAGATAGAACGACATTTGTACATAGTGCGTAGAAGGGCCTTGTACATGATGTTTGAGGCATCGTGATAATGTTGTGCGCAACTAGATGTGTAAACAAAGTAGCTTCAGAGAAACTAATCCAATATTGTTGTGCACGCAAATATGTGCAAAAGGTCACGGCAGAAATGTTATTTGTGAAAAATAGGACAATGTAAGAAATGACCAGCTTCGCTACATGGGCCTAACCTGGCCACATAACGTGTTTCATGTGTTTACACTTCTTCAGGGCTTAAGTCCAGATATTGCTGCTTGGAAGAATTTGACTGAAATTACACAACCCATGTATAGTGGAAAGTATACAAGAGAACAACATGTAAAAATACAAAAACAAGAAGGAAAAAGGACCAGTATTAACATTCAATAACGCATTAAATGCATTTAAAAATAAATGTTTCTGTATACAGTGAAATATTTTTAGATATAGACTTTACATCCGTTCCTACTTATGTTATCATTTACCTCTGTGGAGACTATTTGTTCACTATAATTTCAATTATATTTCAAAGTTCAAGAACATACTTAAGTTTCCACCTTGTATTAGAATCTTATCCAGCATATTAGAATTATCATCGCTAACTTTGTGAGAAAGCGGTTAACTTTTATTCCATGCAACTTGAAAACAATGTAACAAAAGAACCTGGCATGTTGCTTTTAGTAGAAGATTATTCAACGAAGAATGCCTTTGTTTCTTCAGGTGATAAATGAAGAGTTGAGCCCAAATGTGTATAAATATACTACCTCAAAATCCCTTCCATCAAACCTGCTAATGAAAAATGTAATTGCTAAAAATATTGCCGGGTGTATACCAAAATAATTTTTCCTGTCTTTCCCAGTTCAGTAGTTGGGTCAATCTGTAATACGTCTTTTGTAATCAAGTGGAAATAGAGACTGCTTTGTTATCTCATCTTTAGAGCTATTAACAAATAGTGTCCATTGTCTGGGGGGCATCCACCTGACCCCTGCAAATATCCACTGTTCTTCCCTAGTAAACATTTTGTATTGTAAACAGTTGTTAGTGGCGAGAGAGAGCTGTTTACTTGTCAGACGAGATCCTCTGTATTCCAATAGGCCAAGGTAATTTTGGTACAGCGAAGGAAGTGACCTTAATGTTTGGGTTTTGGGAGGTAGCCACAAATTGTTTTTCAGCGATATTCCCGCATATTATTTGTGCTGACTTCGGTTCTGGCACCATGCCCTGCGTCGGTTCTTTTCAATCAATCAGGAGTTGTAAAGCATGGCTACTCACCTGTGAGGATTTCAAGCCGCTGTGGGGCGCGGGGGCGCAGCGGATCAGCCTAAGTGCTGAGTTCATCCAAAGAACCAGGTCTTGAGGTCCTTCCTAAATTGCGTCAGTGAGTGTGATTTCCTGAGGTGTATGGGCAGGGTGTTCCATGTCTTGGAGGCGAAGTAGGAGAAGGGCATTCCTCTGGTTCTGGTCTTGCGGATTCATGGGGCAGGAGCCAGGGAAAGCTTTCATTTAGAAACCTTTCATTTAGACGCTAATGCTATCCGCTTATATCGCTATTGGACTCTGAGCAGAATCTACCATGACTTCCACCAAGATGATGCCTGGCTCTGACCAGCACGCAGCCTTTGGGCAACCCTTCAGACTGATATATTTAGTAGGTAGGGCCCAGACTTAACATAACCTTTTTGGCATGGATTCAGACAATAGCTGATAAAGGGGACTGTATTCCTCAGTTTGATGATGAAAACTAGTATGAAGAGCTTCAGGATGCCAGTGGGCTGGATTCTGGCCTTGTATCCCCCTGCCCAATTCCCCCCCGCCCCCCACACACACCCCACCCCACCCCTGGTCCTACCACAAAGGAAAGCACCTCTTTCACTGTCGTAAAGCGAAGGTCGGCAAAGGTACTAGATTTACAACTACCTGCTATGTAAGTAAAGTCTAATATCTTGACAGATGTACTTCATCCTGGTCCGTTCTCCACAGATAGTCAAGACAAAGAGGAGCCCCTTGAGACCAAAGGAATAGGGCACTATACAGTGATAAGGAAACCGTATCCTTTGGACCAAATTATATTATCCAATCATCTACCATTCTGTACATTTCATTCAACCTGATTTTTTACCTCCAATTCAATCTCGTCCACACTTCAGAAGATTAAGCCATATATCGCCAAAAGACAATCGGAACACATGGGATTATACAAAAGTATAAATCGATTTATTAATTAAAAACTCATAAAAAAACACAGTATGATTAAAAAAACGAAGAAATGTTTAACACAATTTATAACATTACCAGTCAACAGTGTTCACATTAACCCAATATATTATCACAAAATGCTAACTAAATAGCTGTAAACAAGTTAAAAAAGAGAGTACGTTACACAGACTAACACAATGTCATTTACGTGGTACACATCCGGATTACAACAATGGCAAAGGCGTGGAACCTGGTATTTTTGGATTTATCGAATACTCATTGGCCACAGCCCCTTTCACAGATTGTGTGCTTTACTAGGCGTCGACGCGTTTCGATGGATGTATTATACCACCATCTTTATCAAGACAAAAGTTCTGACTCTCTTTGACATAAAACTTGAATTTTGATGAATTAAAAACACCTCATATAGGCGAGGAGAGTCGCTCCAGATATACTGGGCAAAAGACTTCCAAAAAACTGTTGGGACGTTGTATCCTCTGCTGTATCCAGAGAGCACTTAATGTTCCCTAGTTCAGCCAGTGCAAATATATTCGTATTATTCAATCTGGCAGGTGGGCATCTAACATTCCGCACCAGAACGTGAGCGGAATCTGCTTCTTCTGCACCGCAGTATATATTTAAACTGTGAATTCTTTTCACACGGGGCCTTGTTGGCTGGTTCCCCAAAACAAACGTTTTGATGTGTCGTCCTCCCAAGTTCCCTTTTATAATTATGGTTTGAAATGGACGCACGCTCCTGCGTGGTATCGTCTCCACGAGTAGTGATTATTACACTGTTGACTGGTAATGTTATAAATTGTGTTAAACATTTCTTCGTTTTTTTAATCATACTGTGTTTTTTATGAGTTTTTAATTAATAAATCGATTTATACTTTTGTATAATCCTATGTGTTCCGATTGTCTTTTGGCGATATATGGCTTAATCTTCTGAAGTGTGGACGAGATTGAATTGGAGGTAAAAAATCAGGTTGAATGAAATGTACAGAATGGTTGATGATTGGATAATATAATTTGGTCCAAAGGATACTGTTTCCTTATCACTGTTCTCCACAGAACCACTATTGTTATTTTAAAGAGGCTCTTACAGATTCACTTCCCGTCAGCATCTGCAAAATCCGCTTTAGTGTTTTCTTGCCAGCACACAGCCACACTGTCTGAGGCAGGATCAGATATTTCCTCCAAAGGTGCAAGCCATCACTTCAAACAAGTGAGTCGTCCAAGTTGTCCATCAGGTGTACACCCTCACTTTTCTTCCCCCTCCGCTTCACGTTCCACCACCATTAGTGCAACTGATGGAAGACCACCTGTCTCTCTTGCAGCAGGAAGTGGGTAAAGGGGGCTTTGAGATATTCTGAAGTAGGAACCAGGTGTTACCACCGCTACTTGCTTATGCCGGAGGCGGACAGAGCCCTTCATCTTATTTTAGATCTTTTCTTTCTCAACGCCTTCCTGCAGAAGGACAAATTCAAGACGTGGACCCTGCAGACTTGATGGTAGCATTGGATCTGCAGGACCCTTACTTTCATATTCCCATCCTGCATGCCCTCAGGCGCTACCTGCAGTTCATAGTGGGCCAGGAGCATTTTCAGTTCACAATGTTCCTCTTTGGGCTCACCAGGCCCTCTTTGATGTTCACAAGAGTGATGTTCGTGGTCACAGCACACCTTTGGAGATCTGGTGTAGCAGTCTTCCCCTACCGTGACGACTCACTGCTGAAGACTGAATCTCCTCAGGCAGTTGTCCGCGATCTCCAGAGTACAGCGAACCTCCTTATGTGATTAGGGTTCATAATCAACATGCCGAAGTCACACGGGACGACTCCTCAGACAATACTGTATATCAGAGCTATTCTGGATATTGTATGGTTTCATGTCTTTACCCCGGTGCAGAGTCCAGGACATTCGGGCTATGATTGTGATGTTTCCGCCTTTGTCCTGGATTTGAGTTCGGATGACTGAGGCTTTTGGAGATGCTGTCCTCTTGCATGCTGTTTGCTCGACAAACAAGATGCCACATGCAGTCTCTGCAATGGGACCTCAAAACCCACTAGGCTCAAAATAGGAGGCATCTGTTGGATGGTGTCCAGATTTCAAAGGAAACTCCAGAAGATCTGCAGTGATGGCTTTTGGACCAAAATTGGGTCAGTGGCAGGCCTTCTTCTTACCCCACCTTGAGTTGACCATGGTCATGAATGCATAACTACTGGGGTGGGGAGGCCATCTGGGAGAGGTGGCGATCAGAGGCCTCTGGTCCCCGACGGAGACTCAACTACACATCAGTTTTTAGGTCTCGCCTAGCGACGCAGCGCAAAGCGCTGTCGCTAGCGAGATCTATTGTTGTCGACTTCAGTTTGGAAGGGGGACAGGAGATGTGCACGCTCACGGCGTGTCTATTAGCTTGCTCCCGGACAGCACATGGGCACACGCACGGCGTGTCTATTAGCTTGCTCCCGGACAGCACATGGGAACGCGCACAGCGTGTCTTTCAGCTTGCGCCCGGAGCTTGCCCCCGACAGCAGATGAGCACGCGCACACAGAGCACAGAGGCAAAAGAAACTTTACTTAGGTCAATGTGCAGAAAAATAGAGAATTTCCACTAACAGGATTTTCATAGGGCAGTGCGCGTCAAAAATGCTCCCTCCCTCGTTCCCAAAAATCCCTGCACTCCTCCGGCCCCTCACCCTTGCCTTCCTCTGCCCCCACTCCTCCTCTAGTGGTGCCGGCTCCTTCCTCCTCCTCTGAAGTGCGCGTCTCTCCGTGAGCCGCTGCTCCGTGCGTTGGCTGCGGGCTGGGGACAGAGAACGGCGGCGGGACTGTTCTCCAGAAGGAGGCGGACGGCGGCAGCATGCCAGCGCGCTGCTGTGGGGACGCCGGCTGCCTGTATGAGCGGAGCCGCCATGGAGCACGGGAGACTGCGAGGGGAGCAGAGGGACTGCTAAGACGAAGGGAACCAAAGACCGAGAGGTAAGGGGCCGCCGTAGCCTGCCCAATGTTCCCTTGCCCACCAGGTAAGTTTCACTGTGCCGAGTTTGGCTGCTACATCTGCCCCTTTGCTTCATCTTCATTATGCCCTCAATGTAATGCACATGCAGGTGTGATTATCTACCTGTATTTTCACCCCTACCCGGTTTGTTTCTTCCTTATGTTTCAAATAGCCAGTTTGAGTAGACATCTTGACTACACTTAATGCTTAATTAAACTTTTTTTGAGCAAAGCTCCTCTATTTGAGACAAAATGACAATTTCAATGCCTTTTCAAACTTAGAGGATGTTGGCATATTTTTATGTGTAGGAAGGAGTTGCAACTTAATTTTTAATCTCAATAATCATTCAAAGTAGAACAGGTATTTCTCTTTAAACCATGTTGGTGTATTTGTTTTGACTCCGAGGGAACTGTCTTTTCAGTACATTTCTCGATTATTGATATTTTTAATAATGAAGCTCCGTTTTGTTAAGAGGCACTGCATGCTTTTGTCAATTTCAAAGTCTACCAAACTTCTTTTTTGCACAGGTTAGGGATCTTCTATATTATCTGATGTGGTAAACCTGACATCGGATTCATGAAATGGTTCCCTCTTTACCACTTTGGTAAGAGGAGTTGGCCTAACGGCTAGGGCGGTCGACCTTGAATCTGGGGAACCGGGTTCGAGTCTCGGCAATGACGCTGAACATACTGTGATTCTGGGCAAATCACTTAATCTCCCCGTGCCTAACTAAACAAGCATTTGCAATGCAATAGGTCTCGCATTTGCGAGAGTTTGAGCTATTGGCATTGTAAATGACAATGCTTTTTATTTATGTGTTTTGAAAACGTGCAAGCGGTGTTTATAGTCCTTGCTTACGAGAAGCAAGACTGGCAGTAACTGCGCCTCTTTTACTGCCAGCCGTGCTTCTATAAGTAGAAAGTGCGTATTTACACACCGTTTGCAAGTTTTCAAAACACATAAATAAAAGGCGTTGTCATTTACAATGCCAATAGCTCAAACTCTCGCAAATGCGAGACCTATTGCATTGCAAATGCTTGTTTGTAGTTGAGGGTGAGTTGCTTGGAGTTGAATGTCTTTCTGTCCACTATGAGAGGAAGGCTGGTGCAGCTGCTCCTACTGACACTGGATTCGGCCCAAAGAGAGGTACCTGGAAATCATGGGCATGAGCATCTGTATCTCAATCGTGCTGCCACTTCCGAAGGACCTATCACAACAGCAAGGCAGGGTACTGCAGGGCAGGGCCTGCACAATTTGCATCTTTATGCTTCAAGATTGAGCAGTTGGCCTCCTTCAACCTTCCCCCTGAGGTCGTTGGTGTCCTCCTGGCAGCGAAGTGCCCCTCCACAAAATCTGTGTACACCAGCTGTTGGGACAGACTTGCGGCTTGGTACAGCACCTAACAAATTGGCCCATTATAAGCAAAGTTGTCTGAAGTTTTAATGTTTGTTCTCTTCCTACCTCAGGAAAGGCTTGCTTTGGGCACTGTTAAGGGCTACTTAACAGCTCTTTCAGCTTATTTTGCAGTTGTCGGATCAGCCTTAGTTATTTATGTCACCTGTAGTGAAAGGTTTACAGCATTTGTTTCCACCAAAACCCTTTCTGATGCCCCAGTGGCATTTGACCATAATCCTCTCTTTTTTGACCTGCGCCCCTTTTGAGTTGCTGCACAGTTGCCTACTGAGACTTCTGACATTGAAGACTATCTTTCTCATCACCATATCATGGGCTAGGCGTGTGAACGAGCTGCAGACTTTTTCTGCCAACCCATCTTATAAATCGTTCTTTCTGGATACCTTGGTGTTGAGGACCCAAGCCTCCTTTCTACCAAAAGTCGTCACTCCATTTCATGCCGGGCAGGCTATCACTCATCTGGCATTCTTTACTCCACCTCATCCCTCTAAGAAGGAAGAAAGACTCCATTGTTTGGACCCTAAGAGGGCCCTAAGCTTCTATATCGATCCTACCAAGGAACATTGAGTGGACGATCAGTTTTTTTAAAGCTCTCCAGAGTAAACAAGGGGCAAGGCAATGAAAAACCTCTTCTTGTTTCCCTACCATGCCTCCTTGCCCTTACAAAGTGTCCGGCAACCTAATCGTCTAGAGCCCAGTCAGAATCTTTCTGCCTGGGGGTGGTCTGGCACCCTGAGGAATTCAAAAAGTGAGGAAACTGTTTACCGTAAATCCACCACCATGTTACCAAAGGTAGGTAACTTTTTTGCACCAAGTTTTAAAGAGGGCCGGATGATGTAGGCAGTGTAAGGAGCTTCAACTGTGAAAAACCTGTGACCGTAGAAACAGGAAGAGGACATTCTTGCTGTAATAACAATTGCTAAAGATACTGGTCAGGGGAAATAGTGCTGAATGACAACATGAACTTTGGAAAACTCACCTCACAATTTTGAAAAATAGATGGCACTTTGCCCGAGAACAGTAGAAAATATCCACACGAGAAGACCAAATACCTGGGATGAGAAGAGCACTAGGAATTTCAATCTCCATACAAATATAAATACAAAAATGCCTACTAGTATTATGTAGGGGATATGGATTAGGAGTGTGCAAAGTTGCAGGAGTTCACTTTTGCAAGTATGTTGAAAATATATTGGAAGCTTTGCCAATTTATATTGAAAGCTTTGTTTATTTATATTGAAAGCTTTGCTAATTTTATCTCTAGGATGACCAGTGCTCTCGTTCAGGGCCAATACAAATAATCAATGTAAGCCTATCTGCATCAGAAATAAAGGTATGAGGGAAATGGTGATGGTCGAGACCCCTTTTTGTTTCTCTCCGAGCTAGCTTTAAAGAATTAATACAGGAAGAGGGTGATGGAACGCATTCCCATTTCTTTCAAAGGTGCAAGCAAAGTATCCTTGGTAGGGCAGACACAGCATTTGCAATCCTCTCCCTCTCCCTTGATCACATCAAGACCTCCTGTAAGTTGTGCCTCACGTTCTGCTGCAAGAAGGACCTTGGGGTATTGAAGGGGAAAGAGCTGGTGGCATATAAGATGCAGCAGCAATTTTCCTGGGAGACGGCCAACATTTTTGGAGAACATAAGTCCCTCGACATTGAGGAGGAGGAGGTAGTGACGGGCCTCCCAGGGTTCCGGTGACCCAACCAATGCTATCCTTGAGCTCCAGTCCGCCCTTCACCCCCGAAAACCAGACAAGGAAATCAAGCGCCTTGATGCTGCTGGTAAAAGCGTGGGCGATGGGAGCAACTATCCACTGGCGTATCGCCAATTCTGCCAGCTTGCTGTTGCGGAATGACAGGTTTCACTAGGAGGATATGGAGATGCTGGTGCAGCACCTCTCCGAAACCTACAGGATGGGGGTTGAAGGTTATTTCAAATATCCATTCTGCACTAGTTCGCTGCGGATACTCCTTCCAGCTGTAATAATATGAACATTCTGCTGCGCCGACATGAATGGCTATGCATTGTTATGCATGTTGGGGCTCAAAGGAATGGTGCAGCACCACCTCCTCAACATTCCATTTATTGAGAAACACCTCTTTGAGCCCCAAGTGAATGTGATGCTGAAAAACATAAAGGAAAGACATCCATTTGTGCCATAAAACTGCCATTCCATGTGGGGCATTTCATAACCAGCAACCCAGGGAATGGCCTAAAGTCACACCTCCCATTCAGGTGCAAACCTACCAGTGCCAACAGTAGGCCTTTCATGACTTGCTGGCAGGTCAGGCAGTGGATATACAATGGGTGGTTAGAATCAACAAAGGCAGAGGATAGAGGTGGCTCTGGTAAAGGAGCCCCCACCGCCAAACACTGCTGACTTGCCAGTGATCTCCCACGATCACACTACCCCTGTTGGAAGAGACTAAAGGATTTCCATGGCAGCTAGGAGTAAATCACCTCATATCAGTGGGCTTTAATAGTAGTTCAGCAGGGCTCTGATCTAGAATTCCACACCACCACCATGCTCCAAACTACCACCCCACTGCCACAGCCACAGTCAAGACCATCTCTCAATGAGATAGATCCAGATAGAGGCAGGTACTCACTCACTGTACTTCCTCATTGCACAGAAGAATCGACCCCCCCCCCATTCTAGACCTGCAGCTGCTAACCTGGTGCACCCTGTCAGAGCACTTTCATATGACAACTCTGCAGGGCATCATCCTGCTGCTCTGATAAGGAAACTTCATTATGGCGCTAGATTTCAAAGGTTTGCTTCCATCTTCCCATTGACAATGCCCTTCGCTGGTACCTTTGTTTCGTAGTAAGTGGACAGCACTAATAATCCAAAAGAGGGCTGTCCTTCCAGTCACTACAGGGGTGTTCACAAGCTGCCTAGCAGTAGTGGCTGCACATCTCCTAGAGTTGCCATTCATGTATTTCCTTCCTTCGACAACTGGCTGATCAAAAGCTGCAGCAGGCAAAAATCCCTAGCACACACTGTGTTGTCCCTAATTCACAGCCTAGGATTCTTCATAGACTCAAAGAAATCCCACTTTCAACCCTAGCAGATCCAGCCCTTCTTGGGCTCAGTGTTAAACAATGTCACTGGGAAAGAGGAGAAACCTATCCTAACCAGAACAAGGTTATAGCATTTCAGCAGCTGCTGTCTCCTTTTTTTAGTCTGTTCATCCACTCACTGTACAGACTGTAATGAATTACTTAGGTGTGATGACTTCTTGCATAACAATTGTGCCACATGCCAGGCTACATACACATGTACCTACTCCAAGAGTGATTTGTGAGCCAATGGTCTCAATCTGAGTCATTGGGAAGATCTAGTGTTAGTGTTAATGAAGACCAGCTCTCGATGCTCGCTGCCCTGGTGAAACACCAATAACCTCCTGCATTGCAGGCCTTTCTTAGACCCACTTCCCCGGGTGAGTATCACCACAGACCTATCAGTCACCACCGGCAAACATGATTATGCAAGGTGCCTAGACCCTTCAGCATCCAGTGTCAACACGTCAACTACCTAGGCAGACAACATGACGGCTTTATGCTACAAATTGATGAAGTGGGCACTCGCTCCACCCCTTCCCAATCGGTCTGCACTAGCACAGGACATCTGGCACTGGGCAATCCACAGCAAAATGCACCTGTTAGTGGAGCATCTGCTGACGGTGGACGACGACTTTGTGAATCTCCCAGCAGGATGCATCAACAAGTCCACGAGTGAGAACCCTACCTAGAAGTCCTATACAGGTACTTTCAGCGGTGGGGAACCAGAGCCATCGACCTCTTTGCCACCCCAGAAAACACAAAATTCCCAAACTTCGCCTCCAGATTTCCAGTTTATGGACAGCGCATTATGGATGAAATGGTCAAGGACATTTGCCTACGCTTTTCCTCCTCTCCCACCCATTCTGTATGTGGCGTGGGAAAGGAGCCATGTGTCCATGACCTTCATCCTAGCAAACTGGGCCAGACAGGCCTGGTACCCGGTGCTTCTAGAGATGTCCATCAGCCCTCACAAGTAGTTACATATCAGGCTGAATCTTTTCTCACAGCAACTTGGCCATATCAGGCACCCAAACCCTAAGTAGCTCTACCTAGCGATCTAGCACTTGAGGACTTAAAGCTTGGCCACCAAAACCTCCCAGATGAGTATGACCATATTGCATGAGGCTCGTACATCTACTACATGTACTCAAGCCAAGTGAAAAAGATTTGTCCGCTATTGCATCTCAAAACATTAAAACTATTTCAAGGTCAAGGTTCAAGACATCGGTTAACTTTCACACCTACAGAAAACAGGCCTTGCATATAATCGATGTGTCTTCACCCTAGCCGCTGTAGCTGTGTACATGCAATATAGGGAATGCTCATCACTCCTCAGCATTCCTGTGGTTACAGCCTTCATGGAGAGACTGAAAATAATACCCTCAAGAACTCTACCTGCCCCTGTGTGTGGTACCTTAAAATAGTTCTCACAAAGCTTAAAGGTCCACCTTTTGAACCCCTCCACTCTTGCAATCTTCATTTTATAACCTGGAAAGTGGCTTTCCTAGTAGCCATTACCTTGTTGAGGAATATAAAGTCACAAGCACTCCTTATTCAAGAACTATTCATTCAAATGCACAAAGAGAAGGTGGTCCTTTGATCTAATCCAAAGTTCTTGCCTAAGGTGGTTTCACATTTTCACATCAACCAGACTATTTAGCTGGCTGTTTTCTTTCCACAACCCAATTCGGTAGCGGAAAGGGGACTGTAAGACTTCAAGCTGGCGCTCTTATACTACACTCGCTGGACCAGGTCCTTCATCAAAACTGACCAACTTTTTGTAGCTTTTGTTAAACAACCTAAGTCACCTCATTTCCAGGGCTGGCATTGCAAGATGGTTTTTCAAGTGTATTTAAGCATTCTACGCCAAAGCTGTACTCTCTGTACCTCCTAGGGTGCACTCTATAAGTAAAAGATGTAGTTGACCATGTCTTTCTTAGGTAAGTTCCCATTCCTACACATCTGCAAGGAAGCTACTTGGTAAATGCCACACACCTTTACAGAGCACTACTGTCAACATACTAGTCCGTCAGCTCAGCAGGCTATGGGTCGGCCAAACTGTCATTAACATTGTTCGAAATATCAGCATCGGCCCACTAGGTACTGCTTCGGAGGAAACTGCTTCTCAGTAGATGCAACTCCACAAACACAGACTACTACTCTGGCCCTTATTCTCACCGAAATTGTAAATGCTTTTTTCAGCTAAGGCATTGTCCCGGCTTCCTTCATACATCTATTGTTAAAGCGCTTCTTAAAAAATGAGTTGACCCTTATATTGGCCAATTTCAGGCCCACATGTCTTCCCGTTTTTGCCAACATACTGGAGAAAATTGTTACCGCTCAACTGCTAACCTTTGCAGAGATCAATAGACTTTTAAGCAAAAACCAAGGGGGCTTCTGACCCGGTTGCTCCATGGAGTTGGTGATTCTCACCGCAGTGGATGAGTTGTGTACTCGGATTAATAGGAGAGGCTCAGGAGCATTATTGCTGCTGCATCTTTCCACAGCATTTGACACTATAACATTCTCCTTGACCAGCTTAACTCTCTAGGAGTCGAGGACACTCCAATCAAAGGGATTGCCTCCTTTCTAGCAGAATGGGTACAAATCATCCAACCAGGCACTTTTTTGCCTCCTGTGCTTTCCCGGTGAGCTGGGGTGTCCTACAAGGTTCATTGCCTTCCACTCTTTGGTTCAACCTACATATGGTCCTGTTTGCAAAACTGCTCACTCACTCGAACGCTACATGTTATATTTTACACGGATGACACCCAACCGATCACTAACCTCCTTGATTTTCATGCCATTGCTCAACTGATTAATTTCAGGGACGCCCTTAAAACATGGCTGTTCTTTTATTAACCGTCTTCCTCTCTGTCCAGTGGCTGGATACAAGCACCATGATACTCAGTTTGGCGTTTTTGTGTTCTATACAGATTTCTACCTTAAATAATTGCAGCCGTGCATGCTGTGAACAGAAAATGTTACTTACCCTGTAAGTGTCGGTCTGTAGGGTGTAGTGCTGTAACTTTACATACGCCCACACTCTTTCCTGGAAGCTAGCAGTGATGGAATGTTTACCTTTCTCACACTACTTCATTAACACGTTACAATGCACATGGCACATCACTGTAGTCGTACTCCACATTCCACGTTCACTTTTTACCTGCTGAGCGGAAAACAATCTAGAGTGGAGTCTGAACCCATGCTTATTGTGGACTAAGGGAGGAGTCGCACTGCGTCCTGTCACTCGAAAATTCTTCAAAGAAAAAAAATCAAGTTGTAATGTCCAATTTGTACTGTCCAGGCCTAACACTAGATGGCAGGAGTGTGCAGAGCATTTGGATCTATAGCACTACACACTACAAACTGGTGCTTAGAGGGTAAGTAACATTTTCCATCCACTAACCTCTCTACTGACACTGCATAATTAAAGCATTTCCACACTGTTAGCCTTGCAACCTTCCAACGTAAAGTTGCTCAAACACAGACAGAAGGGAGGCTCCTGTGTTCGAATCACACTTGCCTTATCGCTCAGCCCAACCAGTCTGACTTTCAGAAAATACTTAAAGGCCGTCTTTGGCGTCTAGAAATGAATAGACTTGCATATCTGGAAGTGGTTGGTCAAGCTGCAGAGTGACCAGCCCGCAGCCAAACTTGCTGTACATGGTTGATAATCTTGAACAGTAGATTTCACTTGGGGGCTTTGCTCCCGTGATCAGGTAGTAATGAGGAGGGTTTTCTGTTTGTGTACCCAATTGAGAATTCTTTTTTTGTTCACTTTATTAATCAGTCCTCAATATTCATAGTGTTTGCTCACATTAATCTTAATTAAATGAATCTCAGTTTAGCAACAAATCGGGAAATCGTACGGATTTATGACCTAGTAGGCACTTCTGCATGGAACTAAAAGTTTTTTTTTTATCTTTCTCCAGGAATTCAATCTGATCGATCGGAGAGAGCTTGCACCACTGCAAGAATTGATTGACAAGCTAACTTCTAAAGACAGATAAACAAAATTCAACGAGTGCAAATTGGCTTTTCTTTGAAGCAATCCTTCCTTACAATGTTAAGTTGTTTCAGGCAGCCAAGATCTAGTGTCTTTGCTTCTACTAGGGAAAACATGTTATTTTTATCTTGTGACGCACGGTAAAATATTTGCTTGTGTGTGTGGATTTTTTTTTATACAAATGTTGAGATGCTTCAAAGCCTCGGTCCATAGTTTTAATACAACCACTTTAGGAAAACTGTACTGTATCTTTGAGTTTCGAGTGTCTGCTGTATCACGCATAAGGCCTTATTTGCATACTGTTTTCTTCTCTATACCTGTACGTCACTGCACCTTGAATTTGATGCATAAACATTTTAAAGTGTTTTACATTCAAGACATAGAGACTGTTGTAGGCTTTAAGTGAAACAAAGCAAGCATTGCCTTAGGGTGTCAGAAGCAGAAGGCGCACATTGATTCATGATGCCATGAGTGCGTGCATGGCTTAAGTTGTATGAAATGTTTTTACTATATAAGAGCTTATTTTACTTTTTGAGTTGGTCTATTAAATTGTGCCACCTGGAAGGAATAGAGGAGACCACAAACATGCGAACCCAAAGGTTAGTTTCCCAAAGGCACTTTAATCCTTGTGTAGACAAATTGAATGTGGTATTTGGCAGTGCTGGTGGGTGGATCCTGTGCTGGGCTGGCTGTAGCCTATCCATATTGTCTTTCAAAGACCTCTGTTGTCAAAGTGCCTTACCAGGCTTACTTATGAGGTGCAAAGCACATGTATTATTGATCTGGGCCATTGCCAAAACTCTGTCGACTGCTAGTGATACCTGTTTTGGAATGTCTCACAATGAAAAGCCATATTTTGTTAGCATCTTTAATATCAAGCTTTTAATACAGGAATGAGAATATGCTTTAACGCAGATGTATATTTCCGTGTATCTGGTATCCTAGTCTGCAGACAAATCAAGCAGCGGAGCCTATGGATTTACTGGGTCTTCAAATTTGAAAATGCATGTCGGGTCTTGTACTGCTATTCCATCCAGGAGTGCAATGAAGACTCCCATTGCTGAAGTTTCAGCCAAACCTGTTCTACTTTTAAATTGGTCATCTCTCGTCCATAGGCAGATTCAAAGTAGGGTTACCAAAATAGTGTAATTGAAACTGTTAGCAATAAGAGCATCAGCAAACCCTTGTCACTTTGTTTCATGGTTAGTGAAATGAAAGCTCATACCAGTGTCTGCTTGTTTGTCATACCTGCGCCTCTGAATGTCCAAATGGGATTATCGCTGTTATTGCACAATCTGATGGATCCTGTTTACAAATCGGGAACAGCTGCAAGGAATTCTCAGAGTATCCGTGGGGATTTTAAACTCACCAGTGTGGCCAAAGAAACATCGCCTTAAAAATTAGGGGGGGGGGGGGACAAACCAAGAGCTTTGAAGAGCGCTCAGATTTTGACACTGATGATTTGAAGCAGTCTATGAACCAGAAAAGTTGCTGGATGTCAATTGCCGATGGCCACAATGGAATGCGTCAACCTACCATGTAATGGCAGTTTGTTTTTGGGACACACTTTTCTGGTGGGTGTGCCAGGTTCCAGCAAATTTCTTTTAGTTATGATGCTTCTTTAGACGATTGTATCTACCTACTAGATTACTGGAAACCAGTGTTCAAGTCGGCACTAGAGTATCTGCTACATTTGGATGGGTTTCCTAGCACTCTGTACCATTTGTTTTTCAGTTATACTTGTCTTCTATCTTGACAATTGCATCACACTTTTCTAATGTAATCTTTAAAGGCAAGCCTGTGTTTACCTGTGTCCTCTTAATATGATATGCATCCTGAATGGCCAGTTGTACGATTCATGCTTCTGTAAATGTCAGGCACCGGCTAGTTTTTTTTCATGTGCTTCTAACTTGCCATTCTACATCCTGTCCCTCATGGTATTAGGTGGCAAGGAACGCTACATACAAAAGTGTACTAACATTACAAAAGAGTAACATGAATCAGCACTTGGACCTTGTTTGGTCTACAATACTCAAATGATTAACCCCCTTTGGCTCTTGTGGACAGGACATGTTGACTGTCGGTGTTTAGTAAAAGATAACTAAATTAATGTCACTTTTGACACAGTCCCTGATGTGAGGGAGTGTTCCATTTTGCTTTCAGCTAGTCCTGGTTTGTTGATTTGTCTCGTGGTTTGTATGAAATGTCAACATTTTAGTTCAGTTCCTATGGTGTAAAAAAACAGCAGGCAGCTAAGCCTAATAAACCGCACAATCCAACTATTTAAAGTAATATTACACAAGCATTGCCCACTTCCATAGACTGGTTCCCACAGCCCAAAAATAAAGCTGAACTTCAATAGGAGAGGAAATATAACAGCAGTGTTCAGTTTCTTTCCTAAGTTCGATTTCCAGATGCTCAACAGTTTATAATGAATGCTCTTGAAGATTGTGTCCTTGAAAGTTCATTCTTTATTCCAAGTCAAAATCTTGAACATGCACTGAATCAACAGCCAATCCGTTTTGCTCTTGAGGCAGAAGAGCGCTTCATCAGGGCTATGATGTCACTTCTGGAAAAGTCCTGTGGATGAGTAATTAGTGTATGCTGTTTTAGTTATCAGAAAAGTGTCCTATCAGATCGATGAAGCAGTATACGCGATGTTCACAAATCTCAAACTGACCATTCCAGTGATCAGTCACTAGTAATGTCATAGCTCATGAAGCATGTAACAGTCGCCAGGAGTCCATTCTATTTCATGTTGCCAAAGCGGCGGTCTTGTCAACCTCAAATGTCCTCAAGTCGTTTGATGGTATAGCTTACCATAGTTCCAATGATGTATTTTTCCACTAATTCCAAACCAAGTCAAGCTTCATACTACTGCGCACAGTTGTTGACCATCTGCAGAAGGCTTGGGTTTAGGAGTGGAGTGCAGCATTTTTGGATTAGATCCAATTATTTTTCTTGGGTGCCCTGTGTTTGTCGTTGATTGGCTACAACTATTAAAAAATGATGTATTCAGTAAGCAGTACCTGCTTACAAACATGAGTAAAGCATGTACAGAGTAAGATCAAACTTTACTGTAAGTGGCTGCAGTAGACTTTGCAAAATTCCAGAGAACTGCTTACATAATGCAGCTCCTGTTGAAAGGAGATAGATCATAGGTCTGCCGCCCTTGAATCATTCGTTCTCGTTTTCAGGATTTGCAGCTTTACATTTTTGTGGATCCTCACTACAAGCGATATTTGTAAAGATTAAAAATCGCGCACAGCTGCATACAGTTTTAGATAGATTGGCATGAAATCCTACCAGATAGGTTTCTTCTGCACATTATTTAATATTACTGGACTGAGGGTCTTTTAGCAAAGCTGTACTTGGACGTTTGCCTTTGTGCTCTATTGTAAGAAGACTATCAAGTGGATGCGGCCAACTTGTATTTCGTAAGTGGAATGGATAGAGAGTCAAATGTTCATATAATTGTAACCATCCGTATTTTTTCTGTTAAGCCTAGAAACAAAGATTACCTTGAGAACACGAGATGCTTTCCTTTGACTTTACTTCACTCCAAGTACATAAAGGTGTTTTTGACCTCAAACACTCGAACTTTACATATGGAAGAATACATTATAATTATGGAGACATTTCCTTTTTACCTGCATACTATGCAGTGTGCATTTTGACTGTACCGTTATAGTAGTAAATGCCTGGTTGTTCTATAACCTTGAATTTGTATAAGAGTTTGCTGCTTTTCATCAGCACAAATGTGCCCCCCTACATTTATTCCTCCCTGCCACCTATTTTAATACATTTTATCATGCCGGCTAAGCTGGGATTTTCTTTTCTTTTTATTTTATGTTAAAATTGCTATTTTAAATGCCCTTTCCATAGCCGGACGCATTTTCTTGTTGGAGTTATTACTTATTGAGGCAAGTATTATTTCTGACATTTTTGCCCTTCTCTCGAGCCTACCATTTTGCTGGTTTGATATGATTTTTCAAGTTTAAACAAGTAACCAAATATGTAATAAGTTGGTGATTTTACCGATTGTAATGGGCTCTTCAAAATGGCATTGCCATTCCATATTGTCCTCTCAATGGTATAGTTTTTCTTTTTGTTTTGCATTTGTTTTTTTTTGTTTTTTTAGCAGTACCACATTTCATTTTATTTGCCCTAACACAACAAATTCAAATTAAATCGTTTTCAAAGGCAGGACAGTTTCTAGATGCCTAACTGCAGTCTTCAAATGGGGTACAATGCGTTCTTAAAAATAAAATCGGCGTTAGTTGCTGTATTTTTCAGGGGACTAACGTTTTATAGCTTCTAAATGGCATTGTTATTTTTGTACATGCGCAACGAGCAAATGATGGGGATGGAAGAGTGGGCTTACTTTGCTAAAAGGCAGCAAAATAAAAGCTGGTGTGGTGAAGCTTTCACTAAAGAATATTTTAACCACTATTTTTGGGCTAATTGCCACGTTTACACGCTGGTATTTGCTTAAGTCTAGTGGTGACGATACTAATTGGCGAAAGTTGAGACAAGACAGTTAATGTTTTCCTTTGTTTAGAATATGAATCCTGGTGAGCGAGCAATGAAATATGCTAGTGTGATTTATTTGCTGAATTTTGTTGCTCTGCTGTTTCACTAGAAGCAATACATTCAATAGTTAGTGAGGTTTTAAAATCATGCCATGGTTGAGGTGAAGTTTTTATGTGGTGAAGTTACAAATAGATTTTGAATGAGCTATTAGCCACGATAGCAGCCTTCACATGGTCATACTTACTTCCTTATTTTGACATCTAGAAGCAGGGAGCAGAAGTATGATTTTTTGGTAAATGCAACATGCGGCCTACTCTGTAAGTTAACTGTGCCAATATTGCTTCTGATTTTAACACATTGTCGAATTACATTTTACTTTAAGCGGAAATAACATGATTATAAAAAGTGAAAGTGTAAATCTGAAAATCCTGCACCACGTGAGAGATGTAAATAATGTGTATAAACTGTGATGGGATTAAAAGAAATATTTAAAATCTCGGGGTGTTTTTCAGTAAAAGAAAAGCGAATGGTGTTTATAAGAAAAACAATAAAATAGCTATGTTTGACCACAGTTGCTTGGTGTATTTATTTCCAGGCTCTCTTTTTTTGTTCACCACCTCATTACTTAGTGTCATCGCAGTGTTTTCTTGGGTGATATTTGCTTTCAAGAAAGTGGAATTTTAAACCGCAGTTTAATCATTGTTTTTTAGGTCTAAATCTAGCAGACAGAGTGGGCTAGCTGCCTGGTTTGCTGAAAACATCTTGGGGGCATGCAGAAAGCGTCCCTGGGAATGCATTCCGTCCCTTTTTTACCATTGGCTTTGAGGTTTGTAACTCACACTTTCTGAATTTCTAAATGCTGGCTTTATTTGTTTTAGGCTCTCCAGGATGTTTCTCCTCCCAAGAAGCAAACCCTTTTCACACCAACTCCCCTTGTATTCTTCCACGAATGCTCCTTTCTGCAAAAAGGCCTGTAAATGTTGTTCTCTAATCACATTTGCTTTGCATTCAAAGACAGAGGTCAAATATCAGGCTCTGTCTTCTGAGGGGGCTTGGTATTTACTTTTCTTTCTGGTTTTTCAAAGTGAGAGGATTTATGTGACTATCTTGCTAGATACTGGGGTTTAGAAAGTTTTTTTTTTTAAGCACAACATTTAAATCAACTGTGCAAGTATTTCACACTATATCAAACTTATGAACGAACAAATGAAACTTTTTTAAATTCTAAAGTGCGTTAGAAACAAATACTTTAATAATGATCAAAACAAGTCAATACACTAGGTGATGTGATTTCCACACATTATCGTTAGTGTGCTGTATAGTTTTGTTAGTAAAACTATGTCTGTACAAATTTAATGGTAATTTCAATTGAAAATGTGTTGCCTGTAATGGCAGTGTGCTATCACACCACGCATATTCCACTCTACGCCACTCTACTCTGCACAACTCCATGGCACTGCACTCTACGCCTCTGTACTCTATTCTGCACCACTCCACTCTGCACCACTCCATTCCTGTTTACGCTATGCCAATGCACTGTACGGCACTGCACTCTTTGCTACTTCACTCTATTCCACTTCAGTCTAGGCCACTCCAATCTACTCTGCACAACTCCACTCGATGCCACTCTGCACTCTATGCCAATACATTATACGCCAATGCACTTTACAACACTCAACTCTACGCCCCTGCACTCTGTTCATCTCCACTGTATGACACTCTAATCTACTCTTCATCACTGCACTCTATGCTACTTTACGCCACTGCACTCTACCCTGCACCACTCCACACCCCTTCACTCCACACCCCATCACTCCACACCCCTTCACTCCACACCCCTTCACTCCACACCCCTTCACTCCACACCCCTTCACTCCACACCCCTTCACTCCACACCACTTCACTCCACACCACTTCACTCCACACCACTTCACTCCACACCACTTCACTCCACACCACGCCACTTCACTCCACGCCACTTCACTCCACGCCACTTCACTCCACGCCACTTCACTCCACGCCACTTCACTCCACGCCACTTCACTCCACGCCACTTCACTCCACGCCACTTCACTCCACGCCACTTCACTCCACGCCACTTCACTCCACGCCACTTCACTCCACGCCACTTCACTCCACGCCACTTCACTCCACGCCACTTCACTCCACGCCACTTCACTCCACGCCACTTCACTCCACGCCACTTCACTCCACGCCACTTCACCCACGCCACTTCACTCCACGCCACTTCACTCCACGCCACTTCACTCCACGCCACTTCACTCCACGCCACTTCACTCCACGCCACTTCACTCCACGCCACTTCACTCCACGCCACTTCACTCCACGCCACTTCACTCCACGCCACTTCACTCCACGCCACTTCACTCCACGCCACTTCACTCTACACCACTTCACTCCACTTCACTCCACTCCACTCCACTCTACTCCACTTCACTCCACTCCACTCCACTCCACTCTACTCCACTTCACTCTACTCCACTCCACTCTACTCCACTCTACTCCACTCTACTCCACTTCACTCTACTCCACTTCACTCTACTCCACTTCACTCTACTCCACTTCACTCTACTCCACTTCACTCTACTCCACTTCACTCTACTCCACTTCACTCTACTCCACTTCACTCTACTCTTGGCCTCTGCCCTCTAGACCTCTGCATTCTGCACCACTGCACTCAGCTCTGCACTTCTGTACCCTACTGCCCTCCATGCCACTCACTCTACACCACTGCACTCTGACACTACTCTGCAACACTGCACTCTGACACTACTCTGCAACACTGCACTCTCTGCCACTGAACTCTGCGCCACTTTTTTCTGCAATCTATGCCAATGCACTCACTCTGCAACACACGCCACTACACTCTGCATCACTCCACACTGCACCACTCTGACTCTGCATTCTCTACCACTATACTCTACACCACTGCACTCTATGCCGCTCTACTCTGCACCCCTGCACTCTACTATGCAGCACTCTACGCCTCTGCATTCTGATGCTGCATTGTACGCTACTTAATTCTATGAAGCTGCACTCTTCTACACCACTGCACTCTTCTACATCACTTTACTCTGCAACACTCTTGCCAACGCACTCTGCACAGTCCACTCTACACCAATCCATGTTACTCTACACCGCTGCACTCTACGACGCTACACCACTGAACTCTATGCCAGTCTACTCTGCTACTGCATTCTATGCCAGTGCACACCACACCGCTGCACTCTGCTCTTCATCACTCCTGGCAACTCCACTCTGCAGAACTCCACTCTCTTCTGTGCCACTGCACTCTACAGCACTATATTCTACTCTGCACCACTCAACACTACTGTGCACCGTTCCACTGCACTCTGCAACACTCCACGCCATGCCACTGCACTCAACAGCACTATGTTCTACACTGCACCACTCTACGCCACACTACTGTACACCACTGCACTCTGTGCCACTCTACTCTGCACCACTGCACTCTACGCACCTGCACTGTACTCTGCACTACTCCACTGCAGGACTGTACTTCATACCACTTCACTCTATACTACTGCACTCTACTATGCAACACTAATCTATGCAGCTGAACTCTACGCCATTATACTCTGCAGCACTTTACACCAATACATTGTACACCAGTCCACTCTACTGTGCTTTACTCTACTCTGCGTGACTCCATTCTACGCCTCTCCACTCTTTGCCATTCCACTCTACGACAGTCCACACCCCTCTACACCGCTATCTTTTAGCCATTCTGAACAGCAGCAGCCACGCTGGTGTACAACATGGCTAAAACACATTTGCAAAGCCAATAGCTCTTGCCTAGGCAAGACCTGTTAGCTTTGCCACTGCTTGGTATTCATGGCTAAAAAGTAATACAGCGGAAACAAATATTATAGTATCTACCAAGTAACATTTCACAACTGCAGCAACTGGTTCATGGCAATAACAGTAAAGTATGCAATACTGGTCATTCCTTGTAGCATGTCAAATAACCATATAATACCCTCCGATCAAGACTTAAACCAATTCCAGTCAAAAAGACCAATTGTATAGGTTATGGTAGACCTTTTTACATGACTTTGCTACTGAGTTGGAGAGACTGCATCACAAAGCCTATAACCTTATCACAAGATGACGTTGAATTGTCTGCGATGAGGCATGCCCAGACCGTAGGCAGTGCTTCAAGGCCACAGTACTGGCAGATTGTGCCCTATTCAAATGCCAGTTCCAACAGCACACGCACTATAAGTGCCAATGGTAACCCGTAGCGCGGGTTCAAACAGGCAGTTTCCCAGACCACTACACTGCCCATACTGCTGTCTGTTATTCTGCTGGGGTGGGACTCTGTGCCCCAGCTCACTGTGCGCCCAGAGGGGCGGGACTGAGCACACGCGATATAAGCGCTGACAGCCCGCAATGCGGGACGTGCTCGGGCCTGTCAGAGCGCAGAAGAGGCTGACCTTTGCATAGTCCAAGAAACGTTGTTGACCCAGCCATTATATAAATCTGGATACACCACTTTTCATGCCACTGCAATTCCTGCTGTAAGTGGCAGGGCTTCTGGGAGCCTACTGACATGGGGCACCAGTTGTCTCTTCTAGCTCAGACACCTCTAATGTGCAAAGCACTGCCCCATAGGATATGTTCTCCGTGGTGCACACGTGTTACAGCTCATCAGAACCAGACTTGGTGGGTCTTCCTGGAGGGCAATTGCAGGTTAACACTGCAGGTCTTTTTAACATATTATCATGGAACATCGCTGGACTGAAGACCAACGTAGTGAACCCTGATTGGTTGGAGTATATTGCACAATTTGACCCAGAACCCAAATTTATTATTTTTGAATTTAAGTTTTCATGTGGGACAAATTGGTAGATTTTATTTGGGACGACAGGGAAGCAGTGACCATTACTCTTTACACTTAAAAAATCTCTCAGGAACTTTGGATAATAAATGCTACGCTCCCGTAATTCCAGCTGTGGTGCCCATCTTGGGTAATAACTGCAAGTCTATTAAATGGCCATCGATCTTGGGGAACATCGAGACATTGTCTGAGGTTTATAATTTACTTGCTGTGGCTTTATCCCTGTTTATTCATCTTCCCATCTCAAACATCCCAGTTGCTGACGTCCATTGTAATTTGGTTGACACTTAAAAAATGGTCTTGACAAAACCCCGTAGGAGGAAGACTTTCAACTAAGAATCATGGCTTTGGCACGAACACCTGGTTCAGTAGGGATTGCAGCAAGGCTAGAAAGATCTTGTTACCACACTTAAAACTAAAGCCCCAGCTGAGGTCCGTAAAGCTAAATCCCAATATTAGGGAATATGAAGGCAAGCGCAATGTAACTGGGATGACTCCAATTGGAGCGACCTAGTAGTGGCAGCTTGGTCTGGCGATAATGGATTATTTGGGAAAATTATTGCCCATGGGAGTGCACGTTCTGAATCGCAGATTGACTGTTCTATAAACCAGGCAGTCTGGGAGGACCACTTTACTAAACTCTATGAAATAATGCCAAGCAATCCGAATGATCCCTTGTTGCTAGATCTAGCCCCAGCAGATTTACAGTTCTCTCTTGTGGAGACTAAGGCTGCTATAGTTGGGATAAAGTTTGGTAAGGCACCTGGGCCGGATACAATCTTGGGTGAACTATAGTCCCATGATCTGCTAGTTTGGCTATGCAACGCTATAGCCTCTGGGGGCTCCGATACCTGGAAAGGTGCAGAGATAATCCCCACATATAACGAGTATTTGCAACGCAGTTTATCTCGCATTCGTGAAAGTTTGAGTTTTTATTTGAGTTTAGTTTTTTGCAGTGGAGTGGATGCATGTGGAAAATAGTGCTATTTCCACAACAAAAGTTAAACAACTTTAATCCGCAAATCTGCTACATAAAAAAGATATAAATTGGAATTTTTTTATTAAGTCTTCCTCTTGTATGGTACACACCCATACTGTCATAATACAAAACAAGAATACAACCTTAATAAGATGGTGCCCAGCTAAAAAAGCACACATTTGTCCTACTTTTTTTTAAATTAAAGGTCACAAGGCAGCGTGCTGAAAGAGAGCAGGCAGGGTGCAGGCTGGAGCAGGTATTTCAGGCATACGGCTCGACAGTAAAGAGTGCAGCTGGCCCTGGCAGTGCCCAATATTCAAAAGCCATACGAAAAAAACGAATCCATAGGGCAGCCTGCATATGTGGCAAAGGTACCAGCTTAATATGCTTCTGGCATAATGAATAGTGGCCAAAGCTCACACTAAACAATTATGGTAAATATGGGCATGTATCGCTTGTTAGTGTAGCAAGTGCAGGGGCACTGTGGCTCCGCCTTATTATGGAAAAGGGAGTGAGAGAGGGACGTGGGACTGATCAGGGAAAATGGACAATCAAACAGCATGACAAAAATAGGATACAAGTAGAGAGCATAAGAGGGCAGATAGGCAAAAGTTTGGGAGGGAGAAAACAGGTTGCTGAGTACATTCCAAACTAGGGTAGAGCGATGGCTAAAAAGGAGAGTTAGAATGAAAGAGGAGGAGGCATAAGGAGGTGGGATTAGAAGAGGCAAAAGGAAAAAGTGGAAAAGAAGGGAGGGAAGTAAATCACAAAAACTGGTTTGCCACTTGACCAATAACAGCCGCAGAGAAAAATAATCTGTTTTACTATATGAAATGTTTTATAAAGTATATCTGAATTGAATCCCACCCCCTCCTCCATAAACGACATGGCCTCATCCCTCTGAGTTTGCTGAAAATGGGCCTGGGTTCGTGCAAGTTTAGGTAGGTTGTTTCACGGAAAGGGTGGGTGGGGCACTTTTTTGTTTTGGTATTACTTCCCTGGGTAGCCAGTTAATGGTGGCCTCTAGTTGTAAGGCCTCGCCCATTCCCTGCCTACTAAAGATGAAGAAACAGGTCTTGAAAAAATGGCAATGGTGGCGTTTGAGCCTGCCAGGAAGTCATATTAAAGCAAAGACTGCCAACAAAGACTGCCAACATTCAGGTGAAGGAATTTTTTTATAGTGACATTCATGCTGTTTACTGCAGAAAAAAAAATCAATGAAAGAAAAACGAGTTCAAGATAGTGCTTTCTTTGGCGCAAACATTCAAATATGTTTAAACACATTTAATACAATGGAGGCTTAGACTGACGATGCAGTTCTTACCAGCACGGTTCACAAAACAATATGTTCGAGGCATATGAGCTGCAGATCGTATACTTTTGCATAGATCGCCATCTGGTGTTGGGCTCGTATGTTTGCACTTTGTTTTTGTCTTGGAAGAAGCCTTTGTAGTCACGAGGTAGATGACTCCTCCCTAGGACGATAGTGCGCATGGGAATCGACTCCATCCTCCGATTGTTTTTTTTTTTGCCATCGGGTTCGGATGTACATTGCTGCGCTCCGGGTCGATATCTGTTTCCAATCCCCCTTCGACACGGAATCCACTCCACTCGACGGTATTGTCTCGATCGCGTTTCCCTTTCGACACGCATCTTTAAAAACAAACCTCTCAACCTCCATCTTCGACGCGGGCCGTTAGGCCTCTCTGCGCCGACCACGCCTGCAGTCAGTGGAAAGGACTCCTTTGCCCCGGGTGCGGTGCTAAGTTCCCACACACAGACTTGCACCAGGTTTGCAATCTCTGCCTCTCCCCAGAGCACGAAGGGAAGAACTGCCAGGCCTGTGCATCGTTCAGGTCGAAGAAAACCATCTGTGATCGTCTGGTTCGACGTCACGAAATGTCTCGCGGAAGCGGCTCCATTCCGGACATCTTCGGAGCAGACCCCAATCTCCAACCGGAACAGTCGGGTGATGAGGAAGATATTTCCGTCTCCAAGGCCAACACTCCAACGCCGAAGAAGAGACATTCACCCCGGCTCAGCGGTCCGTGAGTACTGAAACCCCTTTCCCAAAAACCAAACCGAAGGCCCCGGTAACACCCTCGCCCTCCGGCTCGGGTCGGCACCGGCAACATGTTTCAAATGCCCCGCCCTCGGGCCCGGCCATGAAACCTAAACATAAGCCTTCCGACTCGGGCTCGAGTCAACCCCTTGCCGGCGCCGGAAAATCCGCCTCGGCACCGAAGCACCAAGGCAAAGACTCTTCCGCCACGCCTAAAACACCCTCGATGCCGAAGCCCTCGGTATCGAAGCATAGCGAGGACAAACATTCGGAACCAAAAAAGGCTTCGGGATCCAAAAAATCGTCGGAGCCCAAAAAAGCTTCGGATCCGCAAAAAACTAAAGAGTCTAAAACCCCACCGAAAGCCTAAAACTCCATCCAAACATGGTTCGGACCCAAAGACTCAGTCAAAATCTTCGGCACCGAACAAAGATACTTTGCCCACGCAACCTACACCTGAACTTCCAGATCCAAAACAAAAAACTTTGTTTATTGATCCAAACACGGGCAAACTAGTTGCCAAGCCTACAAAAAAGAGGAAACTGGACACTACAGAGGAACCTGCAATACCTCTGAAAAGACAGGACATGGGCACTAACACCTCCTCCTCCTCCTCCTCCAGTTAATCCACATCTGTTAATTTCTCCACCACATTCCCCACAACCTATAGTTTCACCTCAAACATCAGATACTGATGACGACACTGGTGGGGATATACATCCACAGGGGGATGATGATGACTCGCATACTATCCCACAGGACGTAGACCCCTGGGGTGACTACAATACAGATCCCGACCCACATAATGACCCGGATCTCTATCCATCTAAACCGTCACCACCAGATGACAACACTGGGTTTGCGCAACTAATCAACAGGGCTGCTCAATACCACGGGGTCCCCTTGCACTCCGACCCCTTAGATGAGGATTTTTTGCTAGAAACCTTCGCACCCTCACAAAAATCAACATCCACCCTACCAATGTTAAAAGGCTTGCTGAAACATGCCCCAGAAGTTTTTAAGGACCCAGTCAGAGCCAGGGTTCTCAACCCCAGGGTGGATAAAAAATACAAAGCAGCTCCCAATGACCCAATATATATTAAAGGTCAGATTCCATTGGATTCACTGGTAGTAACTAACAAACGCAAGAGGGCAAACTCACAGGGTACAGGAGACACCCCCACCCCCCTCCTGATAAGGAATCCAAATTAATCGACGCATCCGGAAAACCTATTGCATCGCAGGCTGCAAACCATTGGCGCATCGCCAATGCCCAAGCTTTATTGGCCAGGTACGATAGGGCTCACTACGACGAGCTTGAAAAGCTCATGGAACACCTCCCTGACCAATATAAACAAAAAGCCAACGACCTTATCCAAGAAGGCAAGTTGATTACAAACACCTCAATAAAATGTGCCTTCGATGCGGCCGATACCGCATCTTGTGCAATGCACACTAGCGTGTTGTTGCGCAGACACGCTTGGCTCCGAATTTCCGGTTTCAAGCAGGAGGTTCAAACGGCTATTTTAAATCAACCATTTGATCAGGAACATCTTTTCGGACCCGCAGTCGACACATCCTTAGAAAAAATGAAAAACGATACAGAGACTGCCAAGTCTATGGGGGCCTTACAGTTCCCTTCCCCTAGAGGCTCCTTTCGCCGCTCCTTCTACAGAGCCGGCTCCAAAACCATGGGTTCAGAACATCCCACTTCTTCATACAAAAGCCCCACTCAAACATCCTCCAAAGGATACTTTCGCGGAGGCTACAGAGGCAACAACAATAAGGGAAGAGGTCGTGGCAACAATAGCCGCACCTCCCCTACCACTAAACAGTGACATCTGAAAGAGACACGTTAGTGACAGATTCCTTACCTTAGAATATCCCCAGGCGTCAGGCTGGATCCGGAACGTTTTTGCGTAGCAGTACCCTTGCGCGTCGGTAGGCGGCATCGTGCGGCTCCGCGTCCGTCGTCGGCGTCGTGATCGCCGGGATGACGTCGCGGGCAGTACTTAGACGCCGCCCCTGCGCGCTGACGTCAGTTCTTCTTTTTCCGCGCCAGTAAGCGCAGATCCGGGAAGAGCAGTGCCCTAGTCAATTTTTGACTAACTTTTTTGTGAATTTTTTCACTGTTTCTTTATCGAGTCTTCAAGACTCCCAGGTGTCGTAGGGATGCCCGGCTTCAAGCCATGCGACGCCTGTGGTCGCATGATGTCGATCACAGACCCGCATCTGGAGTGTCTCTTCTGTCTCGGCTGAGACCACGACACGAAGTCGTGCCCTGACTGCCGGAAACTTCACCCGAAGGCTTTGCGAGAGCGGTCTCGAAAGCTATTCGAGGTCCGGCAGTCGGCTCCGCGCCGCACCAAGCCCCGGTCCCGGGAGAGGTCGAGGGGCCGGTCGTCGGAGTCCAAGTCTTCGCGCTCCTCGGGTAAGTCGAAGCACAAAAAGTCTAAGAAGCGTCATCGCTCTAAGACTTCGCCTCGCCGGTCTAGCGACTCGGCTGAGGCCCCAGTCGGCACCGTCCCCGCGGCCCCGGACATGCCTATGGAGCCGCCCCCGCATTACCCGTCCTTTCCGGGTTCGGGGGAGACTCCGGCCGAAATACAGGAATTCCTGTCGGCCATGGCCCGCCTCTTCGGGCCTCAAGGTCTCTCCGGTGCGCCTTCGGGCCCTGATGGGGTTGCTCCGGCGTCGCCGTCGGTCCCGCCTGTCCCACCAGCCTTCATCCCGGCCTCGATCCCGGCTCCGGTGGTACCGCAACCCCCATCGACGCCGGTTGACCTAACCACGCCTCCGCCGATGTCCCCGGTGCCGTTCCTGACGCAGTCCGGGGCTCCGGACGGCGTCGGTCCCCGGCTCTCTCCGGCTCCGGACATGGAGCCGGACCGACGTTGCTCGACGCTGGCGCCGATGAGACCTTGGATCCCAAATGTCCCTCCTCCTCCATATTTTGAACCTGAGGAGGACCAAGAGAGCTGGGAGGGGTCTGAGGACCCGCTCACACAACAGTGTGAGTATGATCCGGACTGGGCTGAGGAACTTGGGGATGCCAGTGGTCTAGACACCTCCCCTGACACTGGCATGCTGTCTCCTCCCGTGGCTACGGAGGAGGGAGCTAATTTTGCAACGGTGTTGCGTAGAGCGGCTGGAGCCTTACATCTCCAATTGCCTACTGTGGCTGTCAGGACTAATCTCCTGACGGAAGTGCTTCAGCCGGCGGCTTCCTCCTCGGAGACTGTGCTGCCGTTTAATGATGCACTCACTGACGTTCTTTTGGGTGCCTGGTCCAAGCCCACCACAGAGGCTCCTGTGGATAGGAACGTGGCCCGACGCCATCGCCCTGCTCCGGGCGACCCCTTGTTTCTCTCCCAACATCCCACACCCGAGAGCTTGGTTGTCCAAGCCTCTGCCTCCCAAACCGCCTTCCCTACCGCCCTCCGGATAGGGAATCCAAACGCCTGGACCAATTTGGGAAGAAGGCTTTTTCTTCCTCCAGTGCTGGCTTGCGGTCCGTCAACACCGCTTGCCTTTTGGGCCGATATATCCACTCCCTGTGGGATTCGGTGGCGGCTGTTTTGCCGCAGTGTTCTGAGGAGGTCCAGACACTGCTTACCCGCGCCATTGCGGAAGGGCGAGATGCGGCTAAATACACCATACGTTGTGGCCTTGATACCGCCGACTCGCTGGGCAGATCGCTTGCGACGACGGTGGCGCTACGTCGCCACGCCTGGCTGAGAACAACTGGTTTCTCGGGTGATGTCCAGAATACACTCATGGACATGCCCTTTGATGGAGTCGGTCTTTTTGGTTCAAAGGCAGACCATGCGTTGGAGCGTTTTAAGGACTCACGGGCTACTGCCAAGTCCCTGGGCCTTTCTGTTGTACGCCCTCCGCTAACCTCTGCTTTTCGCCCCTTTCGTGGCCACGGAAGGGGCGCCCAGTCACGTCAGCTGCCCAGCCACCGGCCCGCGCAGCAAGCGTCTTCGCGTGGCCGAGGACGTGGATACCGGCGTGGCGGTTCGGGCAACCAGCGTGCGGGGTCAGGCCACCACCTCCAACCCGTCCGCGGCCTCCAAGCCCTCCTAGTCCCTCCTTTCAGGTGCACAGCACGCCAGTAGGAGGCAGGGTCCGCCATCACCTTCACCACTGGCGTCCCATCACCTCGGACAGGTGGGTCTTGGACATTGTCCGAAGGGGCTACTTCCTCCCCTTCGAGACCACCCCCCCAGCCATGCCACCTCAATTCCACCGCATGTCAGGGGATCACTTGGTGCTTCTGCAGAAGGAAGTCACGGCCCTCTTGGCCAAGAGGGCCATCGAGCATGTTCCGACCCCAGAAGTAGGACGTGGTTGCTACTCCCACTACTTTCTGGTGCCCAAAAAGGACAAGGAGGACATGCGTCCTATCTTGGACCTCCGGAACGTCAATCGCTTCCTCCGGAAGGAGAAGTTCAAGATGCTCACCCTAGCTCAGGTCTTGACTGCCCTCGACCCTGGAGACTGGTTGGTAGCGTTGGACTTGCAGGACGCTTATTTCCACATCCCCGTCCTGCCGGCCCACCGGCGTTACCTACGGTTCACGGTAGGCCTCGAGCATTTTCAGTTCACTGTGCTCCCCTTTGGCCTTACAAGTGCCCCTCGGGTGTTCACGAAAGTGATGGCGGTGGTCGTAGCTCATCTGCTCCGGGCAGGGGTTCCAGTCTTCCCCTACCTCGACGACTGGCTGCTGAAGGCGGGCTCGTCCCAGGCAGTCGTCTCCCACCTCCAGACTACGGCCGAACTCCTGCACTCGCTGGGGTTCTCCATCAATGTGCCGAAGTCGCATCTGATTCCTTCTCCACAGCTCCTTTTCATCGGAGCAGTTCTGGACACGACGCAGTTTCGGGCCTATCCTCCCGAACGGCGAGTCCGGGATTTTCAGGCTATGATTCCGATCTTTCAGCCTTTATCCTGGGTTTCGGTACGGATGACCCTGAGGCTGCTGGGCCTCATGGCATCCTGCCTCATGGCATCCTGCCTCATGGCATCCTGCCTCATGGCATCCTGCCTCATGGCATCCTGCCTCATGGCATCCTGCCTCATGGCATCCTGCCTCATGGCATCCTGCCTCATGGCATCCTGCCTCCTGCTGGTCAATCATGCCAGATGGCATATGCGGGCTCTGCAGTGGGACCTGAAGTTCCAGTGGGCGCAGCACCAGGGCAACCTGTTCGATCACGTCCAGATCTCGGAGGGGGCTGCAAAACAGTTGCAGTGGTGGCTCTCGAACCGGCAATGGGTCATGGGCAGCTCCCTCCCCCAGCCAGAGCACACAGTTGTGACGGACGCGTCCCTTCTGGGATGGGGCGGTCACATGGGAGAGGCGGAGATCAGAGGCCTCTGGTCTCCGGCGGAGTCCCGGCTCCATATCAACCTTCTGGACCTCCGGGCGATCCGACTTGCACTCAAGGCATTCCTTCCCTCTGTCAAAGGGAAGGTAGTGCAGGTGTTCACAGACAACACCACCGCCATGTGGTACTGCAACAAACGGGGTGGGGTCGTGGACCCTCTGTCAGGAGGCTCTGCGCCTCTGGACATGGCTGGAACATCAGGGCATGTTCCTGATGGTTCAACACCTGGCAGGTTCCCTGAACGCCAGGGCGGACGAACTCAGCCGCAGGTGCATGATGGATCACGAATGGCGTCTTCACTCGGAAGTGGCGCAAGGTCTCTTTCTGCAGTGGGGAGAGCCTTGGTTAGATCTATTCACCACCGAAGAGAACGCACAATGTCATCAGTTCTGCGCGTTGGAATTTCCAAGGCGGCACTCGCTCGGCGACGCTTTTCGTCGAGAGTGGAGTTGCGGTCTGTTGTACGCCTTTCCGCCTATACCACTTCTACCCAGAGTGTTGAAGAAGATTCGGCGCGACCGCGCCCAAGTCATCCTTGTGGCTCCGAACTGGGCTCGAAGAGTTTGGTATCCCGAGCTACTCAGTATGAGCGTCGATCCCCCGATCCGTCTGCCTCTTCAGGAGGATCTTCTGTCGCAGCAGCAGGGGACGGTCCTCCACCCGAACCTGTCCAGCCTCCACCTGCTTGCGTGGAGATTGAGCGGCGGCAGTTGATTCCTTTCGACTTGCCTCCCGCAGTTTGTGATGTGATTCTGGCAGCCAGGCGTCCCTCCACTAAGGTGGTATACGCCTGCAGGTGGAACAAGTTTGTGGCATGGTGCACAGCAAAGGCTGTGAATCCCCTCTCTGCCCCTCTTTCTGAGGTTCTTCTGTTCCTTCTTTCACTGGCCCAACAGGGTTCTGCCCTGGGTACCATCAAGGGCTATCTTTGTGCCATTTCGGCCTTCCTCAGGCTTCCTGATCAGCCCTCCCTTTTCAAGTCCCCTGTTGTTAACAGGTTCCTAAAAGGCATTACACACCTCTTCCCTCCTGTTCCGTTTGTGATGCCTCAGTGGGACTTGAACTTGGTTCTTACCTTTCTTATGTGCGCTCCCTTTGAGCCTCTACATAACTGTCCTCTTCGTCTTCTGACTCTGAAGACAGCCTTTCTGGTGGCCATCACCTCCGCTCGGCGGGTGAGTGAGCTCCAGGCTCTATCATGCAAACCTCTCTTTCTGTCTGTCCATCCAGACAAGGTTGTTCTTCGGACGCGTCCGTCCTTCTTGCCAAAGGTGGTTACTGCCTTCCACATTGGGCAGACCATCACTTTGCCCACCTTCTTTCCGCCTCCGCATCCTTCCAGAGAGGAAGAGAGGCTCCACCGTCTGGACCCAAAACGTGCGCTTTCCTTTTATATCAACCGCACACAACACTTCCGGGTGGATGACCAGCTCTTTGTTGGCTACGTGGGCGCCAAAAAGGTCGGGCGGTGCACAAGAGAACCATCTCCCGCTGGGTAACCTTGTGTATCAAAGCCTGCTATTCTTTGGCTAAGAAGGAGCCTCCTGTTGGGCTGCGTGCCCAATCCACCAGGGCAACGGCTTTAGGCCGCGGTGTTCCGCTGCAGGATATCTGTCAGGCAGCTACGTGGGCCTCGCTGCACACGTTTACAAAGCATTACTGCCTTGACAGTCAGGTCCTCCGGGACGGCTTCTTTGGCCGTTCTGTCCTCCGGGACTTCCTTGTCTGATCTTTGTTCGCAGACCCACCACCGGGGTTGGTATTGCTGGGGTATCTATTCTAAGGTAAGGAATCTGTCACTAACGTGTCTCTTTCAGATGCACAAGTTACTAACTTGTGTAACGATATATCTGTAAGAGACAGTAGTTAGTGACAGATTCTTACCGCCCCACCCATCCTCCCCGTTCTGCAAACTGATTTCTAGGGTTAAGGACATCCCTTTCAGGGCCCTAGTATTTTTCAGACACCTATGTCAGCTTCTTGCATGGCTCTGCGTTCCTGGCGCGGAAAGTCGTGTACAGAACTGACGTCAGCGCGCAGGGGCGGCGTCTAAGTACTGCCCGCGATGTCATCCCGGCGATGCCGACGACGCTGCCTACCGACGCGCAAGGGTACTGCTACGCAAAAACTTTCCGGATCCAGCCTGACGCCTGGGGATATTCTAAGGTAAGGAATCTGTCACTAACTACTGTCTCTTACAGATATATCGTTACACAAGTTAGTAACTTGTGCTTTCGTGCACTTCCCCCGATCATGATACTCCTGTTGGGGGACGTCTCTTACAGTTCCTACCTGCCTGGAATTCCATCACAACAGACAAGTGGGTAAGACAAATTATCCAGTATGGTTATTGCCTGGAACTCACTTCTACCCCCCCAAACATTCCTCCCAGACAGCGTCCCATGTCTTCGGAACATCTAACACTTCTCAAACAAGAGGTTCTCTCTCTTTTAACAAAACATGCAATAAAACCAGTCCCCGTACCTCATCAAGGCACAGGGGTTTACTCCCTCTATTTCCTAATTCCAAAGAAGGACGGCTCTCAGGCCCATACTGGACCTCAGACCGCTAAACCTATACATTCAGTCAGACCACTTCCGCATGGTCACTCTCCAACAGGTGCTCCCACTACTTCAGCAGGGCGACTTTCTCTCCACTCTGGATCTAAAGGACGCCTACTTCCATATTCCCATTCATCCCGCTCACAGGAAATACCTCAGGTTTGTGGTAGATGGTCAACACTACCAATTCAAAGTCCTCCCATTCGGGGTGACTACAGCACCCAGAGTCTTCACCAAGTGCCTTGCAGTAGTTGCAGCCCACTTAAGGAGGCAGCACATTCATGTCTTCCCTTACATGGACGACTGGGTCATAAAAGCCAAATCATACAGCAGTTGTGTGCAACACACACACACGACAATTCAACTGCTTCACAACTGGGGATTCACGGTAAATCTCGTCAAATCCCATCTCCAACCGTCCAGCATACAACAATACCTAGGGGCTACAATAGACACTTCAATAGCTCTAGCATATACCAATCCAGTCAGGATAAGCGCCATACAGACTCTAATCCAAAAATTTCAGCCTCAACACTCACTACCAGCTCGAGTGTTCATGCAGCTAATCAGGATGATGGCCTCTTGCATTCTTCTCGTCCCTTATGCAAGACTCCAGATGCGTCCCTTACAAGAATGTTTGGCACGTCAGTGGAACCAGGCTCAAGGTCAGCTGACAGATCTGGTGTTGGTGGACGACTGCACCCATCGCTCTCTGCAGTGGTGAAATACACAAAACCTTTCCAAAGGGTGGCCGTTTCTCGACCCGGTTCCACAGACAGTGCTAACAGCAGACTCATCGCTCACCGGCTGGGGAGCTCATCTTCAAACCCATACCATTCAGGGCATATGGACCCCCCAACAAAGACAATTCCAAATAAACTACCTGGAATTGATAGCAATCTTCCTAGCGTTAAAATCCTTTCAACTCCACCTTGTAGGCAAAGCTGTCCTGGTCCGTACAGACAACATGACAGCAATGTACTACATACAGAAGCAAGGGGAAACACACTCGCTGCAGCTTTCACACCTAGCTCAAACGATATGGAGATGGGCCATTCCACAAAGAATATATCTCCTTGCAGAACACCTCCCAGGGGTACACAATCACATCGCGGATCTGCTCAGTCGTCAAACTCAGCAGATCCACGAATGGGAACTTCATCCTCAAGTTCTGATTCCATTCTTTCAGATGTGGGGCCACCCAGAAATAGATTGTTCGCCACACACCAAAACGCCCAACCTTCGCGTCCAGGTATCCACACCCATTGTCCAAAGGCAATGCGATATGGATGAACTGGTCAGGCAAATTTGCTTACGCTTTTCCGCCTCTCCCACTCATTCTGTTAGTGGTTCGGAAACTCAAACAGCATTCCCTCACATTGATCCTGGTTGCTCCAACATGGGCCCGGCAACCATGGTTCTCAACCCTATTGGAACTATCAGTAGTTCCTCATCAAAAGCTACGCCTCTCACCAAAGCTTCTCACTCAGAACCATGGAGAGATAACACACCCAGATCCCAATCAACTCAACCTTGCGATCTGGCACCTGAGGTATTAGAGTTTGGCTACCTTAATCTCCCGCCAGGCTGTATGAACGTCATTAAAGAAGCTAGACGTCCTACCACCAGGGCATGCTATGCAGCAAAGTGGAAACGATTTGTCATTTATTGCACAAACAACAAAATAAATCCACTGGATGCTTCTATTCAAAACATTGTCTGCTACCTCTTACATCTACAACAATGTAACCTAGCATAAACATCTATTAGGCTACATCTAGCTGCCATAGCAGCCTACCTCCAAAACAGACAACACTTGTCTTTGTTTCGAGTGCCCGCTATCAAAGCCTTTATGGAGGGACTTAAGAGAATAATTCCACCCAGAGTTCCACCCTCTCCAGTGTGGAACCTAAATGTGGTCCTTACCAGACTCATGGGTCCCCCTTTTGAACCTCTCCACAAATGCGAACTACAATTCCTCACTTGGAAAGTAGCTTTTCTAGTCGCTATTACATCTCTCAGAAGAGTTAGTGAACTCCAGGCATTAACCATACAAGAACCATTTTTACAAATCCATCATAACAAAGTGGTTCTTAGGACTAACCCTAAATTTTTACCCCAAGTCGTATCTGCCTTCCATCTCAACCAGTCGGTTGAACTCCCAGTGTTTTTCCCTCAACCAGACTCGGTGGCAGAACGAGCTCTTCACCCGTTAGATGTTAAAAGAGCAATACTCTACTATATTGAAAGGACAAAATCCTTTAGAAAGACCAAACAACTCTTTGTGGCTTTCTCCCCACCTCATAAAGGCAATCCCATATCAAAAACAGGAATTGCAAGGTGGATTGTTAAATGCATCCAAATATGTTATATCAAAGCCAAACGCACATTGACCATTCCCCCTAGAGCTCATTCCACACGCAAACTAGGAGCTTCGATGGCATTCTTAGGGAACATTCCCCTAAATGACATCTGCAAAGCAGCAACTTGGGCTACACCACACACCTTCACAAAACACTATTGTGTAGATGTGCAGGCAAAACAACAAGCTAGTGTGGGCCAGGCTGAACACTTTTTCAGACCACTGCAACAGATATAGGTAGCCACCGCTGAGGAGTTAACTGCTGTATAGTCTATGCAAAAGTATACGATCTGCAGCTCATATGCCTCGAACGGAAAATGCTACTTACCAGTATGCATCTGTTCTGGGCATGTAGAGCTGCAGATTTGTATACGCCCACCCACCTCCCCGGATACCTCCATCTGTTCCAGTACTATCTTACTTAGATACATTACACATGGACATCTTTCTATTTCTTACTACTCCATCATCACCCTTTATGGCAAAACAATCTAAGGATGGAGTCGATGCCCATACGCACTATCGTCCTAGGGAGGAGTCCTCTACCTTGTGACTGCAGACTTCTTCCAAGACAAAAACAAAGTGCAAACATCCGAGCCCAACACCAGATGGCGATCTATGCAAAAGTATACGAATCTGCAGCTCTACATGCCAAGAACAAATGCATACTGCTAAGTAGCATTTTCCTTATGGTTCGATGAATAGGTCCCCAATGGTTTTTTCCTATGCTCACTATGAAACCACGCCGCTGCTGTGACCCATTGCACCTGCCTTTCCCAATGCGGATAGAATGAAAAGCTGCAGGGCTAAAAAACAAGCGTCCACGTCGCTGCCGTGACCCATTGTAACTCATCCTTCCCCATGCGTATAGAATAAAAAACTGCACGAGTTAAGAAACCAGCAGCCATGCCGCTGCTGTGACCCGTTGCCCAGCCCTCCCCCATGCGGATAGAATAAATAAAAAAAACTGCACAGGCTAAGAAACAAGCAGCCACGCCGCTGCAGTGACCCATTGCCCCCGCCCTTCCGTATGCGAATGTAAGCTAGATGGGCTAAAAAAAAAAAGCTGTGACCTCAGAAGGGTGGTGGGGGGCAGAACACACTCTACCTGATTAAAAAGGTGTTAGCTGCTGTATGGTGTGTCACGGTGTGGTTAGACCCCGGGACCAAAGAAAAGTCACTGCAAACTGAAAAGAACATGGCTCCAACAAGAGCAACAAAAACCTCAGTAAAGAGTGCTGGAAAACTTTTTTTTTTAAAAAGGCAAAGTTGGATTACATGTAACGGGCAGTCCTCATGGCTGTTACAACAGTACAAAAGGAGGGACTAATAAACACATTAACCAAACAAAAAGAAGCATTTTGGAAGAACAGTCATATGAGGAGCCAATTAAAAAGATGGATGGAGCTTTAAGCCGGTATTCTGGATACAGCATGTCACGAAGATACAGCGCCTAGGCAAGACCTAAAACGGGACCGCACGAACCCAGGCAACTACAGACCAACAAGCCACTTTGACATTCTACAGAAGGTCTATCCGTGACAAATACTCAAACTTTCCGATTGGATCAATGACCCACATTTTGACCCCCTATCAGGCAGGGTTCAGAGCGAATAGACGAAGTCTTAAACCTTATCTTAATTGTCTAGCCGTACACTAAATTGAGAGACAGTCACTTACACATAGCCTTTGTTGATCTTGGGGCTGCTTTTGATTTGGTACCCAGGGGGTTGCTATTGGCTTCACATAAGAATCTGGGGGTTCCCGATGTGTTGCTCGCTCTGCTAATAAGACTCCACCAGGACAATTATGCCCAAGTCCGCTGGGTTCCACAGGGGCAAATCCCGATAAGCAGAGGTGCGAGAAAGGGGTGCGTATTAGCACCCACTCTCTTCTCCCTCTTCGTAAATGATGTTATAGGATCTTTACTTAACGGCAACATAAATACCCCCAAGCTAGGCAGGGCCCGTGTCCCAGCTCCTTTATTCGCAGGCGACACTCTTCTAATCTCCCAGTCTCGTATAGGCCTGCAGCTTTTCTTAAAGAACTTCCATGATTTTTGTCTATCCTAGTGTTTGGAGATTAATGCGTCAAATACAAAATACATGGTAATTAGGCCCCACAAGTCTTTTAAGGGCGCTATATCTTTAGACAAGGGGAAACTGGAGCATGTTTTCAGATTTGAATATCTGGGCATTATGTTGGACAGTGAAGTGTTGTGGTACCCACACATTAAAAAGCGGAAGGCTGTGCTTCAGCACCAAGCTTCTACTATTTATGAAAAATACCAGGCATCATTCACTAGAGCCCTATTCCCCGCCATGGAAGTGTATAAGCTAAAGGCCCAATCTGCGGCACTCTATGGCGCTGAAATTTGGGGGCACACAAATACTTATTGACCCTGAGTGAGAACAAGTTTGTTTGCTCTTGTCTGCATCTCCCCAAAAGTACTCCCCTGATCCCACTGTTTTTTGATGTAGCACTCAAAAGGGTGGGCTGTACTGCCCGGTTGAGACCTCTGTTATACTGAGTGAGGCTTTGGACTACTGAGGAGCTTTTGCCATATAGAAATGCTGGGAAGGAACTGCTAGCCTTAGACAAGAATATCACCTTCCCATGGTTTAGGCATATTGAGCAATGGTTTTTAGGTCTCGGGCCTAGCGTTGCAGTGTGCAGCACTGCTCGCGCAGCCCGAGACCTCTTGTATGGGCTTTTGAAAGCTGACCACACGCTCGTGCGTGTGGTTTTGTTTTCGCCGGCTGCCATTGGCTTTAGCGTGTTTTTAAAAAAAAAGTAATGCACGCAATTGGGCAAAGGCGGGCGCATGTCCCGCCTTTGCTCCGCCCATTCCCATCGGTGGCTAGCACGCGCAGCAGCACGCGTTCGCCTCGCTGCCGCGCTCCCTTCCCCCCTGCTCCTCTGTGGTGCGTGCGCACCACTGGTTTCGATTCCCGCCCCCGCTCCTCTGTCGTGCGCGCACACCACTGTTTTTTTTTTTCGTTCCTGCGTCGCATTCCACTTTGTGGCTTACCCGTCCTTCCCACCACCTCACTCCCCCTTCTTTTCCCATTCTCCGTTCCTTGCTTGTTTAAACGTCTGCCTCAAAACACTTTTAGAAGCCGGGCTCTGTTCGATAAAACCGGCCCGCTCAGAAAGCGCTATTCTGCATGTTTCATTCATTGTATACAAAAGTCAAACTCGACATTCCCTTTGAAGTACAAGTACACAAACTGAATATACTGGTACCGACACAAAGAAGTTGCAGTAACTCTTTTTCATTTGTTTCTGTTCGTGCCTTTTATAAATGCATGCTTCGGTTTGGTCTGCATGTCTAATCGGGACTGTCTTAAAAAAAAGAATTAACATTGTGTGAAATCCGCTCCAAGGTATCGGAGTGCTTTTTTTCGACGACTCTTGTAACGGGAGCAAGAGCTTTGATAGCACGATTTATGTGCTTATTTGTAAAAAAAACTAATAAAATTACATCACGCAAATTCCGGCCCAAGCATGGTGTCGTTGATGTACTTATTTGTTCACGCTACTGTGGGCGCTCATTACCCCCTGCAAGGCTTTACCACATTCATCTATTTGTCATTTATGTGCCTGATTCAAAAAATAAATAAAGAATAACTGCACAAACTCCGCCCCAAGGTATCGGAGTGCTTTTTCGACTCCTCTTCTAACGGGAGCAGGGAGCTTTGATATTTAGCACGATTTATGTGCTTTATTTGGGGGAAAAAATTACATCACGCAACCTCCGCCCCAATTGTGGTGTAGTTGATGTGCTTATTTGTTCATGCTACAGTGGGCACTCATTACCCCCTGCAAGGCTTTCCCGCATTCATCTATTTGTCTTTTGGGTGCTTTATTTTTTAAATGGGCAGTGCTGTGATTGGCAGGCGTGGAGTTTTTGGGCTGACTCCTCTTTTCAACCTTCTGCTCATATGTCTTCTGTGATGGTCTGTGCTTCGGAGTGTTTTTATCTTGTGATAGTCTCACCAAGTTTGCATAATTAATTCCCTGTTAGGTCCCCCTGGCCCTACACGACACGTGTACCCCTGCCCTCCTCATAGGTACACTGTACGTACAGGCACATGTAACCTAGCTAGCGCGCTAAAATGTGAAGCCCTTCTAAAGTGTACTTCGGGTGCTTTTTGTACACAGCCAAGTTTGTATGTAATCATGAACTTTATATCTATGTTATTGAGGTAGGTGAAATAAACTCCCAGCACTTAAAAAGTACAGGGACGGCTAAGTGTTGTATGTATTTAGTTCTTTCCAGTATACAGGCACTTGTTGCAACCTCTTGCACAGGTAAAGTTGAACTTTTCATTTGGTGTTTCTGTACAAGCACTCGAAGCGACCTTTTAGCACTAAAAATGTACAAGCTCATCTAAACTAGCTCCTAACATAAATTTATATCACTTGGACTCGGAGTGTACAGAGTGTAAAAAAAATCAAGTGGCCTCTTACTGCTTAAAATGTACTCAATGGGCTTGGAAAGTACAGGCATGTTACACATACCCTTTTCGTGCTAAATTTGATATACAGGTAAGTCTAACATGGCCTCTTTGTGCTGTAAACACCCTGGCCTGACACGTCTGAACTGCTCCTTGCCCATGCTGGCATTTTCCACCTCATCCTTTGCCCATCACTGTAGTGTTCGTGCCTTGGGTAGCACTGACATTAAGAATCCAGGCCAGTTTTCTCTGGTTCACATGTGCCATTTATATGACAAATATAAAAAATAAAGGTCATGGGGAAGTAATCTGAGGAACTGCATCTTTAGCTGCAGTTTTAAAAATCGGTTTGAATAGTTGGACATTCCTGGTTTTTGGCACGGCTGAGGCGATGAAGCCCAGGTCTGTGACTTTTAATGTATTTATGTTTTCTGTGGCACTATAGCAGTGCTCTTTGTGACCATGCAGGTAGCCAATGTGCAGAGTAGCAATGATCCAGTGATCTGTGCAGCTGTAGGTAGCCAATGTGCAAAGTAGCAGTGCTCTTTGTGTCCATGCTAATAGCCAATGTGCACTGTAGAAGTGCTCTGGGTAGCCATGTATGTCTAACCAATGTGCACTGTAACAGTGCCCTGTGTGGCCACACAGGTATCCAATTTACAGTGTAGTAGTAGTGGTGGCATCTGTAGCTATTCAGGTAGCCAATATGCAACATAGCAGTTCTTTGAGTGTCCAGGCATTTAGCCAACGCACAATGTAGCAGTGCACTGTGTGGACATGCAGCAAGCCAATGTGCAATGCAGTGTTGCTCAGTATGTTTCCTATGTTAGTAACAAATGAGCAGTTGTGCAGGGTCTGTGAGCCTATGCAATGTGCAATGTAGGATTCTACCGTATGGACAAGCAGCACCATAGGCACTTATTGCTTCTAGTGTTTGAAATTTAATTCACACAAATTGTTTGGGGGTCCCCGGCTTCCAGTAGTTATTCATTTGGGGTCCTCAGGAGTCTAAAGTTTGGGAACCACTGAACTAGAATATAGAACATTACAATGCATGCCATGTTCAGATTCTATGTAGAATCTGGCACCCATAAGACACCCAAAATACTGTTTACATGTTGAACAGACAATAGCTTTGTGCCCTCATGCCAAAGTGTTGCCGAGATGAGACCAAACTTTAAGCACTATGGAAATATAGCTGCCACTTTGAAAAACGAATTGCTATAGAAAACTTGGCTTATTACAGTTCTAATGTATTTTTATATACGAATTAGGTAATGTGGTGTGGTGCCCACCTCTGTTTAAATATAGTTCTCAAAATAGCCTCCAAAGCCCAATACCTACAAACCTGCCATGATATTACAGTACAGACAAAATCATTCTTTACCTGATAAACTCAGGAGTTGCAGAGGGGAAGCGATACAAAGGACGGAAGATTTTTTTTTAACATCAATAAAAACAAGCATTTGCAATGCAATAGGTCTCGCATTTGCAAGAGTTTAAGCTATTGCCATCGTAAATAACAATGCCTTTTATTTATGTTTTTAAAATCAACACATAAATAAAAGGCAATGTCATTTACAATGGCAATAGCTCAAACTTGCGTAAATCCGAGACCTATTACATTGCAAATGCTTGTTAAGGCTGGGCCTTGGTAGGTTCTAGACAAATCCAAAATATCTAACTATAGCCTCTAAAAAAACAATTGCAATGCATTTACTGGGATTATATTACAGTTAATCATTTCTGCCACCCCACTCTGGGGAGATTATCAGAAGAGTTTTTGTCCATCAAGGATACTCCATACTATGAACCTTTTTTAGGTCTCGCCTAGCGTTGCTGCGCACATGCGCAGCTCGGTCGGCGAGATTTATTGCTGATGAGTTTTAGAAAAGGGCTTGAAGCCCCGCCCCTTATTTCCATTGGCCGGCGTCACCGTTTATGCTAAACGGTGGCCTGCCATTGGAAATAAGCTTTCTGGGGTGCCTCCTTTTGGCTTTTTTGTCCGGCCCATCCGGACTGGATCACCTGCTTCACGGCTGTCGTGAAGCAGTTTCTTATCGCAAGGAGGCGAGTTATGTAAACAAGCCCTGCGATCCAGTCCAGATGGGCCGGACAAAAAAGGAGACATGTTTATTTTTGCATCTCGCTTTCACTTTAAAGTGAAAGCGCGATGCAAAAATAAACAGCGGCTGCCTGGCGAGCGCTTGTTTCAGGTTTCCCACGCGATTCCAAATTCTTCTAGCTACATTTCGTATGAACTGTCTGCTCCCAAGATCATGTGTTAACCGTTCACCAACGTGATACCAGGCAGTTCCGGTTTACACCGTTCAGCAAAGCCCAGCTCACATGGGTCTGTGCTACTTGTGTTTACAATCCCACAGTTTCCAATGCCCCTGGCACCCTCGGTATTGCACTTACAGGATCCGACTGCCCCACAGTTTGTGTTAAAGGCTTAACGCTTTCCCAATTTCTTTCTCCCAGAGTACACCCACAATATGAGTGTATAATGTCCTTTAGCCCCCGTTCTAGTAATTACAGTGCCCAAATGCCCGACAGTTTTCATTTGTTGCCCTCCAGTGTTTACAATCTCCCCATTTTCTGTGTTTACTCTGCCTCCCCCTTGTTTTAGTTCGAGTGCTGCAGTTACAGCCCTCATAAGTGCACCCCTAGGTCCTCCACAGACCCCACTTCCAAGTAATCAACCACAGATTTCATGTGTTGACAATTGCCCTAACTCCGAGATTTTAGAGCCCCGCAACCCAAGCCTTGACCCGCTTCCAGTGGTTAAAGTGCTCTTCTCCCTACACCTGTGTTAAAAGTGCTCCAGCCCTTCGGGTGTGAACAGTGTCCCAGTCTCTCTGTTTACAGAGGCCCAACTTCACGTGTTGACAGGGATACCATTCCCTGTATTTACAACAGTTCCCTCCCGGTTCTCCTGTCCTGCCAAGCGGTGGCTTTTGTGTAAGCCTGGGTGTAGTTCGCGAAGTAGCGCTACGCAAAGTGCAGTTCGCACTATGCGAGCTACGCAGTGCACTGTTCGCAATGATTGCACAGTGCCGGATGCTTGTCCGCACTGTGCAATCATTGAAAACGGCTTCTTGCACAGTGCGAGCTGTCTTTTACTGCCGCTCGAGTAGATTTTTACTCGAGAGGCAGCTTTCTCAACGCGGACTGGTAGTTTCTCATCGTGAGCGGCCGCGAGCATACGCGACCACTCGCAATGAGAAACCGGACCTCCCCGCGTTGAGAATCTCGCCGGGAGGTTTATTTTCCAAGCTCGCGATCGGCAACTTGATGTTGCTGATCGCGAACGAGGAAAAAGTCTCGCCGGGATGTCATTTTGCTTGCTCGCGGTCGCCAACTTGACGTTGAGGACCGCGAGCAAGCAAAAAATGACCGCTGCACTACGCTACGCGTGTTTGCACTGTGCTACGTGCAATTCGCGTTGTGCGAAGTAGCGCAAACTTCGCAAACTACGCGAGCGTAGCGCTTTGCCCAGGGTTACTTTTGTGCCCCCTTTTCCGGTGCGCCCCGGTCCGTGCTCCCCCTCTCCCCAGGGCCGGCTTCCAGGCTCTGCGGCTAATTTCGGGCCGGCTTTTTTTTGGCCGGTGTCATTTGCGGGCTGGGCCCGGCGCTCGCCCTCCGTCCCTCACTCCCCCGGCTCCTAATCAGGGGGCGGCCCCAGGCCTGCCAGCCTGGTCCTGCTGGGCCAATCAGGAGCCGCGGGGGCTTGGTGCCGAGGAGGGGGGAGGCCGTGACCTCACAGGGAGCTCCTGGTGCCTCCCATTCCCACTCCTCCCGTCCCCGCCCCCTCCCATCACATTCCACGTTCAGGGCTTATCTCTGGTCTTCGCTCCGGCCCCGCACTCCCTCTATCACAGGCTCTTCACTTCTCCATCATTTCCTCCCTCCTCTGCAAGGAGACTCTCAATTGCCTCTCCTTCATATCCTGCCACTTTCTTCTTACTCTTCCCTTCTTTCACCGGGATCTCTTTCTCCTCACTCTCATCCCCTTCTGCTTTTGCTAACCCCTGTCCTTCTCACTCGCGTTTCCACTCTCCCATCTATTACCCCACCTCTCTTCGCTCTGTTTACCATCGCCATCCCAGGCCCGTTGTTTTGTGTCATCTTCCCCGTGTTTCTCTTTTCTGTAACGCCCCTTCATTTACCCTGCCTCTTTTTTCTTCTACAACCAGAGCACCCTTTCCTCTCTTGTCTTTTCACTCTCCTTCCAATCTCCCCCTTTTCTCCATCTGTCTCCACCTCTCCACTCGTTGTCCTTCTTCTAATTTCTCTTCCGTGTTTCTCCCCCTCTTTCACTCTCCTGCCATACATACTCACATTCCCTTCTACACCCCCAATGGCACCTATTTCTCCAAACACCCTGTTCCTCTGGCTCACACTTCACCTACGCCCCGCCCCTCTCAAAACACACATATCATCACGCTGCATTAAAGGCGATGGCGACAGGTGTGTGTATTTGTGTGTGTGTTTATATATTCTCTGTGGGGGGGTGGTAAGTTCATGGATATTGCCTGTACTGCACAGCTGAGGGCTTCATGGCTTACAACCCATTGACTATGCTCCAGGGCCCAGCATAAAGTGTGACTTCATGGCTGACTGAGGCAACATGGCCTGGATTCCTGGAGGGGGCAGTGACTGTCCTGCTGTGTGAACCAGGAGGATGTTGAGTGTACGGCAGTGCCGTAGCAAGTGGGTGGGGGTGGTCCGCCCTGGGCGGCACAGGTTTTGGGGGCGGCGGCCTCCTGCTCTTACCTGCAGCAGCGCGGGGCAGCAAACGCTGGAATTGATCGCCAGCACCCCACCCCGCCTCCCCCCACTCTTACTGCCAGGCCGGGACCGCCACAGGCGGCAAAAAGCCTAGCTATGCCACTGGTGTACGGTATGAAGCATGGATACTCGCAAACATTTTCCCAAGGGCCACAAAGTTTGATCTGTGATGTGACCGAGGGCTGCATCGATGCCAGCGCGGTGGTGATCCAGGGGGAGGGGGGCAGAAAGGTGGGTATAGGGGAGGCAAAGCACATACATCTAGTGGCTGAATTGCACAATGCGAAACAAGAAAACCTGGGGATTAATCCCAGCTTCCCTACTTTACCAAATTGTGTGATCGTAGGCAATAGTTTTATTTCACTTTCCCTCCTTTTTCTTTTATCATCACATATAAGAGGACTTCAAAATACATGACAGGATGTGCACTGTACAAAACCTTCTCCTGTGTTTGATTTAATAAACTATAATGTTGTTCATGTATAATAGGAGACCACCCTAAGAGCGCACATAACAAATGACTTGCGTCTTAGTTCACTTTTGGCATTACTGCCAATGTCGGGGGAAAGAATGAATGTTTCTAATTACATATTTGAAAACTATCACTTAAAAAAGACTCCTCAATGCACTAATATAATATGATATACTAAGGTGAAATGGTTTTGCATATTAATAAAAAATACACTTTTGAAGAGAGACCTTATACTGTTACACTTTTGCGGCAAAATGGCTTTCAAAATGAAGCAGTTCCTAAAGTTAAGTGGTGCAGGACAACCTAGACACTTTGTTTCTTTCACTTAACCTTTAAATAGAGTCTTGCCTGTATATTTAACATCTTTTTAATGTTAGTGCTGGGTGGAATGAACAGCAGCCCAGTGCCGCTGTTGATCAGCGGGCCGCATGCAAAGGTTAGGAGGGCCGCATATTTCGAGTATCTCTGGTATAAAGGAAGGAGCTGTTGGCTGCACTGCTGGTCAAAGATAAGTGGCCGAAAGTCCTGGTGCGTGGATGTTTGGGGGGGTGGGAGGAGGATTGTCCCTACTACTGAGGAGAGCCAGAAGGGCTGATGTAATTAAGGCCTTTCTCTATGCAGTACACTGCTGGGAGGAATTAACTACACTCCAACGTGAAGCGTGGGGTCTGCACTCTTTAGAGGCAGGCGGTCCCATGCCCTGGAGTCTGCTGTCCACGCATCAGAGTTCGCATTAACTGGACTGCTGCAAAAAGTCAAGATCAAATGTCATTTGGGCCACTGACTGGATTGTATAAATTAGAGGTGGGCAAGGCAACAAATTAACAGGGAGAGGCGAGTCAAAGGTCGGCTCTGGATCTAAGAGCCCATGCACGAGCCGAGCCCATGCAACCAACACGATGTTACAAAGTGATAAGGTGTCTTCAAAATTCAAACCAGCATTGAAAATGCAATAGGTCTCGCCTTTGATTAAGTTAAAGCCATTTGTTTTGCTAATGGTATTGTATAGCAAAGCAAATGGCTTTAACTTAATGAAAGGCGAGACCTATTGCATTTTTAATGCTTGTTTAGATATGCTGCCACCACAGCTGGCAAAAAGCCTATATCTGAAGTTCCGCTATGGCACACAAGAAAAAGGGTCCTTTACATCTTTGTGGACTGTAGGATGGTCAGCAGACTCTACTGATATATGCCCCATGTGTTGTTTGCCTTCCAATCAAAATATCTGTCATGTGCTGTTTTTTGTCATGCCTATACAAATCCAAGAGCCAAGTGGAATCGACCACTGTGCATTAGGTTTAGCTTCAGACGTCATCATGAAGCTTTAAGGGCCCTGAACGGTGACACATCAATTGACACTGTGTTTTGCTTGAAAAAATATTTATACGCGGTGGGTCTATTGAGGAAAAATAAGGATTTAAAGCTTGAGCCCTGCTGAATTTTTATGGTCTGATTATTGTGCTCCATGTTTCTTTTTTGTACCGGATTCAAGTCCGCATCTTAAGTAATCTAACATTTGCAATACAGTTTCCAAATGCTGTTCAGTATTCATAAATCTTAGAGACATTGGTGCTATATTGTGCAAGGTTTTTCAATGTTTTAAACCAGGCTTGACATTATGGTCCTGCAGCTTGCATTTTACCAGGCACAGTATTATCTTACAAATTGTGAGACTATAGGTTTTATGACTCCTTTTCTATCTTATGTAAGCTTGGAATTGCTGCCAATTTTTTTTATTGTGTAAATTCTTTTAAATAAGTTTTGACTTATGGCTGGCGCTAGCACTTTACTATGGATGCTACCGATTTCAACATTGCGAGATTCCTGGTCCTTCGAACCACTTCTTGCTTTGAGTTTTTAATTGTTATAAAATATCCCTTTCTCTTTCACTGTTCAGCACTTTAGCTCGCACAATATTGATCCTCACGCTACTATACAGTGAAGCTTCTAGTGCGATATTAGGTTGTCATAAATTGTGTTAAACAACTTTTTGATCGCATTAGCACCTTGCCATCTATCCTATGGGCCCCAAATTTCTGAGATTGCAGGCTTTATGAGCAATGGTTGTACTAGGCGAATTCGCATTGTATTTTAACGATACTATTTAAATGCCTGATAGGTTTTTATTTACTAGTGACATTGTACTGTATTATGCACTGTATGTTTTATGGAATATCATTTCCGAAATAAACATTTTCTACTAAATGGCTATCACATTTTAATAGTAAAAACCAAACCTTCATTATCTCATCATAATAGAAGGGTTATGAGTCAAAAAGTGCAACCAAATATTGTGTGCTGGTTAGTCAGTTGACCACGATTTCTTTCCTTCTTGTGTAGGGGCTTCACTTGTGGTCCATTTTATAAGCCACCTCTGCCAGCAATTAAAGTATGGGGCTTTTGCCACATAGTGACTATTTGAGTTTTGCCAATAGTGTGGATTATGCAAGTAATGTTCTATTATTTATCAATTTGTTTGGTTAATAACTTTTTTAGACTTTTTTCACTTAGCTTCACATCCATAGACTGTAGTAGAAAACTAACACCCACCTCGCATTTTATTATAAAAAAACTAGGCCCAGAACAGAGTTAGTGTAGAAACTGCCGTATGGTTTACTATAATGCGTTGGTTCTCTCTTGTTACCAGCCTGTGTGTGTCCTGCTACCAGCATCAGCAACTGCTTCATGACACTGTTTACAAAGCCTTGAACGAAAGTAAGGTGAACTCAGACTTATGATATATGCACAAAGGTTAACTTCCCTTGCAAAGGTCCATATTCTTGCCACTTACCTTTTTTCTCATGATCTGTGTGTGCTGAAACGTCTTCATCACAAGGTCAGTTGTTTTTTTTACCATACGGATTTGCCCCTATAGTTTTTCTGTTCTTTTTTTTCCTCATCTGGCCTGGAGATGGGACAGCCTATGCTGCAATGCAAGAGGTTCAACCCATGTGTGAAATGCTGCAAGCTCTTTTCAGAAAGTGACCTACAATCCTCGTCATGGTGTTCATACAGATCAAGGGTAAACCCACACTGCAGGAAACTAAGCATGGTGACAGTCAAACTGTGCATGAAACGGAGCGCCCGTCAGTAAGTGGGGAGTGAGGTACCCTAATCCAGTGGCTCGCTCCTAAACTCACAATATCACCTTTGCGTGCCAAAAGCATTGAGTGGTAGAAACCTAGAAGAGCCACCTTCTACCTGTTACTTGATGACTTTTTCTAAGGGGATCCAGGAGCGAAAAGCAATTTAAGGGGAAAGTTGTTATTCCAGGGTCATTGTTGCACTGCCATAATCCCGTCCTTGGGTTTATGGTACCAATTGGACACCGTACTGTGGAATCAAACCTGTCTCTTTTTCTGGACTGGATGACACTGCTACCTTGCAAGAGGAGATTAAGCTCTCCCTCCTGATCTGGGCACATTTAGGGAAGACTTGTTTTTATTCCACTCGTGACTTCTGGAGGGTCAGTATTTGCAACAAAGAGCCAGGTGCTCCTGTCTACTCCCTTCCATTTGATCCTACACAGAAAGGGTCTGCCATGCTTCTAAATATTTTAACGTGCCAGCGGTCTAGTCCCAGTCTGCTAATTGCACAAGGCTAGTGAGAGGAAGGAAGCTACCAGTGGCTGCTTTGAAAACAGATGTTAGAGGCCTTTTCTTCCAATCTGCTTTACTGTTTGCTATTATATATTCAAGTCATGTTAATGAGTTTCAAGTTCTATGTGCTTTAAAAACTGATGTTTATTAGGGCAGTCTGTTACACTGACCACATATTTCCTTCATTCCTAAAGCATTGAATGAATAGCACTTAAGTATTTGTTTTAGTCTGTACATAACCCCAAATCTGCCTTCTGGCCAGCTAGAACCACTTATCGACAAGTCGTAATAGGTACAGTAAATGTAAATTGAGCCACTGAAAGGTCATCCTTAATTAGTTCATTATTCAATTCAGTTTGAAGCACACTTCTAAAATTTCAGATACAAAATCCATCCTAAATGCAAACTGATTATAAAATATTCAATTACCTATGAAAGATAAACTATCGCACATTAAAACGTTTGCAACATACTTTCCTAGTAAGTCATAAACTACCACTAGCATTGCATTGGACTTCTAACCTTTTATACCTCTTGTTATATTGCTTGATAAAGTTTGGTGTTTATATAGTTAAAGTTGGGAGAACGTTCTAAACCAAATAATTCAAATCCTGAATTGTACAGGTAAATTGTTTAGCAGTATAATCAAAAACTCAGTGGCGGCTAGCAGGGAATGGGGGTGAAGGGGCGCGGGGAAACAATATATATTTTTTAAAAACACCTCACGGCCACCCTCACTCCTCCGTCTTTTCCTCGCTTCCTGACTAGTGCCGGAAGCAGGAAGCACACAGGCTCCCCTAAGCCAATCGCAACACTGCGATGCAGTGTTGTGATTGGTGTGAGTGCCGTCGTTCGGTGCTCAGATGGGGACTGGGAGCCTGTTCATGTTTTCCACCCAGGCTGTGTATTACAGCCTGGTGAAGAACATACTAAGTGCGCATTACTGTTTGGCTGGCCTAAGACGGCTGGCCAAACCGCCATGCGCACTTATCGGCACAAACCACTCCGCCTCCCTTGGCTGTGACAACAGCCCCGCCCTAACTTAGCCCCGTAGCTACGAAAAATAAAATGATAATAACAATGTTATCGTTTTCTTTTTCTTGCTCTGAGAGCTGTGGGGCCACGCTCCTGTGCCTTAGCGGAGGAGCCGCCCCTGCAAAAACTTAACTTCTGATGGATACTTTTACCCACAGATTCCTCACCTTTAGAATATTCCTTTACCAGATGCCAGATTGGATCCAGAAACGTTTCCTCACAGTGCTCCCAGGCTCCACTGGGTGGTGCCATGCGACTTTGTTGGCTTTGTGCCACCCTGGAAATGACAGAGCAGAGCTGCAGGCAAGTCGTGCTCAGTCAATTTAGTTCTTACTGCGCCATGCCTCATGAATCCTACTTTTGTCTGTCTTTCAACTACTCCCAAATCGGAGTTGTCAGTCCATAAAAAGCCCTCAGAGTAAGATTCATTCTGGCACGGCGCTCTCTTCGGGCACCAAAATCAATCCTTAGGACAGCATTGGCATGCTATCAGATTGGTCGGCCCTGTAGCCACTCGTTTTCCGAGGGTTTTGTTTTTATAGACCGACAACTCCAATGGTATTTTGACATGTTGTGGTTCTAATAAGCGATGTGATATCGCACTAGCAGCTCAAGTACACAGCGATACTTCATCGCAACGTGGTTGGGAGATCGATCCGATCCATGCCTAGACTTTACTTAGCCAGACTCTTACCTCTGTAGCTTGTCATGTGTTAAACTAATCCGGATGATGTATGAATGGTGTAGTTAACCCTTGAAGATAGGACTATTGCCACGATCCATATGGTGTCCCTCCTATCCTCTGTCCTGATTACTCTTTTCTGATTCATTTGGTTGTGTGGATCAAAACGTCCACAATTTACAAATGTGGACTGTTTTTAATTTGATTGTAGATCTCGCCAATCATGACACAAATGTTGTACATAACCTTGTACTATCCCTATCAGTCACATGTATCGCGCACTGTTGTTTCAGTATATAACTTTTGACTGCGCCAGTCACTATAGGAGCACCTTGTTTTTGCTGTAGATATTACCTTATTTTTAAAAGAATGATTTTTATTCAATGATAAATATATTAAATGTACAAACCTTACTTGTACAAAAGGTTCCTTAAGAAACGATTGCTGTGGAAATCAAGGGTTTCTTTCCCCCCCCGCCCCCCCACCTCTCGTCCTGACATGAGCTCCTCAGATCTTTATGAATGTCATGTTGGTGGTCATGTCCCATCATCCCAGATTCTGGAACCTCGCATTCTTATAGCTTGACAATTGTCTGTTGAAGGCAGGCTCCCCTCAGCTAGTCTATGACCACCTTAAGATAATGGTGTCATTTTGGTCTACTCTGACATTTTCCATCAATGAACCCAAGTCTTATTTTTATACATCTCAGAGGTTTCAGTTTATTGGGCCCACTGTGAATATGGTCAACCTCAACGCTTTTCCACTACTGTAGGGAGTCTGGGACATTCGAGCTATGATCCAGATATTTCAAGCTAAAGCTACTGTCCCAGACTTTAACGGTTCTGAGAATAGTTGTTCTTCCAGCGTCCTTCTGGTGTCTTGCGCTTTTTGACACTGCAGGTCCTTCAGTGCAACTTTTTTTTTTTTTTTTTTTTTTTTAAAACCTTTATTTGTAATTAAACAAATGACACAATAATACGCCTACATCTCCAAGTGGGCCGGCATAACGAGGCAGCGCACATCAATACTTCATCAACTGTCGAGAGTTAACACAGCATGTCGCCTACAACCACAACGGGCCGGCCGCGTCTGTGGGGATGTGGTGTTATCAACAATCAGGGAGTGTCCTGTATGTGCCTGGTTCAAAGCAACAGTCTTATGAAATTAAAAAAGAACCGAAAGACAATTTCACTTCGCTCACGTGTACCATATGTAACCGCCAAAGTATAGTGTATATGCTGCGTCGAGTATGGGGGAGATTAAGACCGTGCTCCAGAGCGTTCCAGTGTCTATCATGGGGAGTTTGTGTTATTCTATACAGGGTTTCGTCGCAGTTTCATCTTTCTCATGGCTCTGGGCTAGGGTGGGGGGGGGGGTCATTGGTGTCTGCGTCGTCGGTGTGTTCTAACAGGTATAATTGCAAGGGTGCCCATATATCTCTTGGTCTGGAGGAAGGGGGTAGGAGTTCCGCATAGAGGTGTAGTTGTTCTTGGCAGTATATGAGGTCTTGCAGCCAATCCTTGAATTTTGGCGCCCTCCCCCTGCCCCATCTGCACGCCACTCGTCTCTTTGCAAGGAGGAGTGCGAGGGAAGTGTACTTTCGTATTTTAGCAGCTATAGGTGCAGTGTATCCCAGAATAGCAGTCAGGGGGTCGTCTGGAATATGTAGCCCCGTCATTTGGTCTAGTGCTATGAGGACCTCTCTCCAATACTGACGTACGGAGGGGCAGTCCCAGGCGAGGTTTCGAAACCCGGCCGCCGCTCCGCCACATCTATCGGTATCTCGAAGACCCAAGCGGTGTAGGCTCATTGGTGTGTAATAGAGGCGGTGGACGGATTTATAGTGGAGGATACGGAATTTACTGTTAGCCGAGATTTCTCCTGTCTGTTTGCAGCAATAGGTCCATTGTTCCTCCGTCAGTGGACATCCCAGCTCTGCCTCCCATTTAGCTTTGGCCGGAGGGGGGGTCGTAGTTTCTATCTTTCTGCACAGTGCGGTAGAGTAGTGATATGACGTGGGAAGGAGCGGTTTGTTGCAACAGGGCATGCAGGGGAGACAGAATGGGAGGCTCCAGCGGAAATTCGGGTGTGAGAGCCCTTACACTCTGTCGTAGTCTGACATAATAAAATCTCTCCAGAAAGGAGGGGGATATGGAGGCAAAAAACTCCTCACTCGTGAGGAATTTGGATTTGTCGTATAGTTGTCCCCAGGTTCGAATGGACAGTCTACGAAGTAGTTTGCGGCATCCGCCCTCTTGCGTCACTGGGATGTCATATCTGCCGGCAAGGGGCAGAAGGGGGGAGTATAACAGCGTGGTGTGCGTAATGTGCGCTATGTCTCGCCATGCGCTGATGGTGCATTGAACGGTGGTGGAAGCGAGTCGCCGTGGGACCGCGGGAGTACTTAAGTAAGCAGTGCAGGGGGTAGGATTCATGTATCCATCTTCAATCGCCAGATGCGGCATATAGGGAGGTGGATGTATCCAGTATGTGGCATAGTGGGCTTGGGCGCAGATGAAGTATAGCTCCAGATCTGGTATTTCAAACCCCCCCCTCGCTGTGGGGCCGCGTAAGGATATCCCAGCGTAGGCGGGCCTGCTTACCACCCCTGGTAAGTCGAATGAGTTGACTTTTGATAGCCGAGAAAAATGACGGCTCGGGGCATATGGTATATTCACGAATAGGTATAGTAGTTTAGGCAATATTACCATCTTAATAAGGGCAGCTCTGCCCGCTATTGACAGTGGCATCGCAATCCACCGTGTGATTTTGTCCGTCAGCGAGGTTAGAGCGCGACCATAATTAGCTGTCATGAGTTCTTCTCGGTTGCGGGATATTACTATACCAAGGTAAATGAGTGTGTCATCGCACCATGTAAGAGGGTAATCTGGTACAAACCTTAGAGAGGAGTCGGTGAGGGGGTAGATTTGGGACTTTCCCCAGTTGATATTTATGCCGGATATTCGTCCAAAAAGGATGAACAGTCGGAGGATGGGATTTAGACTTTCTGCTGGGTTCCGCAAGTAGAGGGTAACATCATCGGCGTATAAAGATATTAAGATTTGACGCTGTGGATATATAATAGCATATTCCCTAAAGTGTTGGCGTACTTTGGCGGTTAGTGGTTCAACCGCCAAGGCGAATAGAAGGGGGGATAAAGGGCATCCCTGCCTGGTACCCCTGGCTATAGTAAAAGCGGGCGTGCGTTTGCCATTAAGCAGCACCGTGGCGTGTAGATCAGTATATAATAGATTTATCCAGGCGAGAAACGGGGGTGGGAATCCCATGCGCTGTAACACAAAGGCGAGATAGTCCCACTCCAGGGAGTCAAACGCCTTAGTAGCGTCTAAGAAAATGGCCGCAGCATCATGATCTGGGTCTATGTCTTGGAGGATCGCGAATAGGGTCCGCAAGTTATGAGAGGTGCTCCTAGTCGGCACAAATCCTGATTGGTCTGGGAGGACAAGGGCAGGCATGAGGGGGCTTAGACGGTTGGCTATGAGTTTCGCCAAAATCTTGGCGTCCACATTAATGAGAGACAAGGGCCGATATGAGTCTACCTGTGTGGGCGGTTTTCCTGGTTTGGGCAAGGATATAATGAGCGCTTCCCGCATCGATCTTGGGAGAATGCCCGTCTCGCGCGCATCTTCGAGCACATGTCGCAGTATAGGGATGAGAAGGTGCCGGAATGTTTTATAGAACTCGGCCGGGAGGCCGTCAGACCCCGGGGCTTTGCCTGATTGCAGTTGCATAATTGCCGTAGTCACCTCATCATCTTCATAGTACGCAAGGAGGGACTCTCTTTGATTATCTCCCAGCCAGGCTATGGCCGTATCCTCAAAGAATGGGACAAAATCTACCGTGTGCTCCCTATGTGTTTTATACAGGTGTTTGTAAAATTTGTAAAATGTGTTCGCTATCTCCGAATTGTCTCTATGTATTTGTCCATCATCGCCCTCTATTTCCAGTACCGTATTAGCGAATCGCGGGGCGGATCACTGAGGCCAGCGCCTTCCCCGGTCTTTCTCCCTCCCCGTATCGTCGCGCTTGATGATACTTCCCCCTGAATTTACATTCCCTTTCCGCTGTTTCTAGGTATTCAGTCAGGAGTTCGCGGAGTCTCGCCTTTTGGTTAGGATCGGGTGCAGCCTCCAATGCTAGCTCCGTTTGTCTGAGGTTCTGTTCTATTGTTTTTAAGGTCTTACGAATATCTTTTAGTATTCCATCGCTTTTTGCTATGCATATGCCCCGTATAGTGACCTTAAAGGCCTCCCATATCGTCGAATATTGTGTAACTGAGTTGTCATTGCGAGGGAAGAAATCTATTATCTCTTGTTCAAGCTCGCTTTTAAACACTGGGTCTAATAGCGACTGAGGGTTGAGTCGCCAGGAGATATATGGCGGGTCAGCCTGGGGAGGCGTAAGAGAAAGGAGGACCGGTGAATGGTCCGAATATGTGCGGGGGAGGTGGGAGGCGCATGTCAGCCAAGTGGTTATTCCTTTATCCAGGAGCCAGGTGTCTATGCGTGACCAAGAGGAGTGGGCTGTTGAATGGCATGTCCCTTCCCTAGTGTGCGGGTGAAGAGTTCGCCAGGCGTCAGTCAGGTTATTGTCCTCTATGATGCTGCGGAGGGTTGCTTGCGCTGCAGTGTAATGCCTGGTCTGTGGGTGGGATCGGTCCAGAGTCGGATTGACAGTTACGTTGAAATCCCCCCCCCCCCATATCAGGTGTGTGGAACCTATGTCCATGATCTTGCCCCAGAGGATGCGGAAAAATTCCGGATCGTCAGTGTTGGGGCCATAGCAGGAGACCATCGTAATGGATTGTGCCGACAGTCTCCCCCATAGGATACTGTATCTCCCTTGTGGGTCTCCATAGGAGCCGATAGGGTTTTAGGGGATTGAGCGTTTCACCAGTATGAGGATGCCTCGGGCATATGAGGAGTAGGAGGAGAAACAGGTAGTGGTGGCCCATCTGGCTGCGAAAGTGGGGGATGGAGTGGGAGCTAGGTGAGTTTCCTGTAGCATGGCGCAGTGTATATTATGGCGTTCTAAATAAGCGAGTATGTGCCGGCGTTTTCGTGGGTTCCCCAGTCCCCTGATATTCCAGGTCAAGAAGTTATAGAGTAGAGGTCCAGAGTGTGTCCCCATTTATAGCATGTGCATTACGCGGTGGAGGATCGTGTGGCGTATACTGTGGGTGTACTATGTGAGCAGGGCAGCGTGAAGCGAAACAGTGAGGTTTTGTATACATAATAAAAAAAGAAAAACATTTCCCTTACCCCCCTCCTCCCACATCAGCGACCCAATTTCGCCGTGTCCCATCCCACCCTCCTCCCACCAACAAAAGGCCTATCTCTAATTCACCAACGGGGGGAGCAGAGGCCAAACATTTAACCATTTACTGTATGAAGTGTGAAGGGTTCACCTGCGGGGTGTTCGTCAGAGGGCAGTCAAGTTCTCCTCGCCGAGGCGAGGGTGCTCGGGCGGCACTGATAGGCGGCATCCCGCCGTTAGCAGAAGAGCAGGCTCGCAGGGGCGACAGTGTCATAGATAAGTATCCCCCATCCCCCGCATTGCAGTGGGGGAGATGCCCAGTTGAAATGAGCAGAGCGTCCGGCGTGAGTGGGCATAGAGAACATCCTATATGTGTCATTCGATATCCGACCCATTTCCATTATCGGCAGTCCGATGTTCTGGGGACAGGCGTTCTGTGGATGTTTTGGGCAGCGTTTTGAGAAAGTCCTGGACGTGCTGCGGGTTTGTGAAAAAATGCTGTTTTCCCTGGTGCGTTACCTTGAGACGGGCCGGGAACAGCATGGCGTAGGGTATATTGAACTGTTGCAATTTTTTCTTCACCTGTAAGAATTTGCGGCGTTGGTCCTGGACAGCCATAGTGAAGTCGGGATAGATGGATACTTCCATGCCTCCGTATTGCAGTTGTCCTTTTTCTCTGGAGAGACGGAGGGCAGCGTCTCTATCACGGTAGTTAAGCATCCTGGCGATGATAGGCCTAGGGGGAGTGCCTGGGGCTGGACGGGTCGCCAGGGACCGGTGTGCGCGTTCTACTACCAGTAGCTGTGAAAAGGCGTCCCTCCCGAAGAGTGTAATGAGGAGTCTTTCAACGTACTCTTCCATCCTACCGGTGGCCGTGGATTCCGATATTCCTAGAATCCGTAGGTTGTTCCTCCTTGAGCGAGATTCCAAATCTTCATTTTTGGCTGCTATTACTTTCAAGATTCTCTCCATCTCAAGGGTACGGCTAGTATTGACGCTGGTTGCATCCTCCAAGTCTGAGACTCGCCGCTCCGCCTCTACGAGGCGGTCGTCGTGTTTCTCCACTCTGTGCGTTAGGCCCTCTAATCTGGTATTCATTGAGTCCATTTTGGATTCTATGGAGGTTAGGCTGGATTGCATCGCTAGTAGCAGGTCTTTGAGATCCGCGGTCGAGGGGGGAGGCGCATCTTGTTGGTCCTCATCGGGCTCCGTCTGGGAGCGAGTCGACTTACGGGTGTCGAAGGTTAGTTTAGGCTGCCGCCCGTCCGGCTTCCCCATGGTTGCGGATTGTATGGTCCGGCGTTTATGACGGTGCTATACTCAGTGCGGGGTAGGGAATTCCAGCTTTGGTATGCACAGTCTGCCGTCCAAGATCAAGACCAGTGCCAGGCACGGTTGATTACATGCGGGTCTAGCCCCTTCAGGTCGTAAGTAGCAGAGGGGGGGTTAGGTCAGACGCGTTGTTCCCGGATCTATTCACTATCTCCGATGAGCCGCCTTTTGTGCAGATTTAACCGCAGATGCTATGTGTAGCTGCGGGACCTCTAATGCGTGGAGGTCCCAGAAGCAGTACGTCTCTCAGTACATGGGTCCCTGGGGCACTCCTGGTTCCCAATGTTATATGCGGGCAGCGATGTCTACTACCAGTCTCCAGTGCGGTTCACCTTCGCATGTGGCCTTAAGTTCCCGCATGAATCCCTCTGGTCCTGTCCCCTGTAGGGGGCCGCCTGTCCAGGTCAGCCAATGTATCCGGGAGGGGGTCGAGATATAGGTCAAGATTCCCCCAGGCTAGCGTGTGAGGTCCAGAGGCGAGGCCGCAGTCGCGCGCTCTTCAGTGTCCGAGTCTAGCGCCCGCCAGGCTATGTAGTGGCAAGAGTCGCGCGCTGCAGCTCCTGGTGCAGCTATCGCCTTGCCGCTTCGTGCATTAAGGGCCTAGTTCGCTCTTACCTCGGGAGCAGCAGCCAAAGCGTTATCCCAGTCCTCCCTGTTCCGTCAATGCTGTAAGTGGGTGTTCTCCAGGGGGGCCGTCGTCCTGTATCACCGCGCTTGGTCCGGTGTGGTGCAGGTATCACGGTGCTCTCGGCGGCGTCAGTTTCCTCACAGGTCTGTAGCGAGGGGTCGACCGTTCATCGCCTCTCCGTGTCAGCGTTGCTTCGGCCCCAGCGGCGGTCCTCTCGCCGCCCTCCGCACCGCCCCAGACGGTCACAGCGGATTGGCAGTTCACGGCGGATTCCGCCGATTCAGTATTCCGCCAGGTGTCTCGCGGTAGTCGGTGCCGCCGGGCAGCCGCGGCGTAATCCTAGGTATCAGGAGGCTCCCCACTCATACGATCCGCGTCTACCAGCGTACAGGCACAGCAGGGCTCAGCTCCGCCTTCGGGTTTCGCAGTCCGCCATGTTGTCTGTTTCGCCGGCCCACCGGCAGAGTCGTCCAGGGGCTTATCCGTTCCGATTTGTTAGCTGTTGGGCAGTGCACGGCATTCCCTGGCTTGTCGGCTCCTCAGTGCGATCGCTTTCGGGCTAATACTGTCTAGGATAGCCAGTATTATGAGCGGATTTCAGCCCGAGCTGCAAGCGCCTCACGAAGGTGCGGCCATCTTGCTTGGCGCCCTCTAGCGCCCCCCTCAGTGCAACCTTCGTCTGCAGTGGGACCAGCATTGGAGATCTTCATGGACAGGATTTTCATATCTTGGCAAGATGGCCCAGGGCCATCAGTAGTGGATATGGAACGCCAACCTGATGTGTGGCAGACCTGCCCTCTGGAGGTCTTAATGGTGTTTTTTTTTTTATCCTCTTTCCGCCATCAGTTTTGATGCTCCACTTTTTAAATGGGGTTTAGTAGCTCTTTCCCAGAGCACCGACTGCACGTCTTGCCAAATACAATATACTCTATTGATTCCCATCCCCCATCTCGGCAGAAACTGTAGAATAATCATTCTCATGCCACGCTATAAAAGGAGATCAAAGACCCTCTGTCTCTATTCTTACGTGCTAAATCAAGTCTGCTAATATATGTAGCTGAATTAATCCAGTCCCATCCCGTCGGGGGCTCAAGTGAGACCCATTTCATGCATAGTTCTCTTCAAGCTATCAGCATAAAAAAAACAATAGTTATTTTTGCCACTTGGGCAATTTATTCGGTGTTTCGTGAATCGCAAATAGTATTAGTAAAAAGCTTACCTTAACTTCAGCATGCCGGATTTCTTTCAATGCACCACTCGCCTCGTCCCAATAAGGGGTCAGGTCTGGGCGCTCCATAAATATATGCTTGATATCTGCTCCTACCATGTTACATCTCTTACATCTTGGAGCTTCTCGAGCAATCTTGGCCAGTCTCGAAGGTGTCCGGTAGGCCCTATGGGGTGTAAATAGGTGGTTTCATTTTCATGGTGCAGACCTTACTGTACCATTAAGAAAGTTAAAGGATACTTGCCATAAGTCTTGATCCGCGAGCTCTAGCAAGTCCTTCTCCCATATCTGATATGGCGCCATGTTTTTGTTGTCCCCCCCCCCACCATGTCCCAATACCAAAAGCATACCTCTTTATTGATTTGCCTTGTAGTAGGGCTTCGTGTTCCCAGTATCCAGCCCTTGCCATTCCCAGTGCTGTCCACCAAGAGCACAACTGGAAGAATTTAAATGTTTAAACTTCCTCACCTGTTAGCAAGGCTAGTTCATGCCAGGCTATCAGGGCTTCCCCATCTCTAAAGTCTCCCCAAGTGCTAGATTTTGCCATCTGTAGTGGGTGACTGAGTTTGTCTTTTAGCCAGTCAGGAGTTACAGGAGACTCCCGGATATGTGGCAAGTCTGTGTAGTGATGGCTCTCCAGTACTCTCCTCAGGAGTATCCATACCCTGAGAGCTGCCTGGAGAACTTTTAACCTCACTTGTTTAAAAAGTCTTCAAATTTATACAAAAACGTCTTTACACCCAAATCTATAAGCATAGCAGTGTACATGTTCCCTAATTGGGATTCATCTGGGGTCCCAGCTAGGAAGTAGAAATTGTTAAATAGAAGCCTAGAAATATTTTTAGAAGTCAGGTAGTGCCCCCCCCCACCCCCTTTAGGTTTTTGTTAACTTTTTCCAAGTGATCCTTGCCCCTTTCGATGCCCAATTAAAACTGGATATCCTACCTTGCAGTTTCTTATCTGCTTTTCTGGAAATTGTATGGTATTTAATAGGAAGGTCACTTTCGGGAGAACCATCATCTTAAAAATATTTACCCTCCCGTAGGTGCCCAATGGTAGCTTTTCCCATCTCCTTAACAGCCTATCTGTTTCCTTGCTTACTTTGTCTAAATTTTTACCAGAGAGCTCATACAAATTGTGTTATTAGGACGCCGAAATACCTGATTTGATTTTTAAGATGGTACATCGGACCAGTGGTGGCTGCTACTGAAGGGCGATGGTGGGGCAAGGGGGAATGTAAGCAAAATAGCAATTACCTTGGTACTGCTGCCGCCTGTCCTCCGTCCTCTTCTCTTCTAACTCGCGGAAGCACACATGCTCCCCTAGCCAATCACAATGCTGCTGCCACCAGCATGACTGCAGCGTTGTGATTGGTCTCAGCGCCCTGGTTCGACACTCAGACAGGGACTGAGAGCCTTTGCATGTTCTCAACCCGGCTGTGCACTACAGCTGGGTGGAGAACATGCTAAGTGCGCATAACTGTTTGGCCGGCCAAACCATGTTGCACACTTAGAATATCCACCACTCCTCCCCCTGCTCTGTCCAGCCCAGCACCGCCCGCACCTAAGCCAGTACGGAAAAATAAAATATTAATAACATTGTGTTATTTTATTTTTCCTTTCTGAACTGCTAAGAGCAGTGTGGCAATGCTCCTCCGCTTTAGCGGAGGAGCCGCTGGTGCATTGAACTCACACTTGGCCAGGCCTAAACCTCAGTCTTTTCCTTGTTAATTAGATAGCCAGATAACGCCCCAAATCTTTCAGCATGTTGTTGAAGTTTGGGTACAGAATACTCTGGGTTGGTGGTGTACAAGATCAAGTTGTCCGCATACATTGCAACTTTGATTGAGAAGCCAGAGTACTTAAAAGGGAACATAGCCTGGTCTAGGTATATTGCCTGAGCAAATGGTACCATATAGAGATTAAAAAGTATTGGTGAGAGCGGGCATCCCTGTCTCATGCCTCTCTGCAGTGGAAAAGCATGTGTAAGATCTCCATTTACCAGTATCTTCGCTGTGGGCGCCTTATTAAGCATTTGTATTGTTTTCACCACATTAGGACTTAAACAAAACCCCCTTTAGCACAACCCCACAAATATACCCAATTTGCTCTATCACATGCCTTTGTTGCGTCCACCGTTGTAACTGTCAGGGGTGAGTTGAAAGTACCCACCAGGTCGATTGCCCCAATAAGGCGATGGGTCAGCTCATGAAGCTGCCTTCTCATGATGAAATCTTTTTGATCAGCATGGACAACTGTGTGGATGACCCATGATAGTCTCTTAGCTATAATTCCAGTGAAGATTTTGTAAACGCAGTTCAACAGCAAGATGGGTCTATATGATTCAGCTTTCTTGGGGTCCCTACCTGGCTTTAAAATCAGGACCACTATGGCTTTGTACCAAGAAGGGGGATGCTCTCTACTGTCTAAATATGTTGTGTTAAAGAGAGTTCTCCATGTTGGGATCAGCTTCTCGTTAGTACGTTTGTACAATTCAGTGGGAATACCATCGGGACACGCCGCTTTCCCGTGCTTGACATTGGAAACTTGATTTCTAATTTCTTCCTCCGTGATCTCTGCCTGAAGATAGGTATTATGTTCCTCAGATAAAGTGGGTAGGTCCTTGCTTGACAGCCAGCTTTTAATTTTAAAGGTCTTAATGGTGTTGGATGAGTCCCTTCCTGGATGAGGGATGTCACGGGCACCTACACAAAATGGAGGCCAGGGGCCTCTAGTCTCTCATGAAGCTGCACCAGCACATGAGAAGTTATAGAGCTATTGCCATCATATGGCCCACAAGGCCTGTCTACCTTCCATCAACATGAATACCATGTGGTGCAAGCAGGGCAGAAGAGAGTCCCGTGCCCTTTTCTCGAACGCTGAGGCCGTTGGGAAGGCTGGAAGTTCACGGAATCTCCCTGACGGGCAAATTACTTGACAGGATCACTTACATCAGGGGAGATGAACTCAGCTAGTGTCAACTTGCTGATCACTACTGGCATCTGCAACCAGAAGTGGCACAGGATATCTTCCAAAACATTCCATGCCTGGTGTTCGATGCTCAAGAATTTCCTCCTCAAGGTCAAAAGTCAGAAAGGACTGAGCACAGCAAATTCTCGTGACTGCAGATTGGGCCAAGGGGGCCTAGTACTTTAAACTGCTGACTCCCAGCTTCTTCCCTCCTCTAAGGAAACTAGTATAAAACCCTTATGCATTATATAGATTTTCTAACAGTTATTTATGGTATACTCATTTGCAATAAGATGATTTTGACTCAATCTGTGGGTTCCTTATTTGCATTGCCTTATATGTGCATATAATTTACTGTTTGTGTACACTTCAAGATCAATTTATTAAATGAATGGGGTGCATATTGAATGCTCATGTTTCTATACAATCCCTTCCTACAAATCCATGGCTTTCTTCATAACAGCACTTAAACATGGCAACTGATCATATTGTGACACAGGGCACACCTATTGTGTATACACCCTATTCATTGTCCTTAATCCTTGACCAGTATGTAGACCCAGTAACCCGATACAACGCTATCCTCAGTACCCCTCCTCAGACATGGCAACTTAGCCTCTTATTAATGATATGTGCGCCAGACTCTCACTATTGTGACTGGGACTCAAATATAAATTAATGGACCTTTTTAACATCTGTTTACTCTGTGAAACTATAACGCAATTTCCTTTTATAACCAGTACAGCGCATTTTCAATATGGTTCTTACAATACACTGCATGTTAACTCTTTCCCAGCTCTAGTGCCCAAACACAGAACATGTGCTATTCACTAATCCCTTAAAATGACACCTGTAAGAAATGAGGTTATTAGTTATGAATTATGTGAGTCCTTCACAAGTAGTTGGTCCACAATTGTCATATTACTGACAATTAAGTACCCCATTGTAGCACTTGACACACAGAGCAGTGAAGCAGAGCATTTCAAGACCTACTCAGGGGAGGTTGTGTGGGCTAGCAATTACAATTCGCTGGCACACAACAACACTCAAATTATTCTCCAGTCAGTGCTTTTTCTTTTAAAGAGGAAAAGTACATTTATAACACACACACACAGAGTCCTAAATTATATGCTTTAAGTTACAAATATATACATAAAGTAGATGGAAATACCTTTGTTGACACCCTCGTATCACATCTCACCCATAATCACAAGGTCCTCTCCGTATACCACATGCAACATCACATTATAAGGGGTGTCATTAGGCATGCTACTGGCTTTGTCAATGGGTCATCACATCAATCTATATAAGGCTGGCATTCATGCTTTCTCAGTGTGTCACTCCATCAGTAACAATAACCACGTTATACTTTAGCAATATACCACCATTAAAACCAATGGAAACTAAACAAACTCGTATGCAACCATTGTAAGTAAGTATTTGCAGTGTGCATCAACAAAATGATTAATAAATCATTTGTATTCAAAACAACCACAAACGTATGCGTCAGAGTATTTCTTTCTTTTACACTGATCAGGCCACATAATACAGCCAGAGGACCAATCGCGTCTGCACTCCATAGCCCTGGAGAAAAAGCTCCCGCAGTGCTTGAAAATATGGTAATGTAGTCTGGGTTGGCAAATGACTCCAGAATCTGTTCCCACCTGTGGGCGAAAGCAACTTGACTCCTTTCTCTGCTGTTCTGAGTCCCGGGGTGGGGTCCGGAGCCCACCGTTGTTGCGCTGGACCTGTCGGGGCTCATTCTTTCATTGGTGTGCCAGACCCTGGGGAGATGGGGTATCCGGGGAGTAATACTGAAACGGTGGGATGGGGCCCCCCCCCACACACATGCCGACTCCCCCAGCAATTGAACTGAATATGCTCTGAGCACTGGTCAACCAGGGGGTATTTCTTCAAAGTAACAGCGGAGCACCCCATGCTCCATTTCTGGTGGGGTACTTTTATATTGGGCCCGGCAAGAGAATTCTCATCAGGCCTCCTCGCCTCTAAAGTGTGTGCTTTTCGGGGAGCTGGGTCTTCTGCCTCCCTGCACCAGCCTTCTCCTCTGCATTGCTCCTGGTGGTCTTTTTTCTGCTGGTGAGGGGGATCTTGTATAGACTCTTCGCTATCAGTGAGTAGAGCACCCTCCTGCCAGCACTACCAGGACCCATGGCATCATGGCCATATTGTTGAGCACTCGGGGAACAGCAGAGTCCATATCTTCCCCCAATTGGCCTGGAGAGACGCATCCTAGCTCCGGGGGGGGGGGGCAACTGGTGGCAAAAATCTTTAGTCCATCTTTGCAGGGCATCCAATGACTTCTCGTTCCAGCTAGGCATTCTTCTGCTGTCGTTGCCTTCCAGATTGAGGATCTTCTCCACTGTCTCTCCCTTGTGCAGGGGTTTTTAAGTCAGGGAGGGAAGTTTTAGATGCCAAGCACACCTGGCCAATTTTAGGATGCCATATCATCCCTCCACCCCCGTCCCAATCCTCCTCTACAGCCAATCCATCATGGCGACCTGAAGTTTTCTCTGAGGAGTTCCTCTGCTCTGCCTCTAGCTGACATCACTGCCAGATCCCTTCCCACCAAAACTTCAAAGGCGAGCCCCTCCTGTGTTGACTCAAGAGGTCTGGGCTTTCTCCTTTGTTCAGTGGGCCTGGGTTGACCCAGCCCTTGCGCAGTGTAACAATCTAATTATCAGATGCAGATTTCCCCCACCCCTTCCTTTTCCAAGAACTGAGGCAATCACTGATAATTGCTCCTTTTGTGTGGGGAGGTATATATATATTTTTTTTACCTCTGCTGGGGAGCCGAGTAATCAAGCTGGCCAAGTAGAGGGGACACATTCTGAAATCTTTTTAGCAGCTGATCTAAAAACGTTTAGATATCGTGTCAGCAAAAATTAGAAAATGGTTGGTGGAGCTTCAGGAATACACGGGTACAGAATTGTACTGCTGATTGTTTATCAAGATTGGTCACAGAAGGTACAGATAACCTAAATGGCAATTTTGGACTACACCATATGGGCGGATGAGAGTGTGTGTGTGTTGTGATGGAGGGTACTATCAGTGAGGACAAGTGGAAAACAAGGGTGAGCGAGGAAATGTAGATGACTATCATTCCTTATACAGTCTTTGGGGCTTTCCAGTTTAAGAAGTATTTGTGTCTCATCTACGTTGTTGTAGCAGGTGAGCTGAAATACATGAACATTGAAGGCAATGATTTCATGTAGATGGGGGACGCTAGCGAGCCCGAAGCAAAATGGCCACACGTTAGTGCAGCTCTGCTGGTCGGGGCCTCTATCCGACTAAAATCCTGTACTTCTCCCAGCCATCCAGAGACATGAAACGGCGATTCCGGACCCCCTTCATGTACTGAACGCTAAGCTGCGAGTGCGAAAGCGATTGCTGCTCTTTTAGTCACAGTAAGCAAGAGTTACCAAACCGGCTACAAAATGGCGGCTCCCACGGACTGCTGACTGAACGCGGAGCCTGTCGGAGGTAATAGCTGCCGGCATAGAACCTGAGCATCGGCACCAGGTGTCACCGAAGGTACGACATAGCTGGGGAGCGCGTCAGCAGTTGCACCGCAGCAATTACAGCGAGGTGCGCGATACTGTGCGCTTAGGGATCAGAACGAGTGGAGCCTGGAGCGCCCGGCGGAGGTGCCGGTAAGATAGCCGCGGAACGCGCGGCGGCAAGGCACGGAGCGCCGCTTTCCCCGATGCGCGTTGGTGATTGTGCAGCTTGAGAGTCGAAGCGGCGCTGATACCAACGCGGCCGACATTGAATACGCGAAGGTCCATTGCTGCACGTTGAGCTGCAGTGCGGAAGGCTGCCGGACTGATAACTGCTGACTCTGAGTGGTGAGTGCGCCCGCCATTTTATGCCTGCGATGTCTCCAGCTCAGATGGTGCGATTATAGTACTGGTGGGACGACACACGCGCTGGATAGCTTGGACAGTTCAATACTGTGCAGTGACAGAGCCCTGACGATTGCGCCCAGGCATATTTGGATCCTGATGTGAGTGCTGGCGATTTTGGGGATTGCGGCTGGTGCACGTGCTGGGCGTGTGGATTGGGGACACTACGCTTCTACCCTGTGAGAGCCCTCTGGACATACCGCGCCAAAAGCAAGCATTTTAGTCGGCAAGACGCGAAAGCAAAACGGGCTATCGCCAAAACAAAGGGGTCCTCAGGGCAAAGTGGTGTATGACGGAGGAACTGGCGCAGTGTGGTTGTGCACTATAGCTCCTGGAAGAGTTGCATAGTCCTGGACCAGTTGGGGTGCAGCGGAACACTTTTGCTCAAACGCGAGGAACTCGCAGTGAATCCTGACCACTGACAATAGTTTCTTTGAACCCTAACGCTTGCGGAGGTAGCACATTCGTCATTGGAGCCCTCCTCCCGACACCCAGGGATAGCAGTGTAGTGTGGAGCTCGGCTGTGAACATAGGGTGTGAAGATGGGCAAACCGGACAAACCGCAGCAGACCAAGCTATCGTTTGAGTCCAAACGGTTAAAGAAGTCGCAGACGCAGGCTGCGTCCGAAACTGAGACGGGCCCAGAAGCTGGTGGCAGTAGTAAACTGGAGCGCATGATGATGGCTATGCAACAGAACCTACACACAATCGATAGCAAAATTGATAACTTGAATTTACGCATGGATAATATGGCAGCAAAGCTTGACAAGCACGGCATGCGAATAACGGAGGCGGAGCAGCGCATCTCCAACACGGAAGACAAAGTGGAGAACATAACAGACTCCTGTACCCAGATGGAGAAACTACTAGCGGTGATACAAGCTAAGAACGAGGACCTGGAAGCTAGGTCCCACCGTAATAATCTTCGTATTACAGGTGTGCCTCAGTCCACCAATACAGGCAAAATGGAGCTATACGTGGAGGAGATGCTTAAAACAATGTTGGGCGCGGAACACTTTTCGAGCATGCTGGTTGTGGAGAGGGCACATCGCTCACTTGCGCCTAAACCCATCCCAGGAGCACCGCCGCGTCCTATAATTGCAAGGCTGCTGAATTACCCTGACAGGGACGTTGCACTCCGCCTTGCGAGAGAAAAAGGCACTACCTCGTATCAAGGGGTGGAGGTTGCGCTGTTCCCGGATTTCACGACAGCGGTGCAGCAGGCAAGACGGGAATTCCAGCAAGTAAAGAAGAAACTACGAGCAATGAAACTACAATACGCCATGCTGTACCCAGCACGACTCAGGATACAGCACGGGAGTAAAGCTAAGATCTTCACATCCCCCAAAGACGCGCTACAGTTTGTGAGACAACTAGAGCGGCAAGAATCTTCTAGAACGGCTGGTGACGATGCAGATAATGAAGACTAGTACAGAAGATTACATGCATGTTCAGACTGGTATCGTTGTTTATTTTTACCTACACCTGTGCAGGCATGGATTACTCAGATCCTGTGTCATTAAGACGCTGAATGTTAGATACTAAGAGCCGGCACAACGGTAGGATGTATGGTATTCAGAACATGGGGTAATGCTTGGATGGGGTGCTGCACTGCATTTACTTCCTGAATATATGTATAAGACTTGACATGGGGACAGATGTGGCGGCGACAGGCCTGGTTGCAGGGACACATGGGAACTGGTGCACCTGCACCATTGGAGGCGGCATTGACGACTATGTTGTACATAGCCAACTTATTGGGTGGACGCTTCTGCTAAGCTCGCACTGTTGAACTAGAAATGCGCGCTCGAGGTCATGGATGGGCTAACCATAACATGAGCTAGGATATGATGCTAAGGTATAAATCAAGAATATCAGTAGTTAATGTGTACTGTTTTAGTCCCCTGTCGAGATTCGAGAATGCTGATGTGCGGGGCGCCTATGGATGCTATTCTCCACCATATTGGTATGTGGCGGGATGGGGGAAATCTCTGTGAATGCCTTGACCCCCCCTTATTACACCGAGGGGGACGGTGGGCAGCTGGTGACCTCCGAAAGGGTACACCCCACACAGTTCATGGTCGGGCTGTACGTGGTGGGCGGATTAGCTGCCTACAGCGGGACGGGTGGTTGACTGAGTATTATTTGTTCCTTATTTTGGGGAGCCTTAGCATAATTGGGATGCTGAAGTGGGAGGGGGGTTTTGTTGGGGTATGGTTTGAATACATTAGGATGAAACATAGAATACATAGAGTGTTGAAGAACTATGTGAGTATAAAGGATACAGATTCCATAGCAGGCACATCGATGAGATGCGGGGTTGGCGAACACTAGAGATGGTAAAATAACCTGGGTAACATGGAATGGCAGAGGTCTTAATAACCCGAAGAAGACACGTCAGGTATTAGCCTACTGGGACCGTCATAATGTCCAAGTGGCATTATTGCAGGAAACTCACCTTACTAAGCATACAGCAACAGTGGTGGCCACTAGATGGGCTGGGGTACGATTGGTTTCCTCCTACTCCTCGTATGCGAGAGGAGTTATGATTTTAATCAAAAAAAATCTTCCGTTTGAAAGTTTGCATGTAGATGAAGACGAGCACGGCCACTATATAATAGTGCAGGGGAAACTGTGCGGTACATTGTTGACTATTGTTAATGTATATGGACCTAACATAGACGACCCTGGTTTTTATGAGACGTTGTGGTGTAAAGTACATAGCTTACCATTGGCTGCGATCATCTGTGGAGGTGACTTTAATGTGGTGTTGGACCCTGCGCTGGACCGCCGCTCCACTGCAGAGATTGCAGTAAAAAAGGCCGCGCAAGCTGTTAGGGATGGCATGCAAGATTTATGTTTATTGGACGCTTGGAGGTTGAGGCATCCAGGGGTGCTGGAGGGTACATGTCACTCGTACACTCATCAGTCATGGTCGCGCCTCGATTATTGGCTGACCACGTGCGAGGTGAACTCCTGGATCACTAAGATTACCCACTTGCCCCGCACGTTGTCGGATCACTCCCGATATTGCTTAACATGCACATACCCACCTCCACAATTTCAATGGAGATTGCAATCTTCCGCGCTGCAGGATCAGGTGTTCCGGGAGGGGGTGCGGGAAGCCATTGAAAACTATTTTACCAACAATGTTGGGTCAGTACAAAGCATGAGCACATTGTGGGAGGCCTTTAAGGTGACAATTCGTGGAGTATGCATAGGCCTGCAAGCCGGAGTGCTTAAGTCCTTGCGAGGATCTATGAAACGACTGGAGCAAGAACTAGTGCTCCTAGAACGACATTATGTAGACACGTCGAATGGCGCTACACTAGCTACTCTTCGATCGAAAATCACTGAATATAATGACTTGGCAGACCAAGAGGTGAAACACGTGTCGAGGCGGTGGACAGCCAGGTATTATGGAGAGGGGGGCAGACCTGGAAGGGCCCTAGCAGCCAGAATTGCTGAACCATGGGCTAAAAATCAAATAGTGAACTCTATTGCAGCGGGTGATACTATTAGCTGTGACTCGCCGGGCATTCTTAATTCCTTTGTGCAATACTACAAAGCTATGTATGACAGTAGACAAACGGCAGCGGAAGACGATATAGCACAATATTTAGAGGACATAGCCTTGGTTTGGTTGTCGCGAAGACAGCAATACTTTCTAATGCACCCACTGACGGTAGATGAAATTCGAGACGCTATAAATGCTCTCCCTAATGGCAAGGCTACAGGCACAGATGGACTACCTGCAGAATTTTACAAAGAGTACATCGACATACTGGTGCCCTATCTGCACGAAATGTACGAAGAAGCATATGAGCAGCAACGACTCCCGGATACACTCCGTGAAGCGCTGATCATAGCTCCACTGATACCGGGAAAGGTGCCGGATAGCTGTGAATCCTATAGACCTCTTTCACTTATGAATACAGACGTAAAGATTTTGGCGAAAGTTCTGGCAACTCGGCTGCGCTTACTGTTACCTGACATGGTGCTGCCCGACCAATCAGGGTTTATCCCTGCTCGCTCCACAGCACACAATCTGAGGACGCTATTCGCGGTATTACACCTTCTAGAACCAACACTACCAGCGGCGGCAGTCCTGCTGGACGCCGCTAAGGCATTCGATTCTATCTCCTGGAGATATATGTTTGCAGTGCTACACCGTATGGGGGTGCCATACATTTTTACAAATTGGATCAAGCTGTTGTACACAGACCCAATGGCACGTGTACGAGTTAACGGGCAGACGTCTGACACATTCCAGATCCGGCGCGGTACGAGGCAGGGCTGCCCCCTCTCTCCTTTATTATTTGCGGTGGTACTGGAGCCGCTGGCCTGTATATTGCGTCAACGGCATGCACAGGCAGCGCTGCGCTTCTATCAGAGACCACTGGCAGTATCCATGTATGCAGATGACATGGTACTGTATGTGCGCGAACCAGCGGTATATCTCGAGCGGCTCATTAGGGAGTATGTCCGGTTTGAATGGTATTCAGGTCTTGGAATTAATTGGAATAAATCGATCGTCCTCTCCTTGACAGAATGCACGACGCGGGTTGAACTGGGATATCCGCTAGAATGGGGGACAGATCCAGTAAAGTACTTGGGTATCTGGATTCATAGAGATCCGCAAGTAATTATACGAACTAACTATGGAACGGCGATCTCTCGACTTATGGAGCAAGTATCCAGATGGATCAAGCTACCGTTAACGTTTGCGGACAGAGTAGCATTAATCAAAATGGTAGTCCTTCCAAAGTTCCTATATTTATTTGTGAATATACCCATTAAATTAACACACCATTTTTTTAATACGCTGCGCACCTCGCTAATTACACTAGCTTGGGGGGGTAAAAAACCACGAGTCAAATGGGAGGTGCTGACGTTACCGTACGAGATGGGTGGGTTTACGGTACCGGATTTGCAATTATATTATCTTTGTGCGCAGGCGCAATATGCATACTATTGGCAGCATGCGCCACAATACATACCACATGTTGCGGTGGAGGCGGGCGCAGTTCACCCAATACCACTCAAAGCAATGATTGTCAACAACACCACTGTATTCGAAAAAGATGAAGTCGATACGGTACGAGGTACAACTCACGCCTGGAATGAGCTGGGGAAACGAGCCCAGCGATTAGTGAGACAGGCTCCCTACGGGTTATGCAAAACGCAGGTATACATACTATGGGTGATATCTATCCTCATGGGAAATTTATTGAGCTCTCAAGCTTTATAGGAGATAAGGAGGGTTCAGTCATGCTCACGTTTATATATAGTAGACTACGAGCAGCCTTGCGGGCGTTATACCCTTGTTTTCCTGAGGAGCCACCAACATTGGGGGCACTACAACTAATATACACAACGCAAACTCGGGCCAAACTTGTTACTCGAATGTATAGAATCTCCCAGACGGATGAGATAGATATCAGATTAGGCCCCATGGAAAAATGGAATAGTATTTTATCACAGCCACTAACGGAGGATGAATGGATGACGTGTTGTAAACTAACAGGTCAATTTGCCGCGAATGGGAATCTCAGACTCATTCATTATAAATATATACACCAAATGTATTATACACCAGCACAACTCTATAAATATGGTCTGAGGGACTCACATTGTTGTAAGAGATGTGGTGCGGATGATGCTGACTTTCAGCATTTAGCGTGGAGTTGTCCAAAAGTATCTGATTTTTGGGAGAAGGTCACAACTACCTTAACAGAAATGGTGGGTGAGCAGATAGAATGTCATATGAAAATATGTTTGCTAGGAAATGTACTCAGAATTAAAGCTGCTTATCGTCGATAGGTGGCCATAGCGCTACTCCTGGCGAAACGTAGGGTCTCAATTCACTGGGGTGGCAGACCTGCGCCCAAACATGACCATTGGTTAAAAGATGTAGCATATTGTCGTGACCAACTTCCCTGTTATGCTGAGGAACAGCCCAGTGCATCACGGCCACAGGATATTTGGGATCCATTTACTGTATATATGCTAACTAAAACTGGGGACTAATGGCATTCTGTATGACGTTACTATATACACTGTATGTCTCTGCCATAATTTGTGCTTTGCTATTACTGCAGAATTGTGCTCCGCTGTATCCAATTGATGCTGTGTTTTCTGTACCACTGAGCAAATACTGATGTATCGTATGGTTGTTATACTATGAAAAATCAATAAAAAAAAAAAAATGATTTCATGTAGATGTTTAAAAGCATGGGTGAGATGATAGAGCCTTGAGGGACCGTTGCTTTTATGGAGTTGGATCTGGATAAGAAAGGAGAAGTATGGATGACATTTGTTCTGTTTTGAAGGTATAATGTGATCCAGTCGAGAGCAGTCCCCTTTATGCCAGCTTCGCTGAGGCATTGGATTAGGGCAACATGATCAACGGTGCCAATGGCAGCTGAAAGGTCCAAGAGAAATAATGCAGAAACCCCATTGTGGTCTACTGTGTTTTTAAGGTCATCCCAGATGGTGATTAGTGCAGATTCTGTGCCTCTTCCTTGGCGGAATCCTGGAAGTCAAAGTATGGAGTTACCTTCAATAAATTGAGACATCTGGGTGAATGCTGCTCTTTTTATTAGTTTGCAAAGGAATGGTCCATGTGCACTAGGTCTGTTTTTGTTTGAGTCCAGCTTTGTTTTCTTTAATTATCATGTGGTCCGGGTGGCCATTGTCGTTTTCCCTAAGTTAGCATGAGCCCGTGGCAGACTGTCTTCTGCTTTGCGCACGTTACTACATGAACGTATTTTTGCTTTGTGCCACACTGCAACTTTCACACATAATATGCTCAGTCGCGGCCGGCATGACTAGCGGGGGGGGTCGCGGGTTGGTGGTAATTTAAAAAAAACAAATTACTTCATTCGCCTGCCCAGTCCAGTCCCGCATCGCGTCCCTCCGAGTCCCAGGAAGCAGGCAGCCTCCCTCCCCTAAGCCAATCACAACGCTGCAATGGCAGCGTTGTGATTGGCAGGGACGCCGACCCCACAGGCGCCTATGCGGAGGCCGTTTTCTCCATGTAGGCTGCATGCAGAAAACAGAGACTGCGTATGACTGGTTTGGCCGGCCCTGGGGCCGACCAAACAGTCAGCGCCCACAACAGTGGGCAAGGCACTCCTCCCCTCCCGTGGAGCAGGACCGCCCACCTGCCCGCCCCCAAACAAACCCTTCTGCTTTCTCACAGTGCGAGAAGCAGAAACATAAAATGGTATTTATAATACCTTTTTATGTTTCTGCTTCTCGCACTGCGAGAAAGCAGTGGGGCGACGCTCCTCCACCCATATGGAGGAGCCACCCCTGAATATGCTGCTGTTTTTGCGTTCTGTTCTTTCCTGGGATTTAGTCTGAACGCTGCAGACCATGTCGAACAACAGCGCCCCTTTTTATTCTGTTCTGGTCAGGCCCTAGCACCTAGACAAAATATACAGATACAGCTGTTGTTTGGGAACATGTTCTTTGGTCATATAGGTATACACGGTTGGTGACGGACACTTGGAGAGGGATCTTTCCAGAGAAAGGAGCGAGACAACACCCGTGATGTAGATCTTTCATCTATAGACTGTGGTACGGGGTCTGCTACGAACACCCAGAGATCCTCTGATATATAATCATTTTGTCTCTGTAGAAGGGGAGGGAGGTTAGGCTACCCTGGCGTATATAATGACAGCACCTTTTATGATTTACGGACTACTTGCTATGCTAACCGTATTTGTGTTAGGCATTTTCCTACTTGTTGTGGCACGTATACTGCATACGAGAGCACAATAGTTAAAATAAACATTTTAAACTTTTCTCGTGTTTCTGTCAGATCTTATTGTGAACTAGTACGAGAGTGAGAGCTAAAGGGCGTGTCCTGCAGCCGCGATTCCTGAGAGGGTCAGGAGTGTTGTGTTCTGGGGTGTCTAATCACTTGTTTCTTTGTGAATGAGTAGGAGGGCAAGTGAGACACTATAGCTAGTTGGTCTCTGGGCTCATGGGTATTCAGGTGGTAGGATGACTCAGTCCCTGCCTACTAAGGTTCCATGATCCCAAGCATAGTTCTATGACTCTGCAGAATCCCTGCAACATAATAATTAGTGTATGTAGGATTTTGTTTGTCTTCCGGGGAAATCTCCTGTTGTCAATGAATGAATGATTGATGATTGTTCTGACGGATGTGGCAGCAGAGGTTGATAAAGGGATGTTCTTGAAGATTTGTGGTGGGGTACAAGGGTCATGGGGGTAGCCGGCTGGCCTGCTTGTTTTGACCAGATCCAGAACATCAGTTTCTGATAGTTGTTTGAAGGAATTCAGAGGCTAGGTTAACCTACCCTTGGGGGAGATTGTTGGAAAAGGGCGGGTGCTGATGGTTTTCTTTTGGTTTGAATAGGAATCCAACTTGCCTGCTTTTGTTGTGTAATAATTTGCCAGTTTGTCAGTAAATGTATTAAATTCTGTGAGACTTTTATAAAATACTTTATTTGCACATTGTGCATTCTGAATTCTGTTTGAATAGTAGCTTTTTTTTTTAGCTTTTTTGATAGATTACTTGTATATTCTGGTGTGTTTGTGTAGGCAAAGTTTGTCTTGAGTGTTGTTGGTTTTGAGCCAGGTGCATTGCAGCTTTGCAATTTGTTGTTTTATCTTTTATAGTTCTGCATTAATCCAAGGTGCTTCTTTTGGTATAATAAAAGCTTCCAAGAGCCACTCATAGAGTTTTTGAACAGAATCTATTGTGTTTAGATCTGTGTTGGTTGTTAGTTGTTTCTAGGTCTTCAAAAGTCAGTTTGCTCCAAGGTCGATATGTGCTTGCTGGTATGTTGGCATTAGATGTGGAGAGTTGTGGTGTCTTCTGTTGGAAAGCTACCAGATGGTGGTCTTACCACGTGACTGGAATAATCCTTTGGAAAGTTACTAGTTCTGGATTGGCAAAAAATGACAACTACGATGTGTGTGGGTTTGGGAATGATTTGATGAGATAACAGCTTTTACAACGTGGCATTTACCACGCAATGCCTTTACCATGCATCCTTTACCACACAATTGTTGTGTAGTTCCTATAGTACCCCTGCAGGACCTGCGCGTTTGATACCTGGTCAAAGTTATTTAGTAACTTCAACCCTAAGTTAAGGGCAGGTTCTGCTCCGTACTTATTTTGTATCTGTCTCAATACGTCTGGCACTACTGCTAAGGACGGGATACCATGTGTTCTGGTATATATGGCAGCAAAGACTGAACGCCAAGAGGTGCAATCCTCTACTTGTGGTGTGATCCCCGTAGGCAAGCAGATTGTTAGAATTCTGTGTTTTTCATAGGTGGTAGTATTCGGGAATACTGCCTCAAGCTGTGTTATTTTCTGAGCTATCCAGAATTGTATTTGTTCGCATTTTGCGGGCATTTTGCCCATTACTGCGTATAATGTTTGAGGAGTAATTTTATTTCCTGTACCCTGAGCTGGAGTACTATTTGCTGCACCTGGTGCAGGTTGGATTGTTAAAGTCCTCATGACGAATTGTGTCAGATTTCTGTAGATTTTAATTAAATCTCTGTGGTGTACGAGTAAGTCTGGCTGTGGCATTGTTCCAATGTCAGGGTGCGGTGTGTAAGCCGCTAGTATTGGCCATGTGGCCCCGTCTCCTCCGAGCGGGCCTAATCGTACTCTTCCTCGTACGTGGGGTAGGGCGCCATTAAACCAGTAATAATGTTCCTGGTAAGTGAGTGGAATCTCTGTCCTCAAACGGGGCATATTCATGTGGTGCATCTCCTCTCAAATAGTAGTGAAATGTCTTTGTTATGGCATTTGCTGCTGGGAATGTAACCCATGAATAGAATACCTTTGTTTTATTTGATTTGTGTGCCTCAATCACGAAAACTACCATGCCACCCTTGGCTGGTAAGCCATTTTCTAATAGTCTTATGGTGACTGTCCTTCTGAATTTTGGTGCAATCTGTATTGCATCCTCAGGATCTTCTTCTCCTTCTAAAACGTTCAGGTCAACTCTCTCATCCCCTGAACCAGGCATGTTTAGAGGAAGAAGTGTTCACAGGGAACTAAGATGAGGTGTTATGCACACTTTAGGAACTAAATGTCCTTCAAGCTTGATTAACCAACAGCCAATAAATAGTATTCTCGTACTACTCAGCTGTGGCGGATTTTGTGCCCACCCACTCCAGACGTCTCTGGGGTTTTGTGAGTAGGTTCTCTGAGAATAGCACGACTGAACTACTCAGATTCTACTGTTAAATAAGTACCCAACCAACGTTGGCGGCGCCATGTCGTGTAGTTGCTATAGTACCCCTGCAGGACCTGCGCGTTTGGATAACATATACTGTGGGCTTGGTGTTAGACTGACTCTGCACCCCCACTGCATATGTTAGCCTAGTTTGCATTAGCTAGCTCACGGTGCCACTAGAATCTCCTCTTATCGGGGAGAGATTAGTTTCTGGCAACTTTAGATCATGACAACCCTAATTCCTCAGAATCGTGGAAACAATGTACTACTTTTCGCTCAGTCACTCGTGCTCACTTATTCGGTTTGTCTCAGAGAGTTACATAGAATAAACAGTCTGGGCGTTTCAATAAGTATTTATTGAACAGTTGTTATTCTAGTGTAAAATATATGTGCTGCAGTAATCAGCAGACAATAGCAGAGATATATTATCAGCAGTACGATAAAAGCAAAGGGATAGAACAGTTCTACCATATTGCAATAATCATGAATACATACATGAATATAAAAGCATTATGCAAGTGCGCGTACTCTACGATGCCTAACTAGATGTACCTGAGTGTACCTAGCATATGTGTAGGTCTAAGAGCCAAGAATCCTTCTAGGATTTAGTCGAACCCCCATACCTGAATAGAGAGAGTGTGGGACCCCGTCCTGGTCTCGAGTTGGACACCCCGCAAGGGCTGTGTTAGACCGCTGTCAGCTGGAGCGACTGCATGCAGGAGCCTCAGCGTCTCTGATCAGTGTGTCAGCATGGAAGTCTCGGTTCCCTCTGTCTTACCGGGGTAAGATGTGTGGTGTATTTATACCCTGAAGACTCTTGTTGCTTCGTATGGTTTGTATTGGTCCTTGTTAGACGTGAGGAAGACGTCAGGGGTGAACTTTGTACATACATATTATGCAGGTGGTGTATTCCTAGAGAGCCATGCATAATTGATGAGTACAGCGTGGGCCTGTGTTTGGGGAAAACCCTGCTGTATTCAAAACCACAGACTAGATAACGTTCAACCCTCAGAGCTCGTTGTGTACTAGCGAGGACCAATGTAGGTGAAAGATCATGCCTATATAAGGAATCATGACTATAATAGGACATGTATAGTTATGACCGTAATAGGGCATATGCAGCTTTGACCATAATAGGGCAAGTACGAATATGACCATATTAGGGCAAATACGAATACGTCCATTTTAGGGCATGTATGAACGGATCTACATTAGGGCCTCTATACGGGACATAACACAATGCTTTAACCACACAGTTCTTCACCACGCATATGCATGTGCAACAAAATGCTAAGTACATATTAGTTAAGTGTGTTATATACTATATATATATATATATATATATATATATATATATATGTGTGTAGAGGCACGCTCAAAATGCTGGTGCTCACTCAGAGGTCAGACCACCTTAAATGTAATTTTCAGCAATGAGAAGCTGCACTCCTAACCGGGTTCAAAAACTGTTTATTTACTGCCCACACGGGTACCAGGCCAACTCGTTTCGACTATGCAGTCTTGATCATGGCTGATGGTTCTACATTTGTTTCTAATTATATACCATTGCAGGCTTAACTTTACTGTTGTATTCTGGTAAATGTAGTTAGACATTGCATATACACATTGCGACATGAAATCAGTAATTGGCATTGTATCAGTACAATTAACATGTCCTTCATCGTTATTATTAACCTCTGAGTGAGGTAACTTTCATGTTATTCACAATGTCTAAATTTTTTCATTGGACATTTAACTTGATAACATGTAGTAGTTCATACATTGTTTGAGTTAGTTGAATACTTAGTCCTAGAGAGTCACTGCATGTTTTGGCCTCTAAGTGAGGTTGACGACTCTCAACTGGTATGGTTTAAGTGAGATCTAGTGCAAGAGTGTCATTATCAAGTTCCATAAGGAGGCACAGTCCCTCTGTTATTTCAATTGTATATATATATATATAGTTCCTTGTCATTATTGAGGCCCTTAGGGCTTTTTGTTCTGAGCCTTATAATATATTTAGATTCTATTTGACGAAAAGTGTGTCTCCTTCTCTAGGGATTTTGCCACATGCTCATTTCCATAATATTTAACGGTTTTCCATGTCTCTCCTTGATGTTCTTTCATTAAGTGTTTGACAACTGCGTAGGTGGCATCTTTATTTTCAATGGCCCCTATATGCTTAAGAATACGTTATTTTAGTACACAGCTGCATTCAATTATGTACATCATATATGTTGTTTCACAATCAATTATTTGATTTATCGTCATCTGCTTTCCTTTGTGATCTAATATTGCTCTGGTGTTCTTCCCTATTTTGCATGCTTTGCATTTGAAGCATTTCCTGAAGCCATTTGTTGATTTGGTCAACCATGTTTCCTGTGATTTGTCTTCAAAATGGCTTCGTTTAAATTTGTCTTTGAGTGATGGAGCTCTCTAGTGGGTAATAGATTTAGACTACATTTTGGTCCAATGTCAAGGTTTTCTTTGAGGATATTCCAGTATTTTTTAAATATTTGTTTAATTTGTACACTTTATTTGCTGAACGTTAGTATCAATCGTATTTCATTCTCTTTCGTTTTATCAGCTCATTTTTCTTTCTTGGTGATGAGAGTATCCACACGATTGATGAGTTCTGAACTGTCATATCTTCTTTAGATGTGAATTTGTTGGTAACCTCTCTTGTAGAATCTCAGCCAGCTCAGTTGTTTTTCAAATTTGTTCCTGTACTGAGCAGTTTTCTCTTTAAGCGTAGGAATTCGCCATATGGAGTGCTGTTTATTAGTGTCTGTGGGTGAGCCATGCAATGTTGCATTTGTTGATGTCTCTTTCTGATACAACGTTGTTTCAAGTTTACCATTCGCAACATAGATGGTCACATCGAGAAAGTTTACCCAGTCTTTGTCAAGGGTGTGAGTAAATTGAAGACCATAATCATTGTTGCTAAGGTTGGCAAAATATGCTTCAAAATCATTGCTTGTGCCATTCCATATTATGAATAGGGTTATCTATATGATTGTATGATGGAGCCACACATGCCTTTACCACGTCGTCATTACAACTCATGTGTCTTTACCTCGCATGCCTTTACCTTGCAAGTCTTTACAACGAATATGCCTTTACAACACATGCCTTTACAATGAAACTTTTCGTTGTAAAGGCATGTATGGTAAAGGGATATGCGTGGTAAAAATTTAACAGTTAAGTATAACCCCAATATATATATGTGTGTGTTTATATATGTATAAGGAATTACATGACACGGAGCCCCCCCCACCCCAAGCCTGAAAGATGGCCTGCAGTCGGAGTGTCGACAGAAGCCAGATTGTGAATACTGTTGGACACTTGGGGGAGGTGTGCAGCATTTAGCCTGCTTATACGGAACTCGAGACGCCTACTTTGTTCAGGCAAGTGGTTGCTGCATGGTCAACAGTAGAGGATTTGGCGGGGGCCAATGTCTTGACGCCTTCTGGGAAATATTGAATAATTGATCTATGAGGGGTGCACACAAAAAGCAAAATGAGATGTGCAGCAGTCCTGATGGGAGAGAGACAATATATTGACCTCGCATTTTGAGAAAGGGAAATGCGAACAGTGACTGGCAATCTGATTTGTATGTCTCAGTAACTATGTGTGGGAAACTTGGCAGTTCCATGTTAATTTATGCATGTGACCGTTGCTGATTCCAGTGACTGAAATGCTGTATATAGCATGTTGTTTTAATTATGTGCCATGTGTTGTAGAGCGACATTGTCCTTTCAGTGTATGATTTCTCTATGAGGGTGAGTGTCTGCATGGGGTGTTACCAAAAATACCTCATTTTGTTCAACATTTTAACATTGTGTAGAAGCATTTGCCTAGTAATTATGCAATTGTTGGGATTTACATGCTAGGATACGACACTGGTCATAGGTATTAAAACTGGAGGTCCTTGCATACTATAAATAACAACAAGCAGTGTACTAGACTTACTGCAGAAGCAGTTCTTTGGGTAGGACACACGCCAACTGCGTTTGCGACCGGTTGTGGTCCGGTGCAATCAAGCAGGACTCGGCTACTGACGAAGGGGACAAAGTCTGTTCCCCAATGTAGGAAGGTGGAATCTGACTGCATGGTTACCCCCACTTTTTTCCTGGTGTTTTGCTGGTTTTTGACTAGTCTGACTGGGATCCTGCTAATCAGGACCCCAGTTTATCTGCTTACTCCCTAAATTGGTTGTGCATGTACTTTAGGTACACTCCAGATTGGATTCTGGGGTACCCTTATAAGTCCCTAGTATATGGTATACTATGTACCCAGGGCCTAGGTACCCCAGAGGCCTCCCAGGGGCTGAAGCATGTATTATGCCACCCCTGAGAGACCAGTTAAACTGACACAACAGGTCTGCTACAGCAGCCTGTGTAAGGTGGTGCATGCACCACTTACTTAGATATAGGTTCACTATATCTATTCTAATCACTGCACATATAAACCTATCAGTCACCCCTATGGCAGGCCTTATCAATCATGAAGGCAGGGTGCTGGGTTTTATGTGAGAGGGTGCCCATGCATGAGCAGAGCCCCTCTGCAGCCTTCGGAACCTCTTTTCTGGGGTTGTCTGTGATGCAGCCAACCATATATACTTAAGTGCATTATAACCTAGCGGTAAATGCTAACTTTAAAACGGCTGCACGGAAACATGTCGTGTTTGGTGTCAAACACCTTGGAATCATACCTCCACACCAGTAACTTGTGTGGGAGGTATGATTCCACCCTCCTAGAGGGAGAAATATGACAACACCGGTACACCCGGTACCAGCTTTCTTGACCCTGGCATCACAAAATGGATGCTGCCAGCCACAGACACGCGTCTGCCCTCCTGCTGCTGGACGAAACTCCGGCAGGGGAAGGTTTGACAATAGGTTTCCTGTCACAGGGAGGTGTGACCACCTCCCAGACAGCCTTTAGTGTATTGGGGCAGGGTGGGTGCACTCTCAGAGTGCTTTGATGTTTGCACTGGGGGCACATTTGGTGTCCCTGTGCATAGTCCAGCTCAAACCGGTTGCAGGAGCCATTTGCTCCTGCTCTGGCGCGAAACTGGACAAAGGACATGGGTGTAGCCACCCCTCTGTCCTGACCCTCCCATAGGTGGGTCCCCAGAGTTTGTCCCACCCCTTCCTTGGGTATAAAGTAGGAAACCCTGACTACAGGACTTTGGATTTTACCTGGACTAAACTCTGCTACAGAAACCAAGTACTTCAACTATCTGCACGACGCTGGATGACTTGGAGTAAAGGAGTTACTCCCCTGCTGAGCAGGCACCTAAACGCATCTGACTGGTTTGCATCTATGCAGCTCCTGAAGGACTCCGAAGATTTCTGCAACACAGGAGGTGGGTTCCCGTGGTCTCTGAGGTTGATCTGCGCTCTCAGCAATTCTGAGGCCTGTATCCCTCGTGGGGACCGTGCACCCCGAACCCCTGGGCACCGTGTACATTTGCAGCAGCATATGCTTTTTGGCGACCCCTGAGGCTGTGCTTTGGGCTACTTGTAGTCCTGACTCCGAGCAGTAATTTCACTGAAGATTTCCGGCCTACACTCCACGAGTGTTCCGTGGGCTGGTATTTGGTGATTCAGCTCGAGGTCCCTTCGCAATCCCTGGTCTGTTGGCCTGTGGGTCCCTGTGAAGGTAACTTTGACTTTCCATGGGCTTTCCTGGTTGCTCCAGATGTACCCTGACTCTCCATAGCTTGGAGAGTCCCCAGGACCTTGCTGGTCCTCACAGAAGCATCTTTCCTCTGACCGCGTGGGTTGCAGTTGCCAAGGCTTGTTGGTGTTCAATCCGGACACTGACCCCCCAGCACTCGACATCCTTTTGTGGGACAGCTCACCTCTGGACTTTGGTCATCGTCAACGTCACCTGGTCCCCGTGGCTGCAGAGTCAAGCTTCACCTCTTCACACCTGAAACACCCGACATCGGTGGGCATTCGTCTATCGTGCCCCTGGTCACTGTGAAGTGACCCAGACTCTGTCCCCTCTGCTTTCAGGTTCTTCTCATCTCCGATCCAGGCTTGGATAACACCGGACACTTTTCATCTTCCCGGCAGCAGCACTTTTCCGCAACACGCCATTGAAACGAGGGTTTCCGACATCACTTGACCCCTATGCACCCGGCTCCTCTGGGATAGGTAACACGGGTACCTCGGTACTCTCAAGGGTGCTGGCCTTAGAACCTTCTATGTTTAGCTGGGTTTGCTTAAAGTCCTCTCCGAAGTGTCCTTAATCTTTAAATTTCCAACCGCGACTTTCTCATAGAGTTGTACGGAGCTCGCGCCTGTGTTCACACACTGCACCCGTCCTCCGTGGGTCCCCTGTGTCACTACTTTGGGTGGTACCTTGGTGTCCCCGCAATTCTACGTGCTCTAGGCACTGTGTCTAGTCAAGTCGTGGTTGTTATACCACTTTCTTAGTATATGGTTTGGTCTCCCCCTGGAGCCCACTGTGTATTGTGCTATTTACTGTCGTTCTAGTGATTTAATATTGTGTGCTTTGTTCTCTAATCTCATAAAGAGGTTAGTAGAGAGTGTTTAGTAATAAATACATATATTTTATATATTCCTTGTGTGGTTCTCCTTTCATTTGGTCATTCAGGAGGGTATGATCTGGTAAAACAAGCTGCTTTACATTCCTTCGAGACTTAGCCTGAAGGCTGCTCTCCATAGCTATCACTAGGATAGCTTTCAATAAAGGTTGTCTTTAACCTAATCATCAATAAGGGTCATTTGGACTGGTGCAAGGTGCCCACTTTAATTAGTGGACAGCATATACAAGGCCAACTTCTCACACCAGACGCTCTGTTTTTGACTGATTGGTTTAAGATATACTATATACTCTGCGTGATCGGCGTTGGGACGGCTATTGTAATAGCACATACATTGACCACCCCACCACTGAGTAGTCTATCCTATATTTGGTCCTGAAGAATTGCCGTGATCAGTATTGACATTCAAAAGGCAAGAAAAATACTTTTTTAGAGCCAACGTGGACCATTTCATCCATTTCTGGCCACGATCTGTTTTTAATATAACAAAGCAATCCTGATATTAAATTCAGCTTGGATTAGCCTTTATTATTTTTAACTCAATTCACTGCAATCTACTAACTTTATCACACAGCACCTCACTCTTCACATGGGCAACCAAAAGAACTCGGGCAAAGAGACCCCCTGAGGGGCCCTTTGGGCATTGCTCCAGTATAAGATATATGCAATTACTTTTATGTTCAACCCCAAATGGTGGTGAACCCTTGAAAAAATCTAAACATATATAAAACTATTCAAAACATGTACAATCAATGAATAGAAGGAAATTTCAAAAGCACGGGAGAGTCTTTTTCCAAAAGTACAGAAAGTTTTTAAATCTCGATAAAATTGAAAAGGGTACAGTCACATATAACAAGATCGTCCGGAAGGAGACTTAAGGAGATTCCACGAAGCTAGCAGACCCGTACTCGACTAAACAGCGAGTTATTTTAACTCTACACTAAATGAAGGGTAGACCTGTACCTCGCACGTGTAGATAAACTGTATGTATTGACAGACGTCTTCCTCTTTCAATTGGATGGCAAGTAACAGTTTTTATTGAGTGATTAGACTATAAAGAACCTCTCAGCGTGTTTCCCTCACAATCTATTGGGTCCAAATTGAACAATGGACTTTAGTCAAGGGACTTTTTAAACATACGACTTTACGTCCTGAAGATGGTCTGACGGATAATTTTGCCACAACAGACCGAAACGTCGACTTCTACATCTATTTCCATAACATTTGTTGTACAATAGTGAATGTTTTTATGTTCAGATTCTTCACTCATCTGACTTTATGGAATAGATGTTTGTGTTCATGATCTGAAGGTAGTTTTACACATCCTCGATCATGCTACATTGTTATATGTGACTGTACCCTTTTCAATTTTATTGAGATTAAAAACTTTTTGTACTTTTGGAAAAGACTCCCCGTGCTTTTGAAATTTCCTTCTATTCATTGATTGTACATGTTTTGAATAGTATTATATATGTTTAGATTTTTTCAAGGGTTCAAGACCATTTGGGGTTGAACATAAAAGTAATTGCATATATCTTATACTGGAGTAAGAATTTTCAAAAAAATCCCTTGTAGGCATCTTTGTACTCATTATTAATTGATTGCCCAAGCCTCCAAGGGTATATTGGGTTCCCCACTTCCTTATACTTTGGGCATTGCAGCGCCGGCCCAATGAGGAGCTGCCCGATGATGAAGCATGACACCCCTTGGGGTGTGTGAGGGCCCTTGCTCCTGATGGATCAGATCCCCTGATCTGACTTCTCAAGAGCTCCCAACCTGTTCCCTTTTTTTCATAGGAACTACATACCTTTGAAAGTACCTGTCTCTTTGGGATCGTGTGTGCTTGACCTTTATTCACCCTCTGTCCTTCTTTTTTGACTTATACTATAAATAAGCAGTGTACAAGACTTACTGCACTTGCATAATGTATTGTTATTGTAACAATAGTAATGAAACCATTCAGACAATGAAATTCTTCTAATTTATTAAGGTGAAGGGCAGCGATGCCAATAGCTGTCTTCTAGGTCTATTAATCATGTGTCACACATGAAAGGTTTTAAGCATTCAATATGGTGTCCGTTATGTTGAAAAAGACCGGAACTGTGGCCGAAACATGTTCAGGATCGTGAACCGTGGTGGAATAAAATGTGCTGTGGGATTCTGTGCTGTGTCCGCCCAGTCATTATATTAAAAAAAAAAACACACACACACACACACACACACACACACACACACACACACACACACACACACACACACACACACACACACACACACACACACACACACACACACACACACACACACACACACACACACACACACACACACACACACACACACACACACACACACCCCCCCCCTCCCCCCCCATACCGACCCTAAAATTACCCTTGCCACCCAAAAACCCAGCCTAAACCTTAATATTACCCTTGCCACCCAAAAACCCCTAACCATCCCATTGTCAGGTTTGCGTAGCTGGGAGAAAATGACACTCCTACGGCAGCTCCACACTGTTGTTTGTACGCTTGATTGTTAAAAAGGAAGATGTTACTATTCATCTCAAGGAGCATCTTGGAGTGTTCGCATTCTCCCATTGTGCATTGTTTAAGGAAATACACACAATCCTGGAGTCCAACTTCGTGTTTGATGGAAGTGTAGAGAAATACTACATCAATAGTTATCAGATGGTACTCTTGCCAAGTAACTCCTGTTAGTATCCTTAGTAGGTCCCCGGAGCTTTTTTTTTTTTTTTTTTTACCATTGGGCAGGGTAGTAATCTACGTATCTTGACATGTTCTCCAAAAGGGAGTCACAAGCAGAGACAATTGGTCTCCTTTGTGGATTGATTTAGGCTTTTATGAATCTTCAGAAGAAAATAGATTGTAGGATTTCTGCCATTTTCCACTCTGAGATATTGACATCCATCTTCATTGATCAATAATAGTGAGTGCCAGGCTTTACGTTTGACATCAATCCCGCTTTTTATATTCATTGTGGGATTGAAAGTAAGTTTCTCATAGCTGGTGGTATTGTTGAGTTGGCAATTTGCTTCTGTTGTGTATTGATCTTTATCCATTAACACTATGTTAGCACCTTTGTCAGCAGGCTTTATGATGAGTGATGGATGGTCTTTCTCTGTTACTGGACTTTGGTAGTTTGTCCAATTCAGATGTCACTAATTAGTAGAACAAGTCTATTTTGTTACCTGGAGGTAGCATGGGGCAAATATGTGATCATGGTCTTGTATCATTGTACTTCTGTGCAGGGCCGGCTTTAGAACTGTTGGTGCCCAGTGCGACAATCGTTTTTGGTGAACACCCCCCCCCCCCCCTCCCCCCCTCTCCTCGGATTTCCTCACGACCACCGCACAAAAGTGCCCCTCATCTCTCCATGGGCCCACTCTCACATAAATGTCATTTTTTTAATGTACTGGTAAAGACTGGCTTTACTAATAAGAAGGTATATTTCACCAAACAAACCCTTTACGGCAACATTAGCAATACATAATGAAAGACTGGCGAAAACAACAGAACGTCCTAACCTATTTTATGCAATTTTTATGCAGCTCTTTGATGACAGTTTGTAACAGTCACTGTTCTATATTAGGGTTGTATCTTATGAACTGTGGTAACAAAAGGATCTCTGGGACAAAAACAGTAATCCACTCAGCTAGCCACATAAAATACAGGTCTGTGATCTGCACGGTATGCGTTCTTTGCAGCAGGCATATTAACCCTCTGCGCTACTTTATGGTGAGTCAAAACTAGCACTAGACAAAACTCTGATCTCTCTCTGTAGCAGGAGCATTAATCACAAGAGTTATCTTGACATTTTTAATGCTGACTGAAAACTGAACACACAAGGAACTCTGTTTCAGGTGTTTTTAAATTGCAGGTTATTGCTAAGCACAGCACCCCTTTCCTGAGGTCAGCGTCCAGTGCGGCCACACCAGTCGCACTGCCCTAAAGCCAGCCCTGCTTATGTGTGTCTGTCTCAATGCTACATTCAGGCAATATCTGTGTATTCGGAGTGCAGCATATATATATATATATATATATATATATATATATATATATATATATATATAATCTCCTACTGACGGTCGGTGGTAGGTAGTTAGGACCATGTTTCCATAGGAAAAGCGTTTTTTTACTTGCTAAATCTTTGGAGCAGTTTGATGAATCTTCACAAAATTTCCCCCAAAAGTGTCATAGTGAGTCGTGTTGTGCATGGAACGTTTCTGAGTGACCCATGACGGGGATGGTAAAAAAAAGTGTTTCCCATGTCAATTCCCATAGGGGCTTTGAACATGACTGCAGCCCCAACCCCTGAACTGAATTACAGCAAATTTGGCAGAAAGCTAGCTTTTGCAGTGCAGATTGTGCTTTTTGTCATTTGGTGTAAATCCATTCAGTAGTTGTTGAGAAATTTAAGGAAAACTACATTTTTATATCTGTGCTCGCGGCTAATTTGCAAATAATAATGAGTTTGTGCAGAGATCTGCAGAGCTCTGATTTGCTACCAACACTTCAACCGAGAAGTGTTGGCAGCCATTTTGGGACTCGTCTTAAGCTGAATCCCAAAGCAAAATGTGAAAAAAAAAGAAAATGGGGCAGGGTAGGAATATCCTGACCCCCGAGCCTTAGTCTTGGGGTCCCAGAGAGACCACAGCTGGGCAAAAAATATTATTTTTTTTAATAAAAATTTCCGCATATTCATGGCAAATTATTTTTAAAAACAAGCATGGGCTCCCGAGTGTGCCAGGTCCAGGTGCATTTTATAAAAAAATGGAGGGGGCGCATGGGGCCCCCCTCCTGAGGCTCTTTGAGCCCAGAGGACCACCTCCTCCCCTGGGCTATATTATTACAGAAAGGAGGAGGGCGCATGGCGCCCCCCCCCTTATGAAGCTTCATAAGCCATGGGGACCACCACCTCCCCGGGGCTAAACAAACATTGATGGGGGAGCCTTGCAGACCTCCCCTCCCGAGCCCCAGGGACCACCACCTCACTGGGGCTAAATAACACAATGGGGGGGGGCCCGCAGACCTCCCGGGGACCACCAACACACTGGGGCCATATTTTTTTTTATAAATGGGAGAGGGGCCGCTTGGCCACCTCCCGGGCCACATAAGGCCCAGGGGATCTTCACCTCCCCGGGGCGGTCCGTGAACAAGAAATGAGGGGGCACACGGCCCCCTCCTGGAGCCAATTATGGCCATTGGGACCGCCACACCCCCACCTCCCCCAGGGCCGGCTCCTGCTATGTCCCAGGGTACCCACCCCTAGGACATAGCTGTTTGCTTTTGCTTGGCAGGAACTGGCACTACATCCAAGCAAAAGCAAACACTCCGGTTCCAATGGGTGGGAGCTGTCAAAGTGCTCCCGCCCGCTAGAAGTGGAGGTTTCATCTCTTTGCCTGCCCACACACATGTAGGCAGGAAAAGAGATTAAATGATTGCTCTAGTGCCGGCTCCCACAAGAGGTGGGAATACGGCTAGGACTGAGGGGGCCTTGAGGCTCCACCCGCAGTCCCCATGCTGCACACTGGGTGCCCAGGACACATGGCCGGACCCTGGGGGATGGTATCCCTGGGGCCAAAATCAGCCCGGGGAGGGGGGGGCTGCATGGCCCCCTTTTGTTTATGGTTGGGCCCTGGGGGATGGGGTCCCCAGGGCCGAAATCAGTCTGGGAGGGCCACACAGCCCCACCACCCCCATTCAAATGTGGCCTGGCCACTCTCAGACCCACTTATCGACTCACAGACCCACTCACAGACACTCACACACCCACTCACAGACCCACTCACAGACCCACTCAGAAACCACTCATGCACTCACAGACCCACTTAGACACTCACCCATCCACTCACAGACCCACTCATAGACTCCCACACCCACTCACAGACCCACTCAGACTCACGTTCCACCCACAGACCCACTTAGAGACTCATGCACTCACACACCCACAGAGAAACTCATACACTCACTCATACACTCACTCAGACACTCATGGAAGCACTCGCGAATGCAGTCAGACACTCTCACACCTACTCACAGACCCACTGAGGCACTCACTCAAACTCATGCACCCACTCAGAGACTCATGTACAGACTCACCAACCCACTCAGATAGTCACACACCCACTCACAGACTAACTCACACACACATGGAGGCACTCTCACACCCACTCAGACACACACTGACAGATCCACTGAGACACCCACTAAGACACTCACACACCCAGTTAGACACTCGCACACACACCCACTGAGACACTCATGCACTCACTCTAACACTTCCTTTCAAAGGTTACAGGTTATAGTTAGAAATTAAAATTAAAAAACCTTAGAAATGCAATAAAAAACACAAAGGTTACAGAGATGTTATAGTTAGGAAATAGAATTTAAAAAAAACATTAGAAATTCACTGAAAAAAACAAAGGTTACAGGGACGTTATAGTTGGGCTCGGATTTCACCCGTACAAAACCAGTGAAACTCAGCAGTTATAGTTACCTGAGCTAGCTATACCTCACGCCCCCGCAATGCACTGCTTATGACCTTACATAATGCATCACTCATAAACTTGGTCATAACTTTGTAGTCTTGTCATCTTCTCTATAAGAGAATTTATGTCATCACAGATTTCTGGAAAAAGACGCACATAATCACCCTGGAGATATTTCCTCCTGGCATTACACAGCTGTAGTGTAGAATATGCACTTGACATTTACCCAACAAGTTATCACTTTATAATTAACCAGTAGAAAACACTCCAGTTGGGTAGACGCTTTGTGCAAAACTGTGGACTCTTGTTGGCTAAACGGGCAGGTGAAGTTCCATTCAGGGCCTGATGCTCATGTCACAAAAATTAAATCTTAACAGGAAGCACTTACAAATACAAACCTAGCAGGTGCCCCAGTTGAAGCTTCGCTTCTGTAAAGGACAAATCCTTCCAATGTATTGAACTTACCCAAGGCAAAGCAAGGGTGTTTTCTCTGGAATTCCATGTTGAAAAACATCAGCGGCCAACCCCTGCCGTGCATGGGCTAAAGCCGTTCGTGGCCTAGGAATGGGTGCCTAGGGGCTGTTGGCCGCAGGCCAGGCCCTGCGGCCATCCACGGGTGTGCACAGGTGAAGGCGGTGTGTGACACGGTGTTGGATTCCTATGGGGGGTTGACCACAGGGCCTGGCCTGGGGGCCAACTCCCAACGTTCACAGCCTTTGGCCGTGCGTGGCGAGGGTTAGATTAAGGTAAGGTAATTTAACATTACTTAACATTAAAAAAACCTTCGAAATGCACTGAAACAACCAAAGGTTACAGGGACGTATAGGTTACTGGTAACTATAACTCGCGCCCTCGCCATTCACTGCTACTTACCCTACATATTATATCTCCTATAACATCATTGATAGTATCACTGCAACATTTGCAATAAAGTTATTGATGAGAAAACTGTGCATGGCAAGGGCGCGAGTTATCCTTATCTCAAGACACTACAACTCGTGCTCTAAGGTAACTATTACTGTTGAATTTCTATGGTTTTGTGCATGTAAAATCTGAACCTAACTATAAAATTCTTCTTACCTTTGTTTTTTTGTGTGAATTTCTAAGGTTTTTGAATTTTATTTCCAAACTATAATGTCCCTGTAACCTTTGTTTTCTTTGTGTGAATATATATAAATATATATATACACACACAGACACACACATATATATATATTCACTGAAAAAACCATAGGTTTTAGGGACAGTTATAGTTAGTTGGACATTTCACTCGTACAAAACCATAGAAATTCCCCGTTATAGTTAGTTCAGCTAACTATAACTCGCGCCCCGCAATGCACTGCTGATGACGTCACATATTACATCACTCATGACATGGTCAGTGACATCACTGATGACATCACTGATGACATCTCAAATGACATCACTGATGACATCATCCAGTGACTGTGTGTTTCTGTAAAGTTTAAATATGTTTAATATATATTGGGAAAGGCGTATTGAATAATGAGTGGGTGTATAAGTGTCTGAATGGATGATTTAGTACGTGAGTGACTGACTCTACAAGTGAGTGATTAAATGTATCTTACTGAATGCATGGGTTAGTGACTAAACTGTGTGAATGTCTGTATCCGTCTGTCTGTTGGTTTGTAAGCGGCTGCATGGCTTTCTGAATAGCTACATGAGTGTCTACATGGGTTATTGATTGATTGTCTGAGTATCTGTATGGGTGCCTGAGTGTTTGTGTGGGTGGGGTGTGTGTGACTCTGTGCATAGATGTGTGAGTTGGTGATTCACTGGGTGCATGGTTTCAAGAGTGCATCTGTGATGGACTGTATGGGTGGGTGAGTGTGTGTATGGGTGTGTTAGTGATTGAATGTATATCTCAGTGGTACATGTGTGAGTAACTACATATGTGAAAGGCAGTATATATGTGTGTTGGAGTATATAAATGGCTATAAGTGAGAGTGTGTGATTGTGAGAGTGGCTGTATGGATGAGTGTGTACTTGTATCAGTGATTGTATAAGAGTGTAAGAATGTGCTAGTATTTGTATGAGTAAGTGAGCTGGTGTGTGTATAACTGTATAGGTGAGTAAATGGGTGTGTGATTACGTTTTTGCATGACTGACTAGGTGTGTGAGTACCTCTATGGATGAGTGGCGGTGTGAGAGTGTTTATATAGGTGTATGAGTGCATATGATAGTCCTGTACTGAGTGACTAAGTATGAGTGACTGTACGGGTGAGTGAGTGGATGTGTGTGTAGACCTAAGAATCAGTGAGTGGGTATGTAGTTTTTGGTGTTGGAGTGTCTATGGTTTTGAGAATGGCAGTCTGTAATTTAGAGTGGGTGTATCAAAAGTTATATTAGGGTGTGAGAAGATGCATGAAATTATCACATGGATGATGTCATCAGTGATGTCATCAGTGATGTCATCAGTGATGTCACTGACCATGTCATGAGTGATGTAATATGTGACGTCATCAGCAGTGCATTGCGGGGCGCGAGTTATAGTTAGCTGAACTAACTATAACGGGGGAATTTCTATGGTTTTGTACGAGTGAAATGTCCAACTAACTATAAATGTCCCTAAAACCTATGGTTTTTTCAGTGAATTTCAAAAGTTTTTTAAATGCTAATTTCTAACTATAACGTGCCTGAAACCTATGATTTTTTAAGTGAATTTCAAAGGTTTTTTTAAATGCTAGTTTCTAACTATGCCTACAGAGGTAGGACATGTGAAGAAAGAAGAAAAAACACACAGAAAGAAGCAAAAGATGTGCAGAAAGAACCAACAGAGGAGCAGAAAGAGGCCTTGTTGCAAAATCATCCTGTGCCCACAACTTTTTCAGATGGGTACTGGTGGTAACTGACTCTGACTAACCAGAGCCAGTGCTATGCTAAAAGACACTTAGAATACAGTGAAAACACCTACATACACTAGGGAACACTATGCGTTGGGGTACCCCTGTGATTAGCATGACCTCCTCTGCAAGTCCCTAGTACATAATAGGGCAGGGGGATTAAAACTACCTCTTAAAACGCGCTACAGGGCACGTTTGCACAGTGGTGAAGGGAGGGGGGGGCCTGAGGTGACATGTGTGCAAACGCACCCTGTGGCGCGTTTTAAGTTGCGGGATTAAGTCCCCTTGAATTCTGAGGGTCCCTGGGGCCCAACTAGCCCCCAGGTACCGACAGTTAGGACCACAGAGCTGAGTTGCAGAGAGGCGTTCCGAGGCCACGCACCTTTTTCACCTCTCTGCAACGCAACTCTGTTGTGCTTACTGAAGGTACCTGGTGGGCTAGTTGGCCCTCAATGTCCCTCAGGATTCAAAGGGAATTAATTCCCCAACTTAAAACGCACCACAGGGCGTGTTTGCGCACATGTCACCTGAGGCCCCGCCCCTCCCTTCACCACTGTGCAAACGCGCCCCGTGGTGCGTTTTAAGTTGGGGGATTAGGTCACTTTGAATCCTGAGGGTCCCTGGGGCCCAACTAGCCCACTAGGTACTTCCAGTAAGCACCACAGGCCTGCGTTGCAACGCCTGTAACAAATTGTGCAGTTGTGTTTAGGTAGTGAAGAGGGTCGTGCTGGGGGTAGTGTTTTAGGGTTTAGGGTAGTGCAGTGGTGTTTGTGTAGTGTAGGGGGTCATGCTGGGGGTAGATTTAGGGTTTAGGGTAGTGCAGTGGTGTTTGGGTAGTGTAGGGAGTCGTGCTGGGGGAGTGTTTTAGGGTTTAGGGTAGTGCAGTGGTGTTTGGGTAGTGTAGGGGGTCGTGCTGGGGGTAGTGTTTTAGGGTTTAGGGTAGTGCAGTGGTGTTTGGGTAGTGTAGGGGGTCGTGCTGGGGGTAGTGATTTAGGGTAGTGCAGTGGTGTTTGGGTAGTGTAGGGGGTACTGCTGGGGGTAGTGTTTTAGGGTTTAGGTTAGTGCAGTGGTGTTTGGGTAGTGTAGGGGTACTGCTGGGGGTAGTGTTTTAGGGTTTAGGGTAGTGCAGTGGTGTTTGTGTAGTGTAGGGGTAGTGTTTTAGGGTTTAGGGTAGTGCAGTGGTGTTTGTGTAGTGTAGGAGGTCGTGTTTTAGGGTTTAGGGTAGTGCAGTGGTCTTTGGATAGTGTAGGGAGTCATGCGGGGTAGTGTTTTAGGGTTTAGGGTAGTGTAGGGGTCATGCGGGGTAGTGTTTTAGGGATTAGGGTAGTGCATTGGTGTTTGGGTAGTGTAGGGGTCATGCGGGGGTAGTGTTTTAGGGTTTAGGGCAGTGCAGTGGTGTTTGGGTAGTGTAGGGGGTCGTGCTGGGGGAGTGTTTTAGGGTTTAGGGCAGTGCAGTGGTGTTCGGGTAGTGTAGGGGGTCATGCTGGGGGAGTGTTTTAGGGTTTAGGGCAGTGCAGTGGTGTTCGGGTAGTGTAGGGGTCGTGCTGGGGGAGTGTTTGAGGGTTTAGGGCAGTGCAGTCGTGTTCGGGTAGTGTAGGGGGTTGTGCTGGGGGTAGTATTTTAGGGTTTAGGGTAGTGCAGTGGTGTTCGGGTAGTGTAGGGGGTCGTGCTGGGGGTAGTGTTCTAGGGTTTAGGGCAGTACAGTGGTGTTTGGGCAGTGTAGGGGGTAATGCTGGGGGTGGTGTTTTAGGGTTTAGGGCAGTGCAGTGGTGTTCGGGCAGTGTAGGGGGTCGTGCTGGGGGTGGTGTTTCAGGGTTTAGGGCAGTGCAGTGGTGTTCGGGCAGTGTAGGGGGTGGTGTTTCACGGTTTAGGGCAGTGCAGTGGTGTTCGGGCAGTGTAGGGGGTGCTGCAGGGGGTGGTGTTTCAGGGTTAGGGCAGTGCAGTGGTGTTCGGGCAGTGTAGGGGGTCGTGCAGGGGTGGTGTTTCAGGGTTTAGGGCAGTGCAGTGGTGTTCGGCCAGTGTAGGGGGTCGTGCTGGGGCTGGTGTTTCAGGGTTTAGGGCAGTACAGTGGTGTTCGGGCAGTGTAGGGGGTCGTGCTGGGGCTGGTGTTTCAGGGTTTAGGGCAGTGCAGTGGTGTTCGGGCAGTGTAGGGGGTTGTGCTGTGGCTGGTGTTTCAGGGTTTAGGGCAGTGCAGTGGTGTTCGGGCAGTGTAGGTGGTCGTGCTGGGGCTGGTGTTTCAGGGTTTAGGGCAGTGCAGTGGTGTTCGGGCAGTGTAGGGGGTCATGCTGGGGCTGGTGTTTCAGGGTTTAGGGCAGTGCAGTGGTGTTCGGGCAGTGTAGGGGGTCTTGCTGGGGCTGGTGTTTCAGAGTCTAGGGCAGTGCAGTGGTGTTCGGGCAGTGTAGGGGGTCTTGCTGGGGTTGGTGTTTCAGGGTTTAGGGCAGTGCAGTGGTGTTCGGGCAGTGTAGGGGGTCGTGCTGGGGGTGGTGTTTCAGGGTTTAGGGCAGTGCAGTGGTGTTTGGGCAGTGTAGGGGGTCATGCTGGGGCTAGTGTTTCAGGATTTAGGGCAGAGCAATGGTGTTCAGGCAGTGTAGGGGGTTTTGCTGGGGTTGCTGTTTCAGGGTTTAGGGCAGTGCAGTGGTGTTCGGGCAGTGTAGGGGGTCGTGCTGGGGGTGGTGTTTCAGGGTTTAGGGCAGTGCAGTGGTGTTCCGGCAGTGTAGGAGGTTGTGCAGGGGGTGGTGTTTCAGGGTTTAGTGCAGTGGTGTTCGGGCAGTGTAGGGGGTCGTGCTGGGGGTGGTGTTTCAGGGTTTAGGGCAGTGCAGTGGTGTTCGGGCAGTGTAGGGTGTCGTGCTGAGGGGTGGTGTTTCAGGGTTTAGGGCAGTGCAGTGGTGTTTGGGCAGTGTAGGGGGTCGTGCAGGGGCTGGTGTTTCAGGGTTTAGGGCAGTGCAGTGGTCTTTGGGCAGTGTAGGGGGTCATGCTGGGGGAGTGTTTTAGGGTTTAGGGCAGTGCAGTGGTGTTCGGGTAGTGTAGGGGGTCATGCTGGGGGAGTGTTTGAGGGTTTAGGGCAGTGCAGTCGTGTTCGGGTAGTGTAGGGGTTGTGCTGGGGGTAGTATTTTAGGGTTTAGGGTAGTGCAGTGGTGTTCGGGTAGTGTAGGGGTCGTGCTGGGGGTAGTGTTCTAGGGTTTAGGGCAGTACAGTGGTGTTTGGGCAGTGTAGGGGGTAATGCTGGGGGTGGTGTTTTAGGGTTTAGGGCAGTGCAGTGGTGTTCGGGCAGTGTAGGGGTCGTGCTGGGGGTGGTGTTTCAGGGTTTAGGGCAGTGCAGTGGTGTTCGGGCAGTGTAGGGGGTGGTGTTTCAGGGTTTAGGGCAGTGCAGTGGTGTTCGGGCAGTGTAGGGGGTCGTGCAGGGGGTGGTGTTTCAGGGTTTAGGGCAGTGGTGTTCGGGCAGTGTAGGGGGTCGTGCTGGGGGTGGTGTTTCAGGGTTTGGGGCAGTGCAGTGGTGTTCGAGCAGTAAAGGGGTCGTGCTGGGGGTGGTGTTTCAGCGTTTAGGGCAGTGCAGTGGTGTTCGGGCAGTGTAGGGGGCGGTGCAGGGGTGGTGTTTCAGGGTTTAGGGCAGTGCAGTGGTGTTCGGGCAGTGTAGGGGGTGCTGCAGGGGGTGGTGTTTCAGGGTTAGGGCAGTGCAGTGGTGTTCGGGCAGTGTAGGGGGTCGTGCAGGGGGTGGTGTTTCAGGGTTTAGGGCAGTGCAGTGGTGTTCGGCCAGTGTAGGGGGTCGTGCTGGGGCTGGTGTTTCAGGGTTTAGGGCAGTACAGTGGTGTTCGGGCAGTGTAGGGGGTCGTGCTGGGGCTGGTGTTTCAGGGTTTAGGGCAGTGCAGTGGTGTTCGGGCAGTGTAGGGGGTTGTGCTGTGGCTGGTGTTTCAGGGTTTAGGGCAGTGCAGTGGTGTTTGGGCAGTGTAGGTGGTCGTGCTGGGGCTGGTGTTTCAAGGTTTAGGGCAGTGCAGTGGTGTTCGGGCAGTGTAGGGGGTCATGCTGGGGCTGGTGTTTCAGGGTTTAGGGCAGTGCAGTGGTGTTCGGGCAGTGTAGGGGGTCTTGCTGGGGCTGGTGTTTCAGAGTCTAGGGCAGTGCAGTGGTGTTCGGGCAGTGTAGGGGGTCTTGCTGGGGCTGGTGTTTCAGGGTTTAGGGCAGTGCAGTGGTGTTCGGGCAGTGTAGGGGGTCGTGCTGGGGGTGGTGTTTCAGGGTTTAGGGCAGTGCAGTGGTGTTTGGGCAGTGTAGGGGGTCATGCTGGGGCTAGTGTTTCAGGATTTAGGGCAGAGCAATGGTGTTCAGGCAGTGTAGTGGGTTTTGCTGGGGTTGATGTTTCAGGGTTTAGGGCAGTGCAGTGGTGTTCGGGCAGTGTAGGGGGTCGTGCTGGGGATGGTGTTTCAGGGTTTAGGGCAGTGCAGTGGTGTTCCGGCAGTGTAGGAGGTCGTGCAGGGGGTGGTGTTTCAGGGTTTAGGGCAGTGGTGTTCGGGCAGTGTAGGGGGTCGTGCTGGGGGTGGTGTTTCAGGGTTTAGGGCAGTGCAGTGCTGTTCGGGCAGTGTAGGGTGTCGTGCTGAGGGGTGGTGTTTCAGGGTTTAGGGCAGTGCAGTGGTGTTCTGGCAGTGTAGGGGGTCGTGCAGGGGCTGGTGTTTCAGGGTTTAGGGCAGTGCAGTGGTGTTTGGGCAGTGTAGGGGGTCGTGCAGGGGGTGGTGTTTCAGGGTTTAGGGCAGTGCAGTGGTGTTCGGCCAGTGTAGGTGGTCTTGCTGGGGGTGGTGTTTCAGGCTTTAGTGCAGTGGTGTTCGGGCAGTGTAGGGGGTCTTGCTGGGGGTGGTGTTTCAGGGTTTAGGGCAGTGCAGTGGTGTTCGGGCAGTGTAGGGGTCTTGCTGGGGCTGGTGTTTCAGGGTTTAGGGCAGTGCAGTGGTTTTCGGGCAGTGTAGGCGGTCGTGCTGGGGCTGGTGTTTCAGGGTTTAGGGCAGTGCAGTGGTGTTCGGGCAGTGTAGGGGGTCGTGCTGGGGGTGATGTTTCAGGGTTTAGGGCAGTGCAGTGGTGTTCGGGCAGTGTAGGGGGTCGTGCTGGGGCTGGTGTTTCATGGTTTAGGGCAGTGCAGTGGTGTTCGGGCAGTGTAGGGGGTCGTGCTGGGGGTGGTGTTTCAGGGTTTAGGGCAGTGCAGTGGTGTTCGGGCAGTGTAGGGGGTGGTGTTTCAGGGTTTAGGGCAGTGCAGTGGTGTTCGGGCAGTGTAGGGGGCGGTGCAGGGGGTGGTGTTTCAGGGTTTAGGGCAGTGCAGTGGTGTTCGGGCAGTGTAGGGGGTGCTGCAGGGGTGGTGTTTCAGGGTTTAGGGCAGTGCAGTGGTGTTCGGGCAGTGTAGGGGGTCATGCAGGGGGTGGTGTTTCAGGGTTTAGGGCAGTGCAGTGGTGTTCGGGCAGTGTAGGGGGTCGTGCTGGGGCCGGTGTTTCAGGGTTTAGGGCAGTACAGTGGTGTTCAGGCAGTGTAGGGGGTCGTGCTGGGGCTGGTGTTTCAGGGTTTAGGGCAGTGCAGTGGTGTTCGGGCAGTGTAGGGGGTTGTGCTGTGGCTGGTGTTTCAGGGTTTAGGGCAGTGCAGTGGTGTTTGGGCAGTGTAGGGGGTCATGCTGGGGCTAGTGTTTCAGGATTTAGGGCAGAGCAATGGTGTTCAGGCAGTGTAGGGGGTTTTGCTGGGGTTGATGTTTCAGGGTTTAGGGCAGTGCAGTGGTGTTCGGGCAGTGTAGGGGGTCGTGCTGGGGGTGGTGTTTCAGGGTTTAGGGCAGTGCAGTGGTGTTCCGGCAGTGTAGGAGGTCGTGCAGGGGTGGTGTTTCAGGGTTTAGGGCAGTGGTGTTCGGGCAGTGTAGGGGGTCGTGCTGGGGTTGGTGTTTCAGGGTTTAGGGCAGTGCAGTGGTGTTCGGGCAGTGTAGGGTGTCGTGCTGAGGGGTGGTGTTTCAGGGTTTAGGGCAGTGCAGTGGTGTTCGGGCAGTGTAGGGGGTCGTGCAGGGGCTGGTGTTTCAGGGTTTAGGGCAGTGCAGTGGTGTTTGGGCAGTGTAGGGGGTCGTGCAGGGGGTGGTGTTTCAGGGTTTAGGGCAGTGCAGTGGTGTTCGGCCAGTGTAGGTGGTCTTGCTGGGGGTGGTGTTTCAGGCTTTAGTGCAGTGGTGTTCGGGCAGTGTAGGGGTCTTGCTGGGGGTGGTGTTTCAGGGTTTAGGGCAGTGCAGTGGTGTTCGGGCAGTGTAGGGGTCTTGCTGGGGCTGGTGTTTCAGGGTTTAGGGCAGTGGAGTGGTTTTCGGGCAGTGTAGGCGGTCGTGCTGGGGCTGGTGTTTCAGGGTTCAGGGCAGTGCAGTGGTGTTCGGGCAGTGTACGGGGTTGTGCTGGGGCTGGTGTTTCAGGGTTTAGGGCAGTGCAGTGGTGTTCGGGCAGTGTAGGGGGTCGTGCTGGGGGTGGTGTTTCAGGGTTTAGGGCAGTGCAGTGGTGTTCGGGCAGTGTAGGGGTCGTGCTGGGGCTGGTGTTTCATGGTTTAGGGCAGTGCAGTGGTGTTCGGGCAGTGTAGGGGGTCGTGCTGGGGGTGGTGTTTCAGGGTTTAGGGCAGTGCAGTGGTGTTCGGGCAGTGTAGGGGGTGGTGTTTCAGGGTTTAGGGCAGTGCAGTGGTGTTCGGGCAGTGTAGGGGCGGTGCAGGGGGTGGTGTTTCAGGGTTTAGGGCAGTGCAGTGGTGTTCGGGCAGTGTAGGGGGTGCTGCAGGGGTGGTGTTTCAGGGTTTAGGGCAGTGCAGTGGTGTTCGGGCAGTGTAGGGGGTCATGCAGGGAGTGGTGTTTCAGGGTTTAGGGCAGTGCAGTGGTGTTCGGGCAGTGTAGGGGGTCGTGCTGGGGCCGGTGTTTCAGGGTTTAGGGCAGTACAGTGGTGTTCAGGCAGTGTAGGGGGTCGTGCTGGGGCTGGTGTTTCAGGGTTTAGGGCAGTGCAGTGGTGTTCGGGCAGTGTAGGGGGTTGTGCTGTGGCTGGTGTTTCAGGGTTTAGGGCAGTGCAGTGGTGTTCGGGCAGTGTAGGTGGTCGTGCTGGGGCTGGTGTTTCAGGGTTTAGGGCAGTGCAGTGGTGTTTGGGCAGTGTAGGGGGTCGTGCTGGGGCTGGTGTTTCAGGGTTTAGGGCAGTGCAGTGGTGTTCGGGCAGTGTAGGGGGTCTTGCTGGGGCTGGTGTTTCACAGTCTAGGGCAGTGAAGTGGTATTCGGGCAGTGTAGGGGGTCTTGCTGGGGCTGGTGTTTCAGGGTTTTGGGCAGTGCAGTGGTGTTCGGGCAGTGTAGGGGGTCGTGCTGGGGGTGGTGTTTCAGGGTTTAGGGCAGTGCAGTGGTGTTTGGGCAGTGTAGGGGGTCATGCTGGGGCTAGTGTTTCAGGATTTAGGGCAGAGCAATGGTGTTCAGGCAGTGTAGGGGGTTTTGCTGGAGGTGGTGTTTCAGGGTTTAGGGCAGTGCAGTGGTGTTCGTGCAGTGTAGGGGGTGGTGTTTCAGGGTTTAGGGTAGTGGTGTTCAGGCAGTGTAGGGGGTCTTGCTGGGGCTGGTGTTTCAGGGTTTAGGGCAGTGCAGTGGTGTTCGGGCAGTGTAGGGGGTCGTGCTGGGGGTGGTGTTTCAGGGTTTAGGGCAGTGCAGTGGTGTTCCGGCAGTGTAGGAGGTCGTGCAGGGGTGGTGTTTCAGGGTTTAGGGCAGTGCAGTGGTGTTCGGGCAGTGTAGGGGGTCGTGCTGGGGGTGGTGTTTCAGGGTTTAGGGCAGTGCAGTGGTGTTCGGGCAGTGTAGGATGTCGTGCTGAGGGGTGGTGTTTCAGGGTTTAGGGCAGTGCAGTGGTGTTCGGGCAGTGTAGGGGGTCGTGCAGGGGCTGGTGTTTCAGGGTTTAGGGCAGTGCAGTGGTGTTTGGGCAGTGTAGGGGGTCGTGCAGGGGGTGGTGTTTCAGGGTTTAGGGCAGTGCAGTGGTGTTCGGCCAGTGTAGGTGGTCTTGCTGGGGGTGGTGTTTCAGGCTTTAGTGCAGTGGTGTTCGGGCAGTGTAGGGGGTCTTGCTGGGGGTGGTGTTTCAGGGTTTAGGGCAGTGCAGTGGTGTTCGGGCAGTGTAGGGGGTCTTGCTGGGGCTGGTGTTTCAGGGTTTAGGGCAGTGCAGTGGTTTTCGGGCAGTGTAGGCGGTCGTGCTGGGGCTGGTGTTTCAGGGTTTAGGGCAGTGCAGTGGTGTTCGGGCAGTGTACGGGGTTGTGCTGGGGCTGGTGTTTCAGGGTTTAGGGCAGTGCAGTGGTGTTCGGGCAGTGTAGGGGTCGTGCTGGGGGTGGTGTTTCAGGGTTTAGGGCAGTGCAGTGGTGTTCGGGCAGTGTAGGGGGTCGTGCTGGGGGTGGTGTTTCAGGGTTTAGGGCAGTGCAGTGGTGTACGGGCAGTGTAGGGGGTCTTGCTGGGGGTGGTGTTTCAGGGTTTAGGGCAGTGGTGTTCGGGCAGTGTAGGGGGTCTTGCTGGGGGTAGTGTTTTGGGGTTTAGGGCAGTGCAGTGGTGTTCGTGCAGTGTAGGGGGTCGTGCTGGGGGTGGTGTTTCAGGGTTTAGGGCAGTGCAGTAGTGTTCGGGCAGTGTAGGGGATCGTGCAGGGGGTGGTGTTTCAGGGTTTAGGGCAGTGCAGTGGTGTTCAGGCAGTGTAGTGGGTCGTGCTGGGGGTGGTGTTTCAGGGTTTAGGGCAGTGCAGTGGTGTTTGGGCAGTGTAGGGGGTCGTGCAGGGGGTGGTGTTTCAGGGTTTAGGGCAGTGCAGTGGTGTTCGGGCAGTGTAGGGGTCGTGCTGGGGCTGGTGTTTCAGGGTTTAGGGCAGTGCAGTGGTGTTCGGGCAGTGTAGGGGGTCTTCCTGGGGGTGGTGTTTCAGGGTTTAGGGCAGTGGTGTTCGGGCAGTGTAGGGGTCTTGCTGGGGGTGGTGTTTCAGGGTTTAGGGCAGTACAGTGGTGTTCGGGCAGTGTAGGGGGTCTTGCTGGGGGTAGTGTTTCAGGGTTTAGGGCAGTGCAGTGGTGTTCGTGCAGTGTAGGGGGTCGTGCTGGGGATGGTGTTTCAGGGTTTAGGGCAGTGCAGTAGTGTTCGGGCAGTGTAGGGGGTCGTGCAGGGGTGGTGTTTCAGGGTTTAGGGCAGTGTAGTGGTGTTCGGGCAGTGTAGGGGTTGTGCTGGGGGTGGTGTTTCAGGGTTTAGGGCAGTGGTGTTCGGGCAGTGTAGGGGTCTTGCTGGGGGTGATGTTTCAGGGTTTAGGGCAGTGCAGTGGTGTTCGGGCAGTGTAGGAGGTCTTGCTGGGGGTAGTGTTTCAGGGTTTAGGGCAGTGCAGTGGTGTTCGGGCAGTGTAGGGGTCATGCTGGGGGTGGTGTTTCAGGGTTTAGGGCAGTGCAGTGGTGTTCGGGCAGTGTAGGGGGTGGTGAAGGAGGTGGTGTTTCAGGGTTTAGGGCAGTGCAGTGGTGTTCGGGCAGTGTAGGGGGTCGTGCTAGGGTATGTGTTTCAGGGTTTAGGGCAGTGCAGTGGTGTTCGGGCAGTGTAGGGGTCGTGCTGGGGGTAGTGTTTTAGGGTTTAAGGTAGTGCAGTGGTGTTTGTGTAGTGTAGGGGGTCGTGCTGGGGGCAGTGTTTTAGGGTTTAGGGTAGTGCAGTGGTGCTTGTGTAGTGTAGGGGGTCGTGCTGGGGGTAGTGTTTTAGGGTTTAGGGTAGTGCAGTGTTGTTTGTGTAGTGTAGTGGGTCATGTTTTAGGGTAGTGCAGTGGTGTTTGGGTAGTGTAGGGGGTCGTGCTGGGGGTAGTGTTTTAGGATTTAGGTTAGTGCAGTGGTGTTGGGGTAGTGTTTTAGGGTTTAGTGCAGTGGTGTTTGTGTAGTGTAGGGGGTCATGCTGGGGGTAGTGTTTTAGGGTTTAGGATAGTGCAGTGGTGCTTGTGTAGTGTAGGGGTCGTGCTGGGGTAGTGTTTTAGGGTTATGGTAGTGCAGTGGTGTTTTTGTAGTGTAGGGGGTCATGTTTTAAGATGCAACGCTCCAATACCTGACCAGTCTGCACTACATAAAACTGCAAAAAACTAAAAATAAAAAGTGTTTTGCACACTTTTGTCATTGGGCTATATGTGGGCTACATCTGGGTAATATTTGTGCTACATTTGGGCTCTTTTTCACTGGTGGCCATCTTGGAAGACTTCTTTGTTATGAAGTTTCCTAATTTCCTCATTTACTGCAGTCTCCTCAGTAGGAAATACTTTCAGTTTTTTACTTTGATTCCATCAAGAAGGCATTCAGATGTGTCACACATTTGCCATAAATTCAGAATGTTATTACTCTAGTTGTTCATTAGATCACTGTAGTAAAGCTACTGCTCACCAAGGAGTTAACTGGAAGTCTACTGCTGGTATTGAAAGTGATTGTTTCAGTCTGCATGTCAGAATTTTCTAATGAAATAGAAGAGGATTTGAGATCTCACTTAAAACATGCACTAAATTTTCTTTTTGCAGCACTAACCATAATTTCTATGGCAAAATGAACCCCCTCATTTTGTTCCTTTTTAAATTAAATGTTTTAAGTGTTACCAGTTTATTCCAATTAAGATGGCTTCAGGTGTGCCATACTTTTGTCATAAGTAAGGCTGTTAGCACTCTAGTTGTTCTTTAGAACACTCTGGGAAGCTGCAGTAGAACACAAAGGCATCAACTGACAGGCTGCTCCTGTTGAAATATAACAGGAAGATATTTGAGATCTCACTTAAAACATGTCCTAATTTTTCTTTCTACAGCACTAACCATAATTTCTATGGCAAAATGAACCCCCTCATTTTGTTCCTTTTTAAATTAAATGTTTTAAGTGTTACAAGTTTATTCCAATCAAGATGGCTTCAGGTGTGCCATACTTTTGTCATAAGTAAGACTGTTAGCGCTCTAGTTGTTCTTTAGAACACTCTGGGAAGCTGCAGTAGAACACAAAGGCATCAACTGACAGGCTGCTCCTGTTGAAATATAACAGGAAGATATTTGAGATCACACTTGAAACATGTCCTAATTTTTCTTTCTACAGCACTAACCATAATTTCTATGACAAAATGAACCCCATCATTTTGTTCCTTTTTAAATTAAATGTTTTAAGTGTTACCAGTTTATTCCAATCAAGATGGCTTCAGGTGTGCCATACTTTTGTCATAAGTAAGACAGTTAGCGCTCTAGTTGTTCTTTAGAACACTCTGGGAAGCTGCAGTAGAACACAAAGGCATCAACTGACAGGCTGCTCCTGTTGAAATATAACAGGAAGATATTTGAGATCACACTTGAAACATGTCCTAATTTTTCTTTCCAGAGCACTAACCATAATTTCTATGACAAGATGAACCCCATCATTTTGTTCCTTTTTAAATTAAATGTTTTAAGTGTTACCAGTTTATTCCAATCAAGATGGCTTCAGGTGTGCCATACTTTTGTCATAAGTAAGGCTGTTAGCACTCTAGTTGTTCTTTAGAACACTCTGGGAAGCTGCAGTAGAACACAAAGGAATCAACTGACAGTCTCTGCCCTTGTTGGATGTACATGTTTTACTGAGAATGTCAGACTTCATTCTCACATGACTGAGAAAGATAATGTGAATTTACAGAAAATATGCTCTCATTTTAGCTTCTGGGGCACCTTCCAAAACTGTATGGGACAAGCATGTGAAAATAGTTTTCTCTCAAACATGATTCATGATATCCCAGCAGAAGGTTTTTCACAGGGTAAAATCACCTTAGAACACACCACAATTCCTGAAATTAGTATGGTACCATCAACAAATGAATTCTAATGTAACTAAAGTCTGTTATCACCCTTTATAGTTCTCCTTTTGGTAACCCTCAAAATCTTCGATTCACTACAATGCATTTCAATGGGGTACTATCATTTATATTGGTCCCAAGATGGCTGCCAGCAATTCCAGGATGAAGTGCTGACAGCCAATCAGATCTCACGATGACATGTGTGGTTAGGCTCCGCCCAGATATATATGTGTTTTTACTTTTGATTTTCTCAGCAACTACTGAACGGATTTACACCATTTAACAAAAAGGGTTCTTTTAGAACCAAGAACTACCTCTTTGCCAAATTTGGTGTAATTCCGTTCAGCAGTTCGGGCTGTAGCCGTGTCTAAAGTTTCCTATGGGAAAATGAATGGGGAAAACACGTTTTGGGACCCCCTTTTTTCTCGGCCCCCGCTTGACGAATCACCCTGAGACTTTCAGGGTAGGAGCAACCGGAGCGGGCCATAAAGTTTGAAAATTTCGCGAAGATTCGTCAACCGACGCAAGAGTTATTTCAAATAGAATGTCGCGGATTTCCTATGGAAAATAGGTCCTAACTATAACTATCTACTGGCGACCGCCAGTAGATTATATATATATATATATATATATATATATATATATATATATATATATATATATATATATATATATATAAATAAATAGATATTAGGGGGTTCCACTTACCTGATATAAACTTACCATTTAGTTGTAAAGGCATTGCATGGTAAAGGCATGAGTGGTGAAGGCATTCGTTGTAATTTCATACATCCATCAGATGTAGGTTCAATGTGTCCAGAATAGTGTTGATAGTTCTGGGATGGGGCATATTAGGTTTAACAAACCATATGTTTAGGTCACCAAGGATGCATAGGTTGGAGTATCGTGTCAGAAGGTTTGAAACTGTGTCTCGAAATGTGTCTGGGAATGTTCCGCCGCTAGGTGTTGGTCTGTACAGAAGGAGGAGGTTACAGGAGAAAAGTTGGTGTAGGGTTGCATCTGGGGATGAGGGCCACGCAACCTTGTATGAAACCATCCCTAACTTTGGTGAGATTTATTGTTTTTTTTAATTGCAGCTAGACTGCCTCCTCTTTTGCCTATGCGATTATATGTGAGAGTTTGATAGCCTGGATAAACAGCTTCGTGCAGTCTGGAGCCATGTCCTCTCCCAACCATGATTTGTTTATAAACAGCAAGTCAGGTTGTGTGTCTGTGAGTAGGTCATAGGTGGTGGTGCTTGTTTTAAAAAAAGGATTGTGCATATATTAGTAAGCAGTTTAAAGATTGTGTTTTGGTGGTTGTGTGAATTTGTTTGCTAGAAGAGCAAGTAGTATCGTTTGGGCTTGCAGAAGATGGATTATTGGCAGGGCCACTGGAGTTATGTGGCAGGAGAGGGCCAAATTATGCGGCAGGGTTGAGTAAATTATGCATCAAGAAAAGGCAAATTGTGCGGCATAATGTGACACGTTTTGTAATAATAATGCGTCATTAATTAGTCATTTTAAAAACTTGGTAACACTGTATGGGCATTCGTTGCACCTCATTAGTACCAGTTTAACACCCAAATATAGCTTTAAGCAAAAGGAAGGTACTAAGTCCAGCTTTGCAAAGTGCCTTCTACTGCGTGGCAACACTGGTCACTGCGTTTTTATTAACTTTTAAACCATTTGAGCTACACGCACCATTTTTTTTGTTAAAATCTGCAGATTATGCAGCAGATGATGGATTATGTGGCAAATGCACCAAATCTATATTAATGCGAAAATCGCAACCGCAGATTTCCAGTGGCCTGATTATTGGTGATGTTGCTAACTGTATTGGAATAGCAATATTGTATGTCTATATAGTTATCCTTGTCCAACAGCCATAGAAGGCATTTCGTTGGGGCTGTGTGTGCAGGTGGTGGGGATAGTGGTTGAGAGTGAGATGGTGGGCTGTGCATTTTTTTGTGGTGTAGTCTGGTGTAATTGACCAGGAGATGCAAAGTTATTAACAGAGGGGTGTTGTTTGTCATTGGCGTATGTTGAGGGTGGAAGATGTATGTGTGAATGGTGGTGGTGGAGCATGTGGGTTGTGTTTTAAGGCCCTAAATTGTGCAATGGATGAAATGCGAGTGGATAGGGTATTGTTGTGTGGTGGAGGAGTTTGCGAGTGGTGTTGGGAATGTTTGAAAATTTGTGTGCAAAGTTGGTTTAGGATGTGTATTATTTGTGTGGGCATGAGAGAGGAAGTGGGTGTGTGTTTGTATTTTGTGATGGAATGTAGTAAGAAATTGTGTGTGTTATGTTTGATTTCTGTGGAGTTAGCATATGTGATATTGATGAAGTGAGTTTGTATGTAGGGTTTGGTTCTAAAGTAGTGATGGGGAATGTATGTTGAAGGGGAAAGATGGTGGTGATATATGTTGGAGGAGAGCGTATGTTGTGCATTAGGGGGGATGAGTGTAGTTTTGGTAGCATGAAGAGGTAGTATTTGAGGTGAAGTGAAGTGTAAGGAGTGTTTGTGGTAAAAAGGAGGTGTTGTTCAGCAGTGGCTCGCCCATAGAGGGCACCAGGGCGTCGACCTACCAAACCTGCCTCCATCTCCAACTTCTTGCTGACATGGTGTTACACTTTTTCATTAAAACGATTTTTCGTTTCCAAATTAAAGTGCAGGATCATGCAAGCAGCAAAGGGGGCTTCACTGTTCCTTTGAACTGCCATGTGTCAGGTGGTAGCTTTTTCAGCCCACCACACACATTTGCAAATACATAGCGCCATGAAGCACTTGCCTCGGGCAGTGCAGCGTTTCCGAAAATGAGTCTACGGTGGGGCTTACCACTCTTCATCCCCATATCCTATCAGAAGCCAGGATAGAGAAAGAGGGCCCTCCCCAGCCCTATCCTTGCAACTGATAGAGGTGCTGCACGAGTTCCAGGCCAGGACAAGCAAAAGCAGGACGGCGTCTGCTTGTACATTGTGGCGTCCATAGGAGGCAGAATCCCGGAGAAAGTATCGTGCAGAGGTAAAGTGTCCCAAGGTAAATTCTTATTAATAGTGTGTGGGTGCATGATTGTGTGTTTGTGCGTGGCTGTGAGTGTGTCTGTGTATCGCATGACTGTGACTGCCAGTGTGCACGATTGTGTGTGTATAGTCACCTACATCTTGCTCTCGGATGAGCGGCATCTTTTAATGTTCTCTTCAATCTTGAAAATTGGCTGAGCGAAGGCCTCATGCAGCGCCACCTTACTGAACTCGTGTTTCAAAGAAAACAACTCAATGAAAACACACAGCTAATTATTTTGCAGAGGTTTGTATAGGGACTCTGCGGTAGACGCCATAATCAAACCAGTTTTTGCTCATGTAACCATGTTTCAGATTAGGCTTGGATTTGAAAACCTAATGCATTTTGGGAAATGTAGTTTTGGGTCACTTCAATTAAACAAATTGGGCTAAAGTACCAGATCAGAATGGTTAAGAAAATAAGTCAAGGGCTAGCAACAGCACATGCATAGCCCTGAGTTCTGGGATTTCACTAAGGCTCTACCCCCACCTCCTAACCTCTTTGCTTAATTTAAGCCTGAGCTATGTGGCTATTTGACCTTTCACACATGTGCATCGTGGTGGGTAGAGAAATGCCCTGGGATCATGAAGCCAGTGAGGGGCGAAAGAAGGACTACCACCAGCTCCAGAATGTTTGGGAGTTAGGGTCATGACAGCTATCAATCACATATTTTAGACATATGAGTCATATGCCGTAAAGCAAAATCAATTTCTCCATTACATATTACACATGGAGCAAAAATGTCAGAAATACATTGGGGGGGATATTCACAAGGACTTATCTCCGATTTATCGCCACCTTAACTCATCAAAAGTGGAGATAGATTTAACACCCCATTCACAAGCGGGTGCAAACTGCAGACATCGCCAGTATTCCAGAGAGAACTGCCGCAAAATTTATCTTCACGGTGGACACCACCAACTAACCCTAATGAGATGCAGAGTAGGCGTTCCCGTGCAAAAACACACGAAAAAACCACAACACCACTTTCACAACAAACTGCCAGATCTGCGATGCGAACCAAAAACAGGCGATACGCCGCGGTAGCACCAGGGAATTAACGCCTGCCTTTTGCTGGTGTTAAGCAGGACGACTACCTGCAGCATGAAAGGGAGCCCAGCCAAGAGCCACATCTGAGGACCCACAGATGCCATGGAGACAATGACCATGCAGCCTGGAGACCCATGAGGGCCACAACACCCACCTCCACCACTCCCAGGCCCCCCCGGACAAACACATACCGTGCACGACACAAGAGCCACAAAAAGCGCATGTCGTGGCACAATGACAAAAAGAAACACACGTGTGTGGTCAGAAGGACGAGAAACAGTCACTCATCATTGAAGTAACAACCAAAAACTTTATTGAATACAACACAAAACACCAATGCGGAAGACTCCTGTCGGGTCCGTCCGGGACAATCATGATGTCACAGCCTGGAAAATAAAGCACAAAATCAGAACGTGTGTCATGCGCACATCAAAGGAGCAAGACACAGAGAAACAGAGAAGGAAAGAAAGGCAGAGAGCGAAAGAGAGAGAAGGAAGGGAGAGGGAGAGGGAAGGGAGAGGGAGGGAGAGAGAGAGAAGGAAAGGAAGGGATAGAGAGAGAGAGAGGGAAAGGAAGGGAGAGAGGGAGAGGGAAAGGGAGGGAGAGGGAAAGGAAGGGAGAGAGAGAGAGAGAAGGAAGGGAGAGGGAGAAGGAGGGACACTGCCGCCCCGCGCACCCAGGCACCACTGCTCACCTGCTGCCACCAGTGTCTCTCCAACCACGTGCCGGTATACACTGCAAGCCACCAGGTCTGCAATCTGTAATCGAAGCCAGAGTCAATCATGGCAGAGTCCATCTCACTGCACACGGCAACAACGCCTGTCCGTCCTGCGCACACATGCAGCCACACCCCACCCCCTCCCGCCGCCCAGCGCTGTCTGTCCGCACTTGCGCACCCAGGCCCCTCTGCTCACCTGCCGCCAACTGTGTGTCCACCAGTGGGCACACCACGTGCCCGTGCAAGCTGCAGGCCCCGGTCCCGCAACCATGGCATGCTCCACATCATGCGGACCCGCACCGCGGCCCATCAGGTCCCACACATGACGCTGAGTCCTGAGGCATCAATGGCCGAGACCACATCAGTGCACACGTCATCATCGCAGGCTGCACACCCGCTCAGCAATTTCGGTGCCACTAACCCTGTGCAACCCGAGTCAGCTCCACGTGGTGGTAGGCCCGTGACGGCCGCAAGGCTTCGGGTGCCACTAACCCTGTGCGCAACAACTCATGGGCCCTTTATGATTGAGAATCGTGGAACGTCCGTCATCCAGTCACCACCGGCAGTGGGGACTGTGACGTTGTCGGCCCCTTATATTGGCGGGGTCACATGGCCTGTGACGCCTGTGCCGGATGGGTGTGGTGTGTGTGCAAACCTGCCCTCAGGGAGTGGCCGCGACATGCTGACAACTAGACCAGCGACCTGCGGACCACTAGCGTGTAGACCTGCGACATGTGGTTATGTGGCCCCCCCTCGGGGCGTAAGCAGAGTGGTCCGTCATGGCGTACGCTGGACAAGCGCAGGGCTTGCAACAACGACTCGGGGACTCTGGGCGTGGTGCAGTCCATATCCGGACAAGGAAGTGACTAATGCGTGTGTCCCTGTTGTGGTGTCTACGGCACCCGCAACGCAATCGGCAACGTAGCACACTGTGACTGGAATCCCACTAGATGAGCATCATTGACGTTAGGGGGGAATCACTGACCCTACATTCATCCACACATTCATACTTGAATGATGAAAGACATGACACAGCAGTGCGTTCCTGAATGTTTATTGCACATCCAGTGGAGTACAGCAGCTGGAGCAGTACAGGGCCATGCCAACCCCACTTCACATGATGGGCCCGTGGAGGGCCGGCCAGAGTCCATCGGGGAATGACAAGGACAGAGGATGAGGAAGAGTACAGTCCGCAGCCTGGTCGCCGTGTCATTGGTCACCAAACAGGATATGGAAGTCCATGTCGTGGTCCAAGGTGAGTGCCGCAGAGTGTATCGGGGGTCAGTGGGAGGTCATGGGGCCATGTGCGGCACCAAGGAGCAACAGGCCAGGTGGCGAACATGAATGCTAGTGCCTCCTTCTGAACTCAAGCCCATCCACGTCCTCGGATGTGTGCTCTGCCCCACCCGTGGGTGGTGCTGTTCCGGCTGCGGCACTGTGTGCCACTGACACATCAGGGGCCGGAGGTGGATTGCCAGCCGCTCTGTGTGGCAGTGACACATCAGGTGCTGGAGGTGGAATGTCTGCCGCACTGTGGGGCACGGACACACCAGGGGGCGGAGATGTGGATGGTGTAGGGGCAGCAGCATTCATCCGCGCCACGCCTTGTGGCAGCAATGCCATGATGACATGCAGGCCCTGGTAGATCCCAGCTACATTTCGCTGATGTGCAGCGGTGGCTGCCATCCTTTCCGCCTCCATCCGCACCATGTCCTCCATGAGCATCTGCATGCGTGCCATCTCCTGGCTGAGATCGCTGGAGCCACCCTGAGCGGACAGGTGCTCTTGTCTCCGAGTCATGACTCCAGCAATGTCAGCCAGGGCTCGTTGGAGACCATGGAGTCCCTGATGGGACTCGGACACCCATGGATGGCGTCGAGTTTGGTAGCCATGAGGTCGAACCCCACCCGCACCTGCTCAGCCATCACCCTCTGGACCTCCAACACACGGCGCTGGAAGGCCATGGGTTGTTCGGGGGGGGTCTTGGGAGACAGCTGGGGTTGTGGGTGCCTCCTGCTGGGTGGTTTGTGGAGTGGATGGGGTCTACCCGATGCAGCTGGGCTGCCCTGGTCCTGGAGGTGATTGGCGGATGAGCTCAATGATGTCTTGGAGGGCTTGGGTGTCGATGCTGGTGGTGTCCTTCTCGTCATCAGTGAAGAGTGGCTGGGACTGCTCTGCAGGTGTCGTTGACGGTGCCCCTGCAATGTGAAGGGGAGATGCTGTGTTACAATGTGTCCACATGTATGTGGCCGCATGGTGCATGTTGACATTCAGACAGCATGGCAATGTACATTGTGACAGTGTGTAGATCAGGGCCATGATCCAGAGTCATTGTGGGTGTGCACTGTGCTCTGATTGATTGTGCATGTGTGCCATTGTGGCCATCTCCCCCCGTCCCCCCAGGACCTGGTGGTTACTCACCCTGTTGCCGTGTGTTGTGTCCTGTCGAGCAGTGTCCGGTGCCCCGACTCCTGCCACGGTCTCCACACTGATGACTGTCGACACCAGCTCCTCCATGTCATCCAGCTCCAGCTGTGGCGCTGGGCTCCCACCTCCAGTCTGCATTGCTGCCTTCTGGTTGGCTGCGAGTTTCTCCTTGGTCTTGCGCTTGATGTCATTCCATCGCCTCTTGACCTCGTCCATTGACCTCTTGTGCTCTCCGACGGCATTCACCTTGTCCACGATGGCCCGCCATATTCCATTTTTGGTGCCCAATGACACATTGGAGGCGACGAACAGTTGTTGATGGTGTTCTATCACCTCCGTGACCAGGATCCGATTCTCCTGCGGACTGTACTTCGTCTTCCTCTTCTTCTTGTCCTTGCCCTTCCCTGTCACCATGGTCCCGGGCTGGTCGTCCGGGGTACTTGTGGGGTTGCGCTCGTCCTCTGCGCCTGCTCCGGCTGCCTCCATGGTGCTTCGGTGTTGGTCATTATGTGTTTGTGTGTTTTTTCTCCTTTTGTAGTGATTTTCCCGCCAGCCGTGTGTGTATGGCAGGCCTGGCGCTGCTTATCGCTGATTTCCTTATCGCGAATGGGCTCATCGCATGTTTTTTGGTGTTGGTGTTTGTGTTTTTATCGCCGTCGCGGTGGTTGTATCGCGGACATGTCCGCGGTTTCAGGTGGCTATCGCATGGTACCGCCGTGTTGTGAATTTCACGTTAACACGGGGTTATTTTTCCGCGATGGTCTGCGATGTGTGAAGTTGCGTTAACATTTTTTGGAGATGTTTAGCACACGTTCTTGTGAATATCCCCCATTGTCTCTGTATTATGTGCACCAGTGCAAAGTTTCTGCGATACATCAGAGCTCTATATATTGGAACGGTTAAATTGGGGTGAATGGATCCTTAAAATAATTCAACTGAACATATAACTGTGGCGATCGTTATCATAGGGAAGGGGGTCGTCAAGTAGCAAATACCCAGACAGGGCAGAAAGAAAGGGGGAGAAAGATCTTATGAAGCAGAATAATTGAGTGAGAAAATGTTAAAGCTCCCTCCAGGTATTGATGGAACAGAAAGGTCTCGGGCTGTGTTCTAGTGATAACAGTGAGAATTCCATGGGAAGAGAAGAATTTCAGATTGCGGTCCTTGAATCTGTGAAAGACTGTGAGAGTGCTGGTTTAATTCTTTCGAGATATATATAACCTTCAGAATTGTGTGAATCTCCTGAGATTTTAAAGAGCTTTATTAAACTCCAAATTCATAAGCCCTAAATTCACAAAGCAACATAGAGGTAATGCTGATTCCACTCGGCTCTTTCAGTAGCACTTTTCACCTTTTCATGCTCTTCTCAGACAGCATGAACCTGTTTTTCTGAAAATATCTAAAAGGCAGGAGATTTTTGGTAAAGCTTTGTTGCATGAGGAAAAGGCCAAGCGACATGTAGAAAAGGCCATGTGTAAAAAGGAAGAGGCTTTTGAGGCACATGAAAAAGTGGTTTGTTTTGTGGGTAAATAGTTTTACAGTATCAAACATTTTAATCACAAATGCTCTGCATAAAAACAGTATATGGTACATAGCATTACAGTTAAATTTGACGAGTACCCTAAGCTGTAGTGCGTTATGATGTTGTAGCATAACATATTTATTGATAAAGCACACATTCCCCCTGAAGTGTCTTAGCTCTGAAATAACAGATGTTCATCATTACCCAACTCATTTTATCAACCTCCAGAAGTATGAAAGGGTGATTGGACCTGCCAAAATTTGAACCTGCGACAGATCCTTGCAGTGGATGAATTAATCTACTGAGTAACCAGGCCCAGTTTGTAAAAGGAAGCTGTTGTGTGATGAGAAGACAGCAGACACTAAACGCACATTACATATGTTCAGAAGTGAATTGAAAAGTCTTGGCAGTAGGGGCGTGGTTGGGTAAAAAGGCCTGGGTTGTCCCCCAACGATTGAGGCTGCAGCAGGAAAACCGATCTGCAGCACATCAAGCACTCAGAGAGAGATACCTCTAACCAAGACAGTTAAAATCACTTTTATTGCTATGTGGCACCCACTTAGTGACTCCAGCTGAAGGCAATAGGCCTCATTCCTGGTCAACATTAATGTGTGTGCCCCCAGTTAACGCTGCCCAATGGCAGAATTATAGCTGCGTTTGACTAGATTACCAGCTTGCTCATGTGCTCTTGCAGAGCTTATTTCCCTTTAGCTTTTCTAGGAAAATTGCACTGGAAAATGCATTATTTCCCCTCATTTAAAAACAGAAATTCAGGGGACTAGCACTCCTCCAACTCTCCCCTCTGCAGGATGATGTTGAAATTTGAGCCTGGAATTATGCCACACCACTTTCAAAGATCACCAGCCGCCATTGGGGTAGACATGTTCTTCCAGAGCCCACATACTACCTGCCATGTTGATTGTGATAGCAAAACCAAAGGGGATGATGGACGGAGTGTTGAACATTGCAAGCACTCACCCCCAGTCAACTGATCTGGGTTTAATCCATCATCATTCTTTAGCTCACTCCGCCACCCCAGTTCAGACATGGCCATATGCAAATCAGTCTGACCCTGTGCCTCATGGGAACAGTCCAGCCCGAACTGCCAAGCCATGTCTTCCCTGGTCCGGAACCAAGCATCCTGGGACCGGTTTCTGGCTTACAGCCGTCATCAGCCAGGCTATCTTGAATCCAGTGGCAAAGTGAGCAAGGGACCCACGTCTGGGCATACCCTGCCAACTTAGGGCGAACATAGCAAAACCAAAGGGGATGATGGACGGAGTGTTGAACATTGCAAGCACTCACCCCCAGTCAACTGATCTGGGTTTAATCCATCATCATTCTTTAGCTCACTCCGCCACCCCAGTTCAGACATGGCCATATGCAAATCAGTCTGACCCTGTGCCTCATGGGAACAGTCCAGCCCGAACTGCCAAGCCATGTCTTCCCTGGACCGGAAACAAGCATCCTGGGACCGGTTTCTGGCTTACAGCCGTCATCAGCCAGGCTATCTTGAATCCAGTGGCAAAGTGAGCAAGGGACCCACGTCTGGGCATACCCTGTCAATTGTGTGTCTTTTGCTTCCTCGCCCTAAGTGCGCCGGGTATGCCCAGACGTGGGTCCCGGGCTCACTGTGCCACTGGATTCAAGCTATCCTGGCTGAAGAGGGTGAAACCCGAAACCGGTCCTAGGATGCTTGTTTCCGGTCCAGGGAGGACCTGGCTTAGCAGTTCGGGCTGGACTGTTCCCATGGGGCACAGGGTCAAGACTGATTTGCATATGGCCAGGTCTAAACTGGGGTGGCATGGTGAGCAAAAGAATGATGGATTTAACCCAGATCTCTTGACTGGGGGTGAATGTTTTGATTTGTTCTGCATTCCGTCCATCAATTGTGTGTCTTTTGCTTCCTCGCCCTAAGTGCGCCGGGTATGCCCAGACGTGGGTCCCGGGCTCACTGTGCCACTGGATTCAAGCTATCCTGGCTGAAGAGGGGTGAAACCCCGAAACCGGTCCTAGGATGCTTGTTTCCGGTCCAGGGAGGACCTGGCTTAGCAGTTCGGGCTGGACTGTTCCCATGGGGCACAGGGTCAAGACTGATTTTCATATGGCCAGGTCTAAACTGGGGTGGCATGGTGAGCAAAAGAATGATGGATTTAACCCAGATCTCTTGACTGGGGGTGAATGTTTTGATTTGTTCTGCATTCCGTCCATCAATTGTGTGTCTTTTGCTTCCTCGCCCTAAGTGCGCCGGGTATGCCCAGACGTGGGTCCCGGGCTCACTGTGCCACTGGATTCAAGCTATCCTGGCTGAAGAGGGGTGAAACCCCGAAACCGGTCCTAGGATGCTTGTTTCCGGTCCAGGGAGGACCTGGCTTAGCAGTTCGGGCTGGACTGTTCCCATGGGGCACAGGGTCAAGACTGATTTGCATATGGCCAGGTCTAAACTGGGGTGGCATGGTGAGCAAAAGAATGATGGATTTAACCGAGATCTCTTGACTGGGGGTGAATGTTTTGATTTGTTCTGCATTCCGTCCATCAATTGTGTGTCTTTTGCTTCCTCGCCCTAAGTGCGCCGGGTATGCCCAGACGTGAGTCCCGGGCTCACTGTGCCACTGGATTCAAGCTATCCTGGCTGAAGAGGGGTGAAACCCCGAAACCGGTCCTAGGATGCTTGTTTCCGGTCCAGGGATGACCTGGCTTAGCAGTTCGGGCTGGACTGTTCCCATGGGGCACAGGGTCAAGACTGATTTGCATATGGCCAGGTCTAAACTGGGGTGGCATGGTGAGCAAAAGAATGATGGATTTAACCCAGATCTCTTGACTGGGGGTGAATGTTTTGATTTGTTCTGCATTCCGTCCATCAATTGTGCGTCTTTTGCTTCCTCGCCCTAAGTGCGCCGGGTATGCCCAGACGTGGGTCCCGGGCTCACTGTGCCACTGGATTCAAGCTATCCTGGCTGAAGAGGGGTGAAACCCCGAAACCGGTCCTAGGATGCTTGTTTCCGGTCCAGGGAGGACCTGGCTTAGCAGTTCGGGCTGGACTGTTCCCATGGGGCACAGGGTCAAGACTGATTTGCATATGGCCAGGTCTAAACTGGGGTGGCATGGTGAGCAAAAGAATGATGGATTTAACCCAGATCTCTTGACTGGGGGGTGAATGTTTTTATTTGTTCTGCATTCCATCCATCAATTGTGTGTCTTTTGCTTCCTCGCCCTAAGTGCGCCGGGTATGCCCAGACGTGGGTCCTGGGCTCACTGTGCCACTGGATTCAAGCTATCCTGGCTGAAGAGGGGTGAAACCCCGAAACCGGTCCTAGGATGCTTGTTTCCGGTCCAGGGAGGACCTGGCTTAGCAGTTCGGGCTGGACTGTTCCCATGGGGCACAGGGTCAAGACTGATTTGCATATGGCCAGGTCTAAACTGGGGTGGCATGGTGAGCAAAAGCATGATGGATTTAACCCAGATCTCTTGACTGGGGGTGAATGTTTTGATTTGTTCTGCATTCTGTCCATCAATTGTGTGTCTTTTGCTTCCTCGCCCTAAGTGCGCCGGGTATGCCCAGACGTGGGTCCCGGGCCCACTGTGCCACTGAATTCAAGCTATCCTGGCTGAAGAGGGGTGAAACCCCGAAACCGGTCCTAGGATGCTTGTTTCCGGTCCAGGGAGGACCTGGCTTAGCAGTTCACGCTGGACTGTTCCCATGGGGCACAGGGTCAAGACTGATTTGCATATGGCCAGGTCTAAACTGGGGTGGCATGGTGAGCAAAAGAAAGATGGATTTAACCCAGATCTCTTGACTGGGGGTGAATGTTTTGATTTGTTCTGCATTCCGTCCATCAATTGTGTGTCTTATGTTGATTGTGATGGCTGCAAAGGGCAACAACACAAGGATGGATTCATGCTACAATGAAAAGAGGGAGAATGGGGACGGGCAACAACCGAGGGAGGGGGAGTGAGGTAGTGGGTGGGGGAATACAACAAAAGGACACCAACGGGGGTGGTGGTGTGGGTAAGCAACAATGAAGAAGGAGGGAAGAGAAAGAGAGGAGCATTGAGGGGGAGAAGTACACAACACGAAGGAGCCAGATGAATACGATGCACTCTGATAGAGTGCTGAAACAGAAAAAAGTAGCACCTCAAACAAAAAGCAGTGGAGGGACACAAGTAATTCGTCCATGCTCCAGGCAAGTGACAAACACACGGAAAAGGAGGGAAGCTTGGTGCATCTGACCAATAAATACCAAGGAAGTGAGAGTGAAGCGAACCAATGGTAAGTAATGGGTGGACTCCACGCCCACTGACAGATAACAAAATTTCTCGAAGAGACAGTGCATGCACTGTCTAGGCGAGACCTAGAAAGTAACTTCAAGTACATAACACCCAGCATAACTTTACACTTGCACAGAATGATCCTCCCAGAGTTGTGTGTGCCCCTCAGTTTACATTAGCAAATCTTCCTCACAAGTTCTAAATTGGCCTGAGCTAGCACCTAAAAGCCAGGGCTAGTAAAGGGCCCCCTCTCAGTAGGCTGAAAGAGAAAATGTTGCCTATGTGATTTGTTAATTTCCAAAGAGAGACAAAAGAAAAGCCAGTGTCCCGTCCTTCCCCGCTTCAAACCTCGACGGCTGTTTGGGTCAGTGTAGAGGTGATGGGACTAATTTCTCCAGAAGAGTCACCATGTGGCTCTGTTTCTAATTTCAGAGTTCATCAAGGAGTCTAAGGACTTTTTATCATTTTATTTGAGGTCTCTCACAATCAGCACATCCGCACACAAGGTAGTTCCATTCAGTGCCAGTGTTTTTGTTTTTACCTTCTAATTACTTTGTTTACAGCCCGAGGTGAAAGCAGTTTATTTCATACCAGATGTGAACATAGGCACAATACAGCTTTATCAGTCCCTGTCTCCTGCCAATGCTGTTGTAAATTCCTTTTGAAGTGTCCTATGTTTATCTGACTTCACTGCATAATAGATAGCGTCCATTTGAAACTGTTGTGTATTAAGTTATCCTGTTATTACTCGCTACACAAACCAAAAGGTTCAATATTATACACATGAATTCATAAGCGGACTATTCTTCAGATCATGTTTATTCTGGACTCAGTTTCGTCAATGGTTTTTTAATAAACTTTGTCCAAGAAGAAAACCAGCCTTTATCGTGTTTAATTTGCCGCAATTGTAACCCTTTAAAAAAAATATATATATATTTCCTTCCTTTGTTTTTTTCTCTTTCCTTCTTTATTGCTTTGTATCTCTCTTGCCTTCTTTCTTACCTTCTTTCTGTCTGTCATACTTTCTTGCTGTTTCTTTCTTTCCTTATTTCTCTTTCTTTCATTCTTACTGTCCTTTCTTTCCTTTTTATCCAATTTATATTTCTGGTTCTTTCTTGCCTTCTTTCTTTCCTTTGTTCTTGCCCTCCTTTCATCTATCTTTTCTACCATCCGTCTTTCTTTCCTTCATTTTTGCCTTCTGTCTTTCTTCTTTCTTTCATTTCCTTTGTTCTTTCCTTCTTCCTTTTATCCTTCTTTCCTTTTTTCTTGCTTTGTCCTTTCTTGTTTTCTTTCTTTCTTTCCATCTTTCTTTCTTTAATTCTTTTCTTCCATCTTTCTATTCTTTTTTTCTTCTTTCTTTTGTGCCTTCTTTCTTTCTATTGTGCCTTCTGACTTCTTTCTTTCTTGCCTTCTGTTTTTTCTTTCTTTGAGGCAAGAGACTGGCAGCCAATGGCAGAACAATGTCTTTTTTTAGGTCTTTTTTAAGCAAGACCTTTTGATTTTACTAAAATTATGTGTCATGGACATCTTTTAAGGGTCGCCAGAGGTCACAGCTGCTATCCCTGATTATCAGCTTGCGACCCCTGGCATGTTTTCTGTGAACCCAATATTTAGGAAGCTAAACAGTCATTATTATAGATTAACCATACAGCAGTGTCAAAACGGCTTGGGCATCGGGCTCCTCATTAGGTCTTGCCTGAGCCAGCGCGCTTGCGCTGCTCTGCGAGGCTTCTAGTAAGGACTTCCAACTCTGACCACACGCTCGTGCGTGTGCTTTTTTTTTGCTCATGCGCTATTGGCCTTTGCGTGCGTCTTTCTAAGAAAGACAGCACGCAATTGGCCAAAGGCAGGTGCATGTCCCGCCTTCTCTCTCCCCTGGCCTAGGGAGCTCGGGAGCGTGCAGCGGCCCCGCACTGTGCCTGCTGCATTCCTTAAATTCTTTGCAGTGCGCGCATGCGCACCACTCCCGGGGTTGTTCCGTCTCTTCAGTGCACTCCCCCTTCCTGGATTGCGCAGCACCGTTGCCGTCTCCCTCTCCAGCTTTCAGAGTCCTCACGCCTCCCTCCCTGCGGGCTTTTCAGGAAACGACATTGCTCTCTCTGTAGGGGAAGTGGAAGGGGACGTGTAAGGCAGCATTTCTTTCCGTAGCCCTCAGGCCCGCCCCCTCCATTGATGAAATGTGGGCTCTGGACTGTGCTTCCCCCTACCGGCCAGTCCCACTCCTACGTGTAGAGAGAGCAGGGGGGAGTGGTAAAGCCTGGCTCGGTCAGACTGCCTTCTCTCCTGTGCGGGCACTTGTGCTCTGTCATGGCATGCGCGAGGCTGACAGGCTGATACTTGGGGATGGTGAACCCGTCGAGCTGCGCACCCACACGAGTGACACCTGCACGTCGGCCGCTAGCCCTCCTCGGTGCCCACGGGACACCTTCGGAGCCGTCCGCGCTCGTCTGTGGCCATTAATACATCTTTGTTCTCATCTGTCCCGTGTTCACTGTGGGGCAATGGCAAAATATACGAAAGGTAAGATCCGTTCTGTTGATTCAAACGTGTGACGCAAGATACACACACCCGCGCGCACAACCCCATACGAGCATGAACAGAAACCGTTCCATAATGATGACTCTGCTGTGAATCGGTGTTCATTCCAAGTGCTGCCTGGTAATTCCACTGATCGCCAGATGCAGCTCGATGCAGTCCTTCTTGACTGACGGATGAGCTCTTGGAAAGCGCGGAGCCGCTGTCTAGGTTCTCCTCGTAAGGAGGGCAGGGTTGATGCATCGCTGCTCAGTCCAGGTGGGAGGCTCGGCCAGGCTTGGCAGAGCTCACAGCTGCATCAGTCAGTGTGTACGTGCTCTGCCACCTGGATGGGTGCAGGAGCCACCAAGCTGCAGGCTCGGCCCGTGGGAGCTGGGGGTCGTGCAGGAGGCGCCCTAACTTTGCTGCATCGCAGTATATACACAAATTCGCCTCTAAGGCCACTACTACGAGGCACCTTTTGAGAAAAATTTCACCCTGACTTCCGATATTTGGCAAACAGTTGTGAAAGTGCCTCCCATATTGCCTTAGGCTTTGCAGCATCATCTGCAGTGTGTAGGGCTGTCATGTGCAGTCAGGCTGCTATCGTACCTACAAAGTAATACGTGCACTTTCTGTCTTACCAAGTGCAAGGCACTGCGTGTGAGCAGAGGCTACAAGCACTTGAGTGAACAGGCTTCTTTGTAGAAGTGATCCTGCGAATCTGTTATCAATTTCGCATGTTGTGCTGATGTTGCTTGAATGTCTGTTATGACATTAAGGATGCGTGTTTTGTTCTCTTTTCAAGTTATTGATCTGCAGAATGCACTTATTTGTTAGGCGCATCGTTCCAGCCAGTTTTGCGTATCACTAGTCACCAGAGTCGCACCATAGTAACCGACAAGACATGCCATAAAAAGAGTAAATAGTCAGACACATGAACATTATTCTCATGTCCGCATTACCCCTTCGCCCCGCATTTTCTCTAGTACGGATCAGATGTCTGAGCATTTTGCCAATGGTCGTCTACCTCCATTTCTCTTTTTTAAATATCAGTTTATTAGATTTTTTTTTTAAATTACAGTATACACTATAGAGCAGTTCCAAAAAGAAACAGAAGTATTATGCCAATCCCATGTAGAGTGCGCATCATCTCGTCATATAACAGCAAGGATTTAGTGTCATTGGTACATATCATAACAATCGGCCTGGTAAGTTTATTTACATTCATTTAACTAAAAGAAAAAGGGAGAGCTAGGGGTATGATCGTACTGCAGATCGACAAAGAGCTTAATTAGAGTTCTATATATAGCATCCACAACTTGATGAACCACATCAGCCTGCTTAAACCGTTGTTTTACTCGTCCAGTCCTGCATATGTAAAGGTACTGTGAACATCGGTAGTGAGGGGTGGGTTGGGGATGGGGGGCGCCCCACATGAGTTACACAGGTCGTAAACTCAACAAGTGCAGCGTCAACATGAGGGTAAGTATTCCATGAACACCCCCTATATATCTTCCTTTCTGGTTGCTATTTGTCAGGGCCACTGGAATCATGTGGTGGTGGGGGGTGACCAAATTATGCGTCAGGGTTCAATAAATTATGCACCAAGAAAAGACAAGTTATGCGGCCTAATTGGCACATTTTGTAATAGTATTAATTCAAAATGTTCAAATATTTGCACGTTAACACTGCCTGTGCAAAGGTTTCAACTCATTAGTACCAGTTTAACATCCAGATACAGTAATAAGCAACTGAAGGATGGTTTGCCCTTTAGAGATCCTAGCCAGCAATTGTTCATCGCATGCTGTTGTATGTGTATATTCTTGGGCACACCAATGGCCCTTCTGTATGTTTCGGATAATAAAATTTTCTTAAAAAAACAAAAAAGCAACTGTAGGATGACCAGTCAACCTCTGCATAGAACCTTCCACTGTGCAGCAAACGGGTTGCCACAATTTTAGTAACTTTTGATCTGTTTGAGCTAGAAACAAGTTGTGTTTTTTTTTTGTTCAAATCTGCAGATTATGTGGCAAATGCGGCAAATCCATAATTATGCAGAAAACGCAGCAGCATGCCACTACGTCAAAAACAGATTCCCTTTGGGATTCCTCAATGGCATACCGCAGTGTAAACACACCACATTCAAACAGTCAGTCAATCACCAACATATATAGAGTAAGCCAAAAAAACAATATGAAAATGTTTATTTAATAAATCTGTTCAATCAAATTAATTTTTTTTTTTTTAAAACATGTACAGTGCATACATTTCAGATTAAAACAATAGCTAGCATCAGGTTTCATACCATACACCATGTAGAGCAGGTGTAGCAAATATCAGAATTCACATTAAAAATACAGATGCACAACCAAACCAATAATCGCAACTGGTTCAACATATAACAAATTTTGTAAAGGAACCCCCTATGGTTTGGTAGTCCAGAGACCAAGAAGCGACGCGTTTCGGTGGTATATAGTAGGTCCAACCACCTTCTTCAGGCTTACTACAAAACTGTCTCCCAGCGCTCTTATCATAGAACTGATGATCTTCGTTCGCGCTTGTTTAAACTTTGTTTTTCTCCCTCTTTGATGCTAGCTGGTGGCAGAGACCGGTGTCCCTGCCTCACCCGCTTCTTATACTATAAACAAAGACTTGCAAACTTGCCTGTTTTGGGGCCGCATTACATTTGTGCGCGATGTTTGTGCAAAACGGTAATTGCAAGCATTGGCATAGCCAATAGGTCTCGCCTTTGGGACCTTATAAGTGTTTAGCCATGCAACAGTTGATGTTGTTGCACCAAGGATATTGTGCTGCATAACTAAATACTTATAAGGTCCCAAAAGCGAGACCTATTGGCTATGCCAATGCTTGTTTTTTGTGCTGTCAGCTACCTTTTCTACCAAAGAACTACTAAAATGTATGGAAGGGGTCAGCCATGCAAGCACTGACTGCTCATGATGCATAACGTTATAGCGTGAGTATCGTCAGTGCATATTCCTCTTGTATGCGCACTGGCCTTGCCTGCTTAAAAACTGCCAATGAAGGGAATCCGAGGCAACAGCTATACTGCACACATGCCATTTAGCCACAGTTCTCATTTGCAGAGCACCTTTAAATCAAAAGAAGCCTCAGGTCACATATTTTTCCTCTCTGGGACTGCCAGTCTGCTGTGTAACATGGGGAAGAGCAGCCACAGGAATAAAATGTGGAGGCTCAAAATGGTCAGTGGGATTGGTTAGTTGGATTGCAGGTTAGACCGACCATGGGCGGATGGGGTAGGTGGGGGCTGCAAAGTGAAGGTGTGTGTACAAACCGCAAGCGACATGTGCAGACTTTGCATTAAGCTACACCAGTTTCGAGGGTAGCACTTTTTAGGCTGCCCATGACTTCAGCTGACACATTAACTATGAAAAGAACATAATGTCGAATTTCTGTTTTACGTGTTTATATCATGAAATGCATGCACATCGTTGGGCTTAGGTAGTTCAGACAACGGTCACATGGAGTCTCTAATAATATTTGGGAAGCTGACTTATTTAATGTGTTATGTACCCAGTGGATGATAGCTGCATTTTGGTTCCACAATAATGTGATTGGAAAGCGTAAATGTGTGAAATAATGTAAGCAAGCTATTTCATGTGTTGCATGCCAGTGCTCATGGTTACAGCTCCCATGGTCTCAGACAAATGCTAAGTTCGGCTTTGGCCTTGTTTCTTAGTCCAGTCAGTGCACTTCAAAAAATGAATGCACATCTCGTTCTCACTCTAACCATTTCAGAAATTAAACATAGCTCCCCTGAGTAGTAATACAGCACTTTTTTTTAGCTTTATATGCCGTGGTATCATGCCTCTACATTTCTGTGAAATGCTGAAGGGGTATGTCTTTGCTAATTAAATTAGCAGACTTATATTTCATGCTTTGTGCTGCATTGTTGCTCTGCATTATAAATGGTACTAGTTGTCAGAGTTGAGCACTGTGTATTTTCCTTTATATGTAGTGCAGTTAAATAAAGAAAGTATTGCACAGAGAGTCACTATTAACCTCTGTCTGTGTTATAGGTGCCTAATTAAAGTTGTAACAAGAACACCTAAGTATTTCTTTGGACAATGGAACCTGTTCTCTTTCACTCCTGCATGTTATGATAGTTGGCAGTGGTTACCAGAGGCAACCCTGGCCATGTCCAAATTTGTCTTATGTAATAAGCCGTCAAAGATCGAATGGATTTTCACATCACATGCCACTAGACATCTCTGAGTCTCATTGGTGGAGTTTTTTTCTTATCAAAGTCATAAATTCAATTCAAAATGTATTGATTAAGATCTCAGCTAAGATCAACAATTTAAAAAAAAATAAAACTGTAACCTTAACATAATTCCATTTCTGGACATGCATAAAATATTTAAAACAATTTCAAGAAAGACTTAAAATATTTGAAAACATTCAAAGCCATCACTCCATGTAAATCTTACAAAATTAAGAAGAGCTGTTTTTCCCTGCAATACTGAATACATCCGTAGCAGCTGTTTGAGCAGGATTTGTGGTATTCTTTGTGTGTTAAAGGCTTTTAATGTATCCCTACTATAGTGAGATGTTCTTGTATATTCCACCATCTACTTACATGATGGCACTTGCTGTCATTTCGTTTATCTAAAAGGTCACAAGATGCTGCTTCCAGTTATGTAATTGGCTTAAAGGGCCATTTGATGTCATTTCCTGTTATGTTATTCAGGGATCAAAGGGCACATGCTATCAGTTCCGACGTTCTGGTGAATCGACGTCTGTTATGTGTACGACATAGTTACCTAAAGGGGTTTTCAGCTACAGTCCATTGATTTGTCAGTGGTTGAGCCATTCACATTTTTCTCTGACCCATTTGAGCATGCATCAAGGGGCAATGTGTCACCGCACTTTAGCCATTGGCTGATTCACTATGAGTTACAGAATGCTGCCCTCTCACAGGGAGCACATCCGCACACAACGTGGTACCCTTTAGTGCCAGCGAGTACTATAGTAATGTGTGCTTTTTTAAGACCCAAATTTTTTTTTGCCTTTAGTCTGTGTTTCTTTTAGATTGAGAAACGCGTGGCAGCTTCTCAAACAATACTGTTTTGCAAAAACCATGACAAAACAAAAATTGCCAATAGACTGGCATGGCAGAGAACGCCAGACCTATTGGCTTTGCCAATGCTTGTTTCTTTTTGTGATACTCTAGTCAGTCTTATGTACCTTCTTAAAAGATCCTGTTTTCTTTATGCTTTTCTTGTTCTCTTATGTTTTTCCTCACACTGTTCAAGTCTTGGAAATATTATGTTTTTTTTTTTTTTTTTTTTTATTAGTTTCAAAAGAAAAGGAAACATCCTCAACGCTCAAATACATATTTGTACTACACATGTACTCTGTTGATTCAAATATTCATTCCAAAGAGATAATATTTCTGTTACATGGTTTCCTCCTGAGTTTTTAGTTTACACTTTCAATATCATGACTACTCTGTTAACACCCCAACTAACTCCCCCTCCCCCTTTACCGGTTCCTACTAGATCGATATTAAATCTCTGCCAATGTCTTGATTTAGTTGTCCCTCCTTCCTGATGTCTGACTTAAATTATTGGTTCTATTGCGATGTTTGCGGTCCTGTGATACACCTACATCATTCGGGGCAGGCTCTTCTATTTCTTGCACCATTATCCCCCACGCCAATAACGCCTCCGGGAGTTTGTCATCTGCCCTAGTTTTTCTCATATGTTCCTCCTCAGCTAACGCCCATTCTTTTAAATCTTTCCTCCATTTATCCACCTGTGGTCCCTGCGGAGTCAGCCAGTGTATTGCAATTCTCCTCTTAGCTATCGTGAGCCCAAAAATTAAAAACCGCCTACTCGTTTTATGCTTGGGATTCTTGGGGATCAGACCAAGGAGGCAGGTTTTCATCTCTAAGGCTATCACCCACCTCGTTATTCTATTCAGTTGTTCTAGGAAGACGGCCCAATACGCCTGAATTGGTTGGCAGTACCACACCATATGCACAAAATCTGCCTGTGGGTGCTGACATCGGGGGCATTTCGGGTCTCTGGATACATTTATGGCGTGCAATCGTCTGGGTGAAAGGTAGGTCATGTGAACTATATTGTATTGTATTAGTTTAAATCTACTACAGACTGCCACTCTGTGGATGTTTTCATGGATTTTTCCCCACTCTTTTCCCGTAATCTCTTGCGGACAAACCTCTTGCCATCTCTCCTCCACCTTCAAGGGTTTAATCTTCTTATCTTCTCTAAGTGCCCTATACAAGTGAGTAACCAGTTTCCGGCCTCCCGCCATTGCATTCCTGGTAACCAGTGTATGTGTATGTTCCGGGGCATCTGAAAATGTCGGCCAAAGCTGTTGGGCTGTAGCTGCTATCTTGGCATATTGCAAGAAGTGCCCGCCCCCAATTCAAACGTGTCTACCGCATCTTGATAAGTAATGAACCTGTTTTCAGTGTATAGATCTGACAGCATCAAACAACCCCCCTCCTTCCATTTATCAGTCGACATTACTCGTTCTATTTGAGCAAACTGCGACATGTTCCAAATATCTGCCTCTGGAGCATAGGGTTCCCCCTTGATGAGTCGTTTAGTCGTCCTGTCCCATATTTTAGCTATTAGCCCTATCATTGGGGGGTAGTTCTCCTTTTGCGTCCCGGTTAACCAGAGAAGTGTTCCCAACTGTTGCCCACCATAGGAGCCATCAAACAAGTTCCGCTCCCACGAGGGATCCATATCCTGCCAAGCTATAGCATGCTGTAATTGTGACGCCAAATAATATAACTCTAGATCCGGAATTTCCAGCCCCCCTTTACCCCATTGTCTTTTCATCACCTCCAAACTTACCCTGCAGCGCTTCCCATTCCATAGGAGCTGCATGAGAAGTACATCTAGCTCCTTGAAGACGCTATGCGGCAGTTCGTAGAAAGAGCCTTGCATGGTATAGAGGCATCTGGGTAGTACCACCATTTTTATTAAGGCATTTTTCCTCATCAAGGACAATTTTAGCGTATTCCAAAAAGTTATACTCCCTTGCAGGCTCTTGAGTATCCTACCCATATTAAGATTGTAAAAAATACCTTTTCCTCTGGCTATCCGTATCCCCAGATATCGCACCGTTTCTGGTTCCCAAGGGAGCCCCAGCTCGGGGGGGGTTTGGGACTCTACTCCCCTCTCCTTCGACCCTATTGCGTATAATTGCGATTTAAGTTTATTAATACGCAAGCCGGAAGCCATGGCAAACTGCCCCAGAGCGTCAAGCAAGATCGGGACAGATTGTGTCGGGTGACCCAGGTACATCAACGCATCGTACAGTGACACGATATGTTCTGTGGGACCCACTGTAATATCATGTCCCCGCAGCACTGCCCGGAGGTGACACGCCAATGGTTCCATTGCGAGGGCGAACAGCAAAGGGGAAAGCGGACATCCCTGTCTCGTTCCCCGTTGTAGCATCATAACATCCGACACATATTGCTCTGTGCGGACCCTCGCCATAGGCTTAGTATAAAGCAGTTTAACCCAGTCTACAAACCCTGGGCCCAATCCCATTTTTAAAAGCACTTGCCACAAATATTCCCATCTGACCGAATCGAACGCCTGTTCAATATCCAGGAGGGCCAAAGCACTTTCCTGCGCTTCTCCACCAATCGTCTGCATTACATGTGCAAGACGGCGAATATTTCTGAGCGTATTTCTACCTGGTATAAACCTGGACTGATCCGCATGCACCTGGTATAAACCCGGACTGATCCGCATGCACCAATTGAGGAAGGCTTGGGAGCAGTCTGCTCGCAAGTACCTGACATAATTTTAAGATCGACGTTTAGCATAGAGATGGGTCTATATGAACGGGGGATCAACGGGTCTTTTCCCGGTTTAGGAATCATTACTATCAATGCTTCCCGCATTGAGTTTGGTAATTCTCCTCTGTCTTCCGTAATAACCTCCAGCAATCTTGGGACCATCACTCCGGCGTACTCCTTATAAAATTCAGCCGCGAGGCCATCCATGCCCGGCGATTTAGCCGTTTTTAGATGATTTATTGCTGCTCTGATTTCCTCCCCTCTAACGGGGCCCCCTAGGGTTTCCTGAGTTTCGTGACCCAGGCAGGGTGTTTCCACCCCTGCCAGGTATGTTTCAATAGACCGAGTATGTGTGGAGTCACGAGGCTCTGAATATATCCTGGTTAGGTGGGTAGCGAACACCTTATTGATCTCATGTTGTGTGCAGACCAGTCTTTGGTCGTCTCTAATTGCCAGAATTGGTTGAGGCTGTGTCTCCATAGCGATTAGTCGTGCCAATAGGTGACCGGCCTTGTCTCCTTTCGAATACCACCGTCTTCTACACTTATTCCTATTATATTTGCTTAGTGTTTCCCATATGTCCCCTACCTTTTGTCGTTGTGCCGTCCAATTCGCTGGACCTTCTATGTCTTAGGGGAGAGCCTTTTCTAGGTCAGCCAAATGCTGTTCTTGGTGTTTCAAATCCTGCTCCAGCGTTTTCTTGTCACCTGTCTCCTTAGACATACATACCCCCCTCATTACTACTTTCATGGCATCCCATTCTAGTGCTTTTGTGCCGGCGGTGTTGCTATTTGTGTCAAAGTACGACTGGAGTTCCTTTCCTATCGTAGCCTTATACACCGGATCAGTTAGTGTCTCCGAGTTAATTCTCCAAAGCGGTACCTTAGATCTTGGCCGACCCAGCGTGTATACTATATACAGTGGGGAGTGATCTGACAAATAACGAGCCAGGTTTTGTGCCCCTTCTATACGATTAGCTGCCCCCTTCTGTATAAAAAAATAATCTAATCTGCTATATGTATTAGTCGCAGATGTATGACACGAATATTCTCTTTGATGGGGGGTTACGGTGCCGCCAGATATCCATGAGGCTATAATTAGTTAACATCTGAAGCATGGCCTCTCTGGTTTTAGGTTTGGCCTCTGGCCTCAGGGGGTACCTGTCCATTGTGCCATCCAATGCACAATTATAGTCCCCTGCAATAATCAGTTCTGCCTCCGGAGCACAGTCCAGCTGACCCAAGACTGACCCCAGGAACTCTCCATCATCATTGTTCGGGGCATACATTTCACCTGTCTAGCGTCCCGTCCACTATCACATATCTCCCTGACGGATCTAACCTACATTTTACCGCCCTAAATGGGATTCCCAGTGCAACCCAGATCAGTGCGCCTCTGGCATACCCTGAATTTGCTGTCGCAAAAAACTGGCCCCTCCATCGTCGTTGGACGTATTTAAGGCAGTCGCCCCACAAGTGGGTTTCTTGAAGAAAGGCTATACTCACTCCATACCTTTTAAGATGCATTGCCACCCGAATCCTTTTAACCACATTGTTTAGCCCCCTAACATTCCAGGTTATGAATTTGTAGTTCTGTCTGTTGCCTGTCATAACTTCGGTTTGTCGTGGTGCTGGACCTCTCTATCTCGATGGGGACCCCTTAATGTGTTATAGAGTGGGCCACCCGTCTTTGCTATATGTGGACTGACATATCGTCTCTTTGTATACCCGGTAACAAACTTTTTGACATAACTGTGTAATCCCCAACACCGCCTCCCCCCGCCCCCAGGCAGTAGTACCCCGTCCCCTAGCACAACCGTTGCCCAAGGATTCAGGACTCCGCCCCATACCGCACACACCCCCTCCCTAGGTTTCCCTCCCGTGCTTCAATTTCAACAAACCAAATGTATAAATCCAAAAGTCTAGTCTCTGATATACGGCCAGACTGTCAGGCACCGCGCCGCCTCACCCAACCTACGGTTCCGCCAAGCCGCAGCAGTGGAGTATCCTGAACTTGTACAGTGGCGGAACCGTGTCCCAACAAGTTTACCAGTCTCTCTCTCTAAGTCTTTTAGGGGACCGACCCCCAATTAGTTTACATCTCGTTTTCTCCTCCATACTTCCAATTTCTGTACTTACAGTTTCTGTGTCCATTTAGACCCTCAGTTCGTCCCCGCCAGCAGTATCAATATAGCTCAAGAGCCTTCATCAGTACGATTAGGGCTAATTTCCAATTGTTTTTGGACTAGGCAGAGAGGAGAAAACTGGTTTTGTGTAGGTATCCCCTCCACTTCGGCCGTAGGGTTCCGTCCGAAACCCACTAGGATATGTCCCGCCCCCGCTGAGTCGTGCGAGTTGGATCTCTGTACTCCAGTGTTACGACGCTGTCTCCGTTGCCGTCCGCTTCTTCCGCGTTGTTCCTGCCAGCCGTGATTTTAGTCTATCCCCGCCAGGCCAACTGAGTCAATCCAGTCTGTGGCCTCCTGCGGAGAGCTGTAGAAATACACCTTGTCTCCATACTGTATACGGAGCCGAGCCGGAAACATTAAACTGTATTTAATGTTGAGTTCTCGAAGACGCCTCTTGACTCCCAAGAAATCATTCCGTAGCTCTTGCACTTTCCTGGTATAGTCAGGGTAAATATGGATGTCTCGGTCTTCAAACTTGGGCGGGCCATGTGCACGGACATATTGCAAGATTATATCTCTGTCTAAAATTGAACAGCCGGGCTATCATGGCTCTGGGTGGTGATCCTGGCCTTGGTAGGTGACCAAGGGAACGATGGGCTCTCTCTATAGCGAATAATTTAGACAGTCTGATATTTGGAAAGGCCGCTTCTATCCACTGTTCCAGGAAGAGATCTGCGGTTGAACCTTCCACCTTCTCCGGGAACCCCAGAAACCTCAGGTTATTCCTTCGCAATCTCCCTTCTGCATCTTCTGCTCTGTCTTCCAGGTGGATGGACTGTTCTTGAAGCGACGTTACTGTCGCGCGGAGCCTCTGGACTTCCTCCTTTAGGGTACCTAGTTCTCCCTCCGTACCCGTCACTCGATCCGCCACTTTTCGGAGATCCAGACGCAAATGATTGATATCCATCGCCATAGTGTCCATTTTTGATTCCAGCGCCACTCGGGAGTCTTTAATGGCCTCCAGGATATCAGCTTTATCTTGCGCCATCGTACCTTGGTGGGACAGCTGTTCTGATTTTAACCTTTTATGTTCCGCTGTCATTGGGCCCGGAACTGTATATTGCATTATTTTGTTGGCCTGTGCTCCCCTCGTCGGCTTGTCTTTACCCATGGTTTGACCAGGCAGTGGCAGCCACGTGCGCGTCCTTCTTCTTTCTGTGCCTGTCTCCGAACTCGATCCAGGCCCAGACGATGCCTCAGCATGGGCAGATTCCTGGTCCCCTCTCTTTTACAGGTATTAGTACTTATTCCTGCCAGTCCACAGATTGTTGTTCCCAGATGGGTCCACCTGCAAGTCGGCGCCTCCAGGGACGGGCTGCCCTGTTCCCGCCGATCCTTTCTGCTCGTCTAGCGGCTTCCTGGATGATCCAGACTTTGGTGGGGTCCTCTCTTCTATTCCTTCTGCTGCAGTCTTTTACAGCAGACCGGAGTCACCAGCTGCCGGTATCCTCGCTCCCGGAGCAGGGCTAGTCTGGTCCCACACCCCTAGCGGGGGAATTGTCAGCCACTGCACCCAAGTACCTCCACTCTGAGATTGTTATCATCTGGTAGATGTGTGCATAATCGGGGTACAGCAAAGAGGCCCCGGATGGTCACTCCTCTATCAGGAGCCCTCTGGCCTCTTGCTGTGGTTACTCCCTCAGAGGTGCTAAGAACTTGCACAGATGTCCGCTCCCATGGGACCCCGGTCCTTTTTATATTTGTCTGGGGCCGGTGGGGTCGGAGAAAACATGCCCCCCGGTATCACAGGCCGCTTTTCTGGAAGTCGTCTCCGTTACAGACCACCCTGTGGCCTCCGGCGTCGCCGTGTGTTTCTCCCGTCCCCCTCTGGGCCTACACGGACTTCAGCGGGAGCGAAGGCATCAGCAAGGCCCACACTCCAGGCCCGATCGTCGGACCCCCTCCCGGGCACTAACCCTGGGTTCGCTGTAGTCACCCAGCGTCCCGGGGGAGGTGCACACCACCGGGGTACTGCAGAAAGGCCCCAGACTGTCCCTCGTCGATCCGAAGCCCACTGGCCCCTTGCCCCCCTGTGGGCACTACGGATTCACTCAAGAGTCCGCCTGGATGGGGCCCTGGCTAGTTTTTATAGATCTGGGGCTGGGAAGATCACAGCCCCCCCACCGTTACCTCCAGTTCGTTGTCCTGGAGCGTGTCCCCGTCACAGGCTGCCCCCCGACCGGGTGGAGTCCCGCTTCATCCCACATTCCTCCAGCCCCCCTCCGGGCTTGCACGAACAGCAGCGTGGGGAGGTCACCAGCGGGGTCCACGAACGAGGCCCGGCCGCCAGACCCCCCTCCGGGCGCGGCCCTCTCAGTCTCCGTACAGCTCCAGGTGTAGGACCGGCGCCACCATTTTCTGGTCAGGCAGGCTGCCGCGTCGCAGGGAGTGTTACAAACCGCGATTCTTCTCCTGTAGTGCAGGTGCGGCGCCCGGTTCTTCGCTCATTCGGGCCAGAGTGCTTTCCGACTTCAGTCTGTTCGGGGACTGGATCGGTTCCGCCAGGATTTCGGAAGGATTTTAGTATAAGAGGCAGGAGCTCCGCAACAACACGACTATCCGGCCATGCTGTCGGGCCACGCCCCTTGGAAATATTATGTTACGTACACAATTGAAAGGTTGTTTTTTCTGTGTTAATCATGTCCTAAATCCCACTTTTTATGCTATACTGGACACTGTTTACACCTGATGGGAGAAAAAATTAGAGAAAATGATCGCAGATAAAGAAAGGGAAACCATACTGCAATACAATAAATGAGTTACCAGGAACCACTAATTTAAATTTACACAATTTAATTACTTGCACCAAGCATCCTTTATGGGTTCCGGAGTAGTGTGCTACTCACCAAAAAAGCACTTCAACGCCTCATCAGGGGAAGCAAGCACTATATAAATGCAAACCGTTTTCCCTTTTCTATCCCTCGACTATCCTTCTCAATCCTAATAACTAATATATCCACCACTCAAATTACTTTCATATTTCACTATCCTAAGTCACCATTAATCCTTAATGGGTACCGGAGTAGCGTGCTACTCGCCGAAAAAGTGCTTTGACGCCTTGTCTTGGGTAGTAAGCGCTATATAAATGCAATTACAATGCAATCTCTAACTCCCCACACAATATCAAAAACGTTTCTAGGCGCCATTGGTCGTTGCCCAAGCTGATAGGCTCCATGAGACGACTTCTTCCACATGGTGTGGGATTGTGAAATCATTCCACTATTCTGGAAATAGGTAGAATTTATTCCCAAGGATGCTTCAGGAAGAACGATACAAGACATCCTATATTAGGGCAAATGGACAAGCCGAAAGTAGATAAACATACACGTACATCTGTGGATCTTGCTAAGTTGCTTGCCAAGCGCAATATTGCAATGGCATGGAAGGCTAGACACGCCCCTGATTTTAAGCTGTGCTTACTGGATGTGAGGAAATGGACCAGAGCTGAAATAGCAACCCTGGTGGTACACCAAAAATCACAGGGGAGAGGTACTGCCATCACAGAATGGGACACTCCTTTATGAGTGATAGAGGCCAAGAATGATTAACTTTTCACATTGTAGTTGCTGATTGCTGCATTCAGATGTAAAACTGGCACTAATGAGGAGAAACTTTTGCCTGAACAGAATTCATGTATGCTGAAATAATAAAATGCCAAAATAATAAAGCCAAAGAATGTGCTGCATTATTTGGCACAATTTGCCTCTTGGTGCCACATAATTTAGCCAAACCGAATCCATAATTTGGCCCGTCATTTCCACATAGGTTCAGCGTCCCTGGGTAGAAGGGGTAATTTATTATGAAAAGATTGCAACTTACCTATGACAGAGTAGCAGTGAAGAGACACTACAAAAATGAATTAGTTAGCAAGAACACTAACTAGCTGGACAGGCCACAAAAAGTGGTTCAAGAAACTACGGGGAACATTTGGCAACATGAGAAGGGCCTGAGGGCTAA